>VSDK01027208.1:384267-396193 GCA_009767595.1 Symbiodinium kawagutii | reverse complement strand
GGGAAAGAGAGGGGAAAGAAAAGGGAAAGGAAGGAAGACAAGAAGCAAGCGAGAACCGAAGAAATGAAAGGAAGCGGCAGCAACAACAACGACGACAGGAGCAAACAAACGCTCGAAACAATGCAAAGTAGCTGATGTGACTTTCAAGGTGTTGCAAATGCCAGAGGAAAATGTGTTTCAACATGCGACCAAGCACGTAGATACCCATAAGCATATATGGATGGTTTATAGTTTATTACTACAAAATGTTGATAAACTGCATGATAACTGGGGGTACTCGTATGACTTGAGAAAGCACCATTGTGCCATTGCCAAAATTTGCCAAATCATCCCATCTTCATCATTTGAGAAACACCTACATGTTTATTAATAAACAATGAACCATTACGAGCCATGCTGGTTGGTGGTGTCAAACATTTTGATTATTTTCCCTAAGAGTTATTAACAATTGGTTGGTTGACTTGCGCGAATATTTTTTGGTTCTCCATTCATGTGGCCAACCCTGAATTCACATGTGCCAGGTGTCAAGGATCTACCCGTCGCATTGCAATGGAAAAAATGGCGGTGAGCACCCACCAACCGTTGCATGATGAACCCATGATGAACAGCCATGACATGTGAGAAACACCGCAGATCTGCCGAGGTCGGCGGCTCTCGGAGAGACGACCGCGACAGGCGGCTCGAATCCGTTATGAACCCATGATGAACAGCCATGACATGTGAGAAACACCGCAGATCTGCCGAGGTCGGCGGCTCTCGGAGAGACGACCGCGAAAGGCGGCTCGAATCCGTTGGCGGATTCGATTCGAAGGCTGCCGTGAAGAGTTGTAATGAGAATAGGCACATCCCGGATATATAGAACAATCCCTGTAACAGTCACTGATGTACTAATGATTCGTGATAGTTACTATAGAACAATCCCTGTAAGTGTCACTGATGTACTATAGGCTACTATAGAATCCCTGTAACTTGTCACAAATCCCGATGGGATCTGTCCAGTTGGTTCTTTCAAACCTTCAGTTTGTACTGGCTACGCAACTTTTTTTGACTTTCAAGAGTGATGAATGACAAAGGTTGAAAACCGAGACATGGCTGGAGTATCCCAAAACTTTCCGGTTGAAGCATGGCTGGGAAAGCTAGAAATGGTCCAGCCATTGCTGTCAGCGCTGCAGGGAGAAAGACAAAAAGGCCAAGGTGAGACCCGGTGGGACCTGGTGGGACCTGGTGGGACCTGGTAGGACATGTAGCAACATCGTATGCCCTCAGGTACCATTTCGTGATCATTCTTGGAGTTGGCTGACAATTCAGGTGGAACCCACCAACAATTAGGTAAAGTCAACAGTCATGGCTGTCTCACCTCAAGGATTGTCATCCAATGGCTGTTGATCCCGGTCCTGATTTAGCCAAACCATCAGTGACCAGAGCGGAGTCATAACTCAGCAATCATTCAACACAAGAATCAGCCATCATTGGCCATGATAAATGGTCGTTCATCATACAACTATGATTTTAGATATATAATTAATGCCTTTGTTGCTGGATAATGATGGTTCGTCATCGCTCGAAATGGCTCACAGTTTTCTAATAAACATGTCAATTGCTCATTGACCATACCGAATACCTATGGCTATGGACTTTTGACCATGGCTCATGTTCTCTCCAGGACCGAAGTCGCGACAGAGATCGGCCCCTAGGCTGCAACGAGAGGCCAGAAAACCACTGATTCTTCAAATGGGATTGTCCAGTTCGATGGTGGTACTTACTGACCATCCTGTAGCCATTACTAATAGGGAAACCACTGGCTTTGGGGTACACAATGGCGGCCATGGACAAAGCCACATGGTGGTTCCCTGGTACTTTCCACCAGTTTAAGTTGTGTGATCAACTCAACGGTGGCCAGGGTGGATGTGAATCATGCGACGGATTGGAACCAGGGGACTTATATACATGATATGGGGGGGGTTTCTTAAACTGGGGAACTCCCAAAGCTATGGTTGGTTTATTACAAGAATGGTTGATATTGGATGACTTGGGGGCACCCCTGTGACTTGAGAACCACCCATATGATGTTTGATTCCACCTTGAAGCACCTGGAAAGAGGCTACTGGCGGTGCCGATCCAGCCAGCAATGTGCAGAAATTGCAAGTAGTAACAACATCTTGGATATGGATGAGGGTCAAGGGCTGTAGTTCTGGCTGTTCACATCCCATGACCCTGCACTAGTCTAGCTGTTGGAATGTGAACTCCTAACTTTTCTTTGATGATTAATGGCTTGACCCACAACCACATGGGTAAAGATCAATCCTCAATCGCCCACAATGGTTTCATTCATTTTTGCGATATGAAGGGGGACCGTTCGGCAACCCACCTGCCGTGTCTCGAACTGTAGGAATCGATAGCAGGACCTGTGTTCATGGTACGGTTCATGTCGACTAGAAGGATTGGGCCAATGAGGGAATAGTAACTTGGGGTACCCCAGATCACTCAAGTGATGAACCGGATATGGCAAGCGGATTCAAACTGCTATCACATGCTATAGCTGCTATAACCTATGATCCATTGCTTCCCAATAGCCAGCCAAGCTGGGTTTTCCAAGACCTGGTTCTCAGAAGATGGCCGGCTTTGCAATGATCAGAGGTTTGCCAGGTCCCAAACCTGGCACCTATTTGGATGTACCGCTGGCAAAATTGGATGGTTTGCCTATCCAAGATGACCATTTGCGACCAAAATTGTGTACCACCATGGGAGAGCCTGTTTCACTATGCTGGTAGAACTCTGTCGGTATTCAAGTCTACAAACATCATCTCACCCAGTGTATCGCTACTAGTTCGTTGCGCTTGTAGGGTGCACCCCTCATAGTTTAGGATCGGTTCCATGGCCCCCTGCATCTCGCCAAGAAGTTCACCAGTTTTACTCGCTTCACGGTCCCGAGACCGAAGGTCTCCTACCAAGTGATCCAGGTACCTACCAGGTGCCATGGAGTTTCTTGAGCTCTTTTCAACATGGTGTGTCCAGAAGTTTTTCACAGCAATCTTGAGAGCTGCAATCCTTTTGATACCTGTTCTTAATCTGTATTGACATGTATTTAATCATCAATCTTGGGGACGCAGTGCTGTTACGTGTTTCAATGTACCGGTAAATATAATCAATCCTGGGATAATCATTGGTCACCATTAATCACAATCACCATCAATCACCATCAATCACCATGAATGACCAATAATCGCCATCAAGAACCTCATCATGTCAATCTGGCCCCTCACCGCAGTCGTGGCATCTCAGGAAACGAAAAAGCCGCAGTCGTAGCCGCGATCGCAAGCGTCAAAAGCGCTCCCGGAGTCGACAGCGTTCGGAGGAACGTCCGCAAGCCTTGCAGGACGACCGTGGGGCGCCAGGATTCACCAAGGGCCCCGGTGCTGCCAGGAAAGCACCGGGCTATAATGGCAGATGATTGGCAGATGCATTTGCTCAACCAATTTTCCAATTTTGGAGCAGTGGTTTATCAATGTGGATGTTTTGGTCATGGTCGATCTCACATTGGATGAACGCTTTGGATGGAAGCACCCCAAAGTTTTATCCAATGACCCAATCTACATAGCCTTCAAACATGTCAACCCACAATCAACCAATGTCGGGAAGAAAGCCAGCCAAGCGTTTTTTGGGGATCCAGGAAATGAGGCGACATGGTTGGACCCAAAGGGGTTATATCAAGGACCTGTGGAAAGGAGTCACACCGCAGCCCCCAGAGAAGCTGAGCTACAGGATGGGGCAGTTGCCATTGAAGACGATGAGAATACAACAGCTGTCATCTAATTCTGTGGTCCTTGGCTCAGCTCGGAAGATCGAGGAAAGCAAGATGGCTGTGAAGCAAAGCTAAATGTTCTGAGTTGTTTGATGTTCAGATACTGTAGCATTCATCGGGGACATGTGGGGTTGCCTCTGATCCGAACCGGGTGCCCCGTTGGCCCAGTTCACCATGCTTGGGGACCTGCCAGGGCTGGTCCTTTAGCTGGCAGTACCGAGGTGCGACATGCTGAATGGACCGCTGCAGCATGTGGCACGCAAAAGGGTGCTGCGGGTGCTGTCGAAGTGGAAGGTGATGGAAGGTGATGGAAGGTGTTTGTGGTTTTGCTTGTTGTTGATCGCTTCAGAGAAGTCCAAGCCCGTTGAATTGTGCCGAGCTGTAGGTCTAAGATGGTCTAAGGCTTTTTGGTTGGAGCGGGACATTTTCCGCATGTACATACATACATACATACATCATCCATGAAAACATGAAGAGTAACACAAATACATTTATACATGATTCATGCTTACATACATGCACACACACACACCTTCACACATACATTCAATTACAATCACAGGGACAAGTATGGCAACGATTACAGTTGCGATTGCGTCCAACACAGCAGAAAACAACACAATACAACACAGTACAGTACAGTACAAGACAATATACACAGACACACTGACATACACCTAAATGTATTGAAATGCAAGCCACATCTCCAACATGATTGAAACTGCTTGTGTTTGAGCTTTTTGGATAGTTTCTTGCTATGGTTTCCTCTAGGGTTTCCTATAGGGTTTCCTATAGGGTTTCCTATAGGGTTTCCTATGGATTCCCTTGAGAGAAACACGCACAGTTCAGGATGTAGGTCATCCTGAAAGATGCGCCTGATCCCCCTGCCAGCGAAAGATGACCCGTTTGATACCGTTGCAGACTTGGAGGCGGATCATTCATGCAGACATCCTTGAAATCCCTTGGAAATCCTTTGAATGGATTAGCTCCTGGGGTATGGATTAGCGGTTTGGGTCCCCAAATTTCGGAAGTTGGAGAAACTGAGAAACAACGATGTCGCCGTGAAATGCCGTGAAAAGACAAACGTAGTCTTTTCACAAGGAAGGCCTGCCAATTTTTGTGAGGGTATGCCATGAGTCATGACATGCCATTCCCCTATGCACGTGTGGCTGATGGTGCAATGACATTTCGGGTGTACCAACTTCTGCCATCCTATGCGATAACTTCCGTGTCATCCCAAAAATTGGTGCAGCTCCGTCGCAATGAAGCACCAGAAGGATAACGGCAACAGCAAGAATTTGGTACAACGGATATGAACAACAACTGATAGTGCAACAGTTTTATGATGTTTATACGATAGCACCACAGTCTTATGTTACATGTTTATGATCAGCAACCATTCCGAAAGATCAGAGACGGCCGAAAAGCCAGTGTTGCCAGGCTCAAGGAGGCACGATCGAAGAATTCGATCTCGTTGCCTGCACCTTGATCTGGTTCTGTAGGTCATGTCGATCCATGTCGATCCATGTCGATCATTCGTCCTATGCAGCCCCCGTGCACGCACATAGAGATGGGTTTTGGATGGCAATGGTTCCATATGATTCAACGATTCTACCGTTCAGAAATGGTTAAGACATGGGTTTGCCAAGCCTTCAGACAGGGTTCCGTCAGTTTGCTTTGGACCATCGGGCCACAACCACCAGTTTTCCAGTGGCGCCATGGTCAGTTGGGGAGGCGGCATGACACGCCGTCGAGTCGCAGTTTTTGTGGCACCTCTGATGTACTGTGATTGATTCAACATCAGAAAGTCAAGTTCACCTCCTGTTGTCCCATGCTCATGACATGTTGATGTGATGCTCATGCACCGCGGTTTGGCTAGGGATCCCTTTGGCCAATATAGGCATCCGTACTTGCCTGGCTGTTGACAGCCTTGCCATACCTGGGGCGATTGCACGCCTTCGCTGCTGCGCTGTGGTGGAAAACACCCGACCTCGTTGCACCAAATCTAGAAGTGTACCTTGCTTTGTTTTGGGGTGCCTGTGGCTACCTGACATTGGTAGCGGAGCCCGGCGGTCGCTGGGCTCCAGGGTTCAACCTGCTGGTTGGACTCTTCCTTGAGGAGTTCAAGGCTCTTGTCGAGACCTTCGGCACGATCTGCGCGCTTCGCTTGGCTCCTTGTCTTCGAGGGTGTGATCGGGCTCTTTGGGCTTTTCCTTGACTTCGAGGAGACGCTCGGGCTTGCATCTTGGACTTTGACATCGAGATCGGGCTTAGCATCCCTGTCTTTGAGGCGGTGATCGGGCTTGCATTCCTGGACTTCGTCTACGAGATCGGGCTGAAGCATCCCTTACTGCCGAGGACGACGTTCAGCTCATCTTCGAGAACCAGGATGACTTCTTCGAGAAGTACACTTCCTCGTGAGGTGGCCTCATGGGATGGGGAACCCTCAACTTGGGGGGACTATGCTAGGAAGGCTCGCCTTTGCTTTGAGATGACCCCAGTTCACAAAAGGCGACTTTTAGGAGCTGATCTGGCATCCCGTCTTACGGGAAGGGCATGGGCTGTGACTCCAGCCCTTGACCACAAGAAGTTGAACAAGAAGAATGGCACGAAGTATTTACTTCGTTTTCTCCAAGACCGCCTTTGCAGAACGGCGGTCCCGGACGCCGGAGCCAGGTTAGAAGAGCTACTCATCAGGTTGAGACGACCGTTGGGTATGAGTATGAGTCAATGGGCCAACGAATTGCAAGAAGCATACAGACGTGTGCAGAGAGCGATGATCCGTGCACGACAACTTCAACGTGGCCGTGATGAGGGACGTTCTGTCTCTGAACCACAACGTGAACCATCCTCGAGCCCTACATCCCCGAAGAGCACTACCAGGCCTACTTCTTCTCCAAGTCCACGAAAAGGAGCTAGTCGTGTGGGACCACTGGATTCTATGGAAGAAGAGATGAGTGAAGCTCAAGAAGAAGCTCCCGAAGGAGAACCTCCTACTGAGAAAGAAGAGGAGGAATCGAATGAGAAGAAATGGAAAGGGTGGAAGAAGAAGTGGCATGATGATGATTCTAGCAGTGGAGAAGATCTTCCTTGGGATGAACTTCAGACAGAAGATATCCAAGTGCTTCCTGACGAAGTGCTAGGGTGGTTGTTATTGAGGCGTGCCAACCTCAGTGCAAGCTCCCGGTTGACGGTCCAAGCGGCGGTGAACAACTCTCTCAAGTTCAGTGACATTGAGATTGCTCTTCGTGACCAGGAGGAGGAACTGATGGCCGCAGACCAGAATCGAAGTAACTCCAAGCGTCGCTCGTTTTGGATCGAGGAAGACGGTTGTTGGGGTTTGCTGGTGAGCCCAGATGACAATGATGACCTTGGAGAAGTTCATTGGGTTGGACATCAACTGCCACCAGAAGTCTATGATCCTGGACTTTCGCATGGAGCCGAGGCCACCAATGACGACGAGGTCTACTGGAACTTGGAGGCAGATGGGTGGCATGGCTATGCTCAGGATGAGACGGGCTACTGGTGGGAAACTGATGGCCAAGGAACCTACTGGACTTCAGAGGGTTTGGACTGCTCTCCTGAAGAAGCCAAAGAGTTGGAAGAGACCTACTTGGCCTACGAGAACAAGTTGCGAACCTTTGCCCAGAGCCGACAACTTCAAAGAGCAAAGGGAACCAGTAGGGGCTTCTTTCCTTTGAGTATGATGAAAGGTTCAGGAAAGAAAGGAAAATCAAAGGGAAAAGGAAAGAAAGGAAAAGGGTTCAGCACTACATCGACCTCCTCGTCTTCTACACCTTCCAAGCCGCTGTTTGCTGCTCAAGGTGCTGATGGTGCAGCACCATCCTCAAGGGATGGTTGCTTCATCTGCGGAGACGAGAACCATGGCTTCAGGAATTGCCCTCGTCGGTTCACTCAACCCCTTCATCGTGGAGGCAAAGGTGGCAAGAAGGGTACGTTCTGGATTGAACCTATGTTGCCATCGTCTTTGTCCTTCATTGGCATGGTGATGAAGGAGGACGAGATGTTGGTGACCGACACCTCAGGATATGGAGTGTTGGACATTGGAGCCACAGAGACGGTATGTTCGCTGGAAGCTCTGGAGTCTCTCATGAACAAGCGCTTTCAGCTCTATGGAAAGACGGAGAATGTCGAGGTCTATAGTGGTGCCAATGCCCGCAAACCTTTTCGCTTTGGCAATGGCGGAGTGCAGTTTTCATCCAGCTTTGTGATGGTTCCTCAAAAGCTGGGCAACGAGAAGGTGATGTTGGGGCTCTACACTTTGGATGCTGAGCGGGTGCCAGTTCTCATTGGTATGCGCTCTTTGGAGAAGCTTGGAGCTGTGATCGATGTGGTGGGTCGTTGGTTGGTCTTGGCCAACATTGCACCTCATGTGAAGATACCTCTGGCCAAAAGCAAAGCTGGCCATCTTTTGGTGAACCTCACCACTGACTGGCTCGATGTGAGCCATCCACTGCAGCGATCCACTGCAGAGCAATATGTTGCAGCTGCGGCAGATGAGTGTGTCGTGGTTGAAGAGGCTCCAGGTGGATGTCAGGTTTCTTCACTTACTTTCCCATCTGCAAGTGAAAGTTGTGCACCTTCAGAAGTCGACAGTGCTCATGTTTGGATGGCTGAAGGTGAAGAGGATGAAGAGGTGAGTAACTATAGTGATGACTCGTTGGAAGCAGCTTTCATCATGGACCATGATCACAGTCACCACTCGCTGCCGTCAGCTACTCAGAGCATGCGAGACAACATCCTCTCTCAGCTTGTGCAGTCTCTTTCAGGAACTGCACCCAGCCATGTCGACTTCGAAGGAGTCCATCTCTGCAAAGGGCAAGAGCAAGGGGAAACCGAAAGCTCAAGCGAAGTCGAAGGCTCCCCCGGAGGAGAAGTACGATTGGAGCCGGACCCAAGGACCAGATCCCATGGACGTGAGGACATTGGGACCACCATGCTTCGGGGAACACGTGGAAGCGCCAGCAACTCGAGGCAGTGGCACTGGAGCGAACAAGTGGGCGAAGTGGACAGCTTGCGCGGCGTGTGGGCTCCGCCTATCCTACACTCCGACATGGGGATCTCCGGCAACATCGAGAGCTTCGGGACCACTGGCAGCCGACGGGAAGACCCAGGTGGACGAGAAGAAACCGAGCAAGGGCAGCGTGGAACTCAACAACAAGAAGATCACCTACGATGCGCAGGAACGTTCATTGGAGAACCAGCTCAAGATGGTGCGGGACAAGAAGAAGGATTGGATGGAAGTTCAAGCCTTGAAGGACGGCAAGACCACGGTCCCACCAACTCCTGGCACCGACGAGTACGAGAAATGGAAGGAAGCCGAGAACTTCTTCCTCATGAGACGGGAAGCTATGACGAAATGGGACGATTCAACGTGTTCGCCAGGAGAATGGCCAGGAGCACCATTCTGTCCTCCAATGACAACTCAGGAACTCCAGCAGCACGAGGAAGAGATGAGTCAAGTGCCGGGCCGCAAAGCTCGCAAGGCGGACAATGCCCCCGAGGAGCTGGAGTACCAGGAACCAAAAGCAAAGCTGGCCATCTTTTGGTGAACCTCACCACTGACTGGCTCGATGTGAGCCATCCACTGCAGCGATCCACTGCAGAGCAATATGTTGCAGCTGCGGCAGATGAGTGTGTCGTGGTTGAAGAGGCTCCAGGTGGATGTCAGGTTTCTTCACTTACTTTCCCATCTGCAAGTGAAAGTTGTGCACCTTCAGAAGTCGACAGTGCTCATGTTTGGATGGCTGAAGGTGAAGAGGATGAAGAGGTGAGTAACTATAGTGATGACTCGTTGGAAGCAGCTTTCATCATGGACCATGATCACAGTCACTACTCGCTGCCGTCAGCTACTCAGAGCATGCGAGACAACATCCTCTCTCAGCTTGTGCAGTCTCTTTCAGGAACTGCACCCAGCCATGTCGACTTCGAAGGAGTCCATCTCTGCAAAGGGCAAGAGCAAGGGGAAACCGAAAGCTCAAGCGAAGTCGAAGGCTCCCCCGGAGGAGAAGTACGATTGGAGCCGGACCCAAGGACCAGATCCCATGGACGTGAGGACATTGGGACCACCATGCTTCGGGGAACACGTGGAAGCGCCAGCAACTCGAGGCAGTGGCACTGGAGCGAACAAGTGGGCGAAGTGGACAGCTTGCGCGGCGTGTGGGCTCCGCCTATCCTACACTCCGACATGGGGATCTCCGGCAACATCGAGAGCTTCGGGACCACTGGCAGCCGACGGGAAGACCCAGGTGGACGAGAAGAAACCGAGCAAGGGCAGCGTGGAACTCAACAACAAGAAGATCACCTACGATGCGCAGGAACGTTCATTGGAGAACCAGCTCAAGATGGTGCGGGACAAGAAGAAGGATTGGATGGAAGTTCAAGCCTTGAAGGACGGCAAGACCACGGTCCCACCAACTCCTGGCACCGACGAGTACGAGAAATGGAAGGAAGCCGAGAACTTCTTCCTCATGAGACGGGAAGCTATGACGAAATGGGACGATTCAACGTGTTCGCCAGGAGAATGGCCAGGAGCACCATTCTGTCCTCCAATGACAACTCAGGAACTCCAGCAGCACGAGGAAGAGATGAGTCAAGTGCCGGGCCGCAAAGCTCGCAAGGCGGACAATGCCCCCGAGGAGCTGGAGTACCAGGAACGGCCTCAGGACGATGCCGACTCATGGCTGAAGGTGGACAAGAACCCTTCCTGAACACTGAGGAAGGAGTTCAAGCTCTGGTTGGAACCCAGAGTGCATGTGAGAATTCAGGATTTTCTTCGTCAATGTCAACACCGGCAGCAGTGGCAGATGATGCCCCTATATCTGCTCAGAGCATTTTGCCCACTGAGCAAAAGACCACTGGCAAGAGGAAACAGTTGGATGCTGACGAGAATGAGGTGATGGTCAGCAAGCTGGACAAAGAGGAGTCTGTTTACCTCTTGCATGAAGTGGAGAAGTTTGACGAGGAGTTGGACTCTTTGTTTCTTGCTCTTCAAGCCACCAACTCTACTGGCCGTCCTCCCACAGTACTGGAATTATGCTGTGAGGAAGACAGTGGAATCACTAGGGCCATTGAACTGCGTGGTGGTCGTGGAATCCGTTGTGGACTTTTCAATGGATGCGACCTCAACAAGAAGAGCGGCTTCAACAAGGTGATGAACCTGATCCGTGAGGAGAAGCCGGACTTGGTTTGGGTAGCCCTCCCTTGTGGACCAACATCGGGCATTCAAGAGCTCAACATGCTCACACCAGAGGGCTACGAGAAGATCCAGGCCAAAGTGGCAAAATCCCGCAAGTTAGCCGGCCGTGCAGTTACCGTGATGGAATTGCAAACTGCAATGGGTGGCGAAGTCACCCAGGAATGGCCTCGTTACAACAAAGGATGGAAGTTTCGGTCCATCCAAAACTTTTGGGGACGACGAGAACACCACGAGGCCTATGTGGATGGCTGTGCCTATGGACTTGTGGCACCTTGCGGGGGAAGCATCAAGAAGCCTTGGAGACTGAAGAGCACGACTCGTCGCGTTTGGAAGATGCAACGACTATGCAGCTGCTCTACTCCACATGTTCCATGTGAAGGAGGATTACCTCGGATGACAGCTCTTTATCCTTTGAAGATGTGCCAGCAAGTGGCAAAGATGACCGAGGAGATTCACTATGACCTCCAGGAGAAGATTTTCGCAGTGGAAGGAGTTGTGGAGAGTGACCCTGATTGCCTCAAAGAGTACACGGACCAGGAAGTACAACATGCAGCTGCTGAAGTTTTGCGACTTCATCGTAAGCTTGGACATCCCAGTCGACAAGCTTTCATCAAGATGCTTCGAGATCGAGGAGCTGGAAAGATGATCATCACCCTTGCGTCCATTGTGCACTGCGCTGATTGTCAAGAAGCAGCAGTGCCACCATCACGACGAGCGGTGACCATTGAGCAAGCCACCGAGTTGTGGGAAGTGATCCAAGTTGACAACATGGAGATCACCATTGGCAACCAGTCCTATCACTTCCAGATTGTGATCGATGAGGCTTCGGGCTACGGGGCAGCGAATTTCCTGTTCAAGCATGATGTAGTACAAGGACAAGGTAGAAATGCAACTACGCAGGAATG
>VSDK01027208.1:365033-384249 GCA_009767595.1 Symbiodinium kawagutii | reverse complement strand
TGGAAGTGGTGGCTGTGCCTGCTGAAAGCCATGGTCAAATTGGCCAAGTGGAACGGATGATTGGCACTTTGAAGCGGAAGATGCTTTCCCACCTTCGATCCTCTGATGCCAGTCCTGAACAAGCAGCATGGGCCATGATTGGGGCGCATAACACCATGTCCAACGTGGGAGGCTACACACCTGCCCAATGGGTGTTTGGCCGCAACTTCAGTGACTCCCTTCGTCTCCACGATGGTGAAGATCTTCCTTACTGGTCTGGAATGTCAAGCTCGGGACGGATGAAGCAACAACTTCACAATCGACTAGAAGCCGAGCGACATCACCGCGAGTTCACCTTGAAGGAGAAGACCAACCAAGCCTACAACACCAAGATGAGTGCTCCGATTCGATATGACCCTGGAGCTCTGGTCTATTACAAGCGGTATCAACCGCCTGCTGAGAAAGGTGAGCGATCCCACTTGGAACTGGATGTGCCACGGAGGAAAGTGGCTCGGTGGTATGGGCCGGCGCGTGTGTTGGCTTTGGAGACCAAAGTCACCTACGATGGTCATGTCAGACAACCCCACAACATTGCATGGATCGTTGCCAGTGGAAGGTTGAAAAAGGTCCACACAAACCAATTGCGTCACGCTTCACCTCGTGAGCGTCTGGTGGCAGAAGGCACTATGAGATTGACGTTGCCATGGACCTTTCAAGACATGACCAAGGTGATTACCAAAGGGGAATACGACGATGAGATCATGTCAGAAAAACAACTCCAAGCAGATGCCAAAAGAACTCGCATCGCCTGGGAGGAAAAGCGTCGAGTTCATCGAGATCGCCTGAAGCGTCAACTGGATGAGGAGGATGAAGATGCTTCACCAACGGGGCAGGCTTCATCCAGTGCAGTGCGACCTCGAATGGAAGAATCTGCGAGAAAGGAAGAAGATACCACTATGCCTCCAGTTCCAGAAGGTGATGAAGATGAATTAGATGAGCGTCATCGAGTGCAGGAACAGATGGAGATGGATCGGGTACTGAATGACCCACAGTACATGCCTTTTGGAGCTCCGGACCCAGCACCCCTGTTTCGACATCCACAATTTCTCCAAGCTCGACGACGACATGAAGCCTTGGAGAGACCTCACCATGTACTTCGACAAGATGCTCTACGCCAACGGGGCACTATGGAAGATGATGACATGGAGAAGGACCTGTTCGTGGATGATGGTGCTCTCGATGAGAACCACATGGACTATATGACCGAGTATGCCTTCGCGGTGACTTTGCCTACTCCAGCATCTGAAGGTGAATGGAGAGCTATCGTGAAAGATCCCAGTCGCTTCGTGGCAAAGAAGATTGGCAAGGGTGTGGAAGTGGCTTGGTCAAAACTGAGTCCTTCACAACGAGAAGCCATGAAAGAAGCAAAGATGATCGAAGTGAATGATTGGGTGAAGAATCGTGTGTGCAAAGCTGCCCTTGGACCAGTACCTCCAGAACGCGTTATGGCTATGAGATGGGTTCTGGTGCTGAAGGCCACCGATGATCCAAAGGTGGTGAAGGCAAAGGCACGTATAGTGCTGGTGGGATTCACAGATCCAGATCTAGGACTGGAGAGTGTGAGGAGTCCTACTCTTACCAGACGTGGCCGTCAATCTCTCTTGCAAATGAGCAATTGCAAGGGCTGGTCTGTCCTGAAATCAGATGCCAAGGCAGCTTTTCTCCAGACAGGAGAGACACAGACCAAGAGACAGATCTTTGGAACACCTGTTCCAGAGCTGCGTGAAGCGATGAATTTGACAAACCACCAGATGGTCCAAATCTTGAAGGCAGCCTACGGAATCACAGTTGCCCCCAAGGAGTTCTACCAGTACGTGGATGGAATTCTTCAAGGACTACATCTTCACAGATCCCATGTAGATCCAAGTATTTGGATCTTGCGAGAAAAGGATCCCAGCACCGGAAAATGGAATGTTCATGGTGCAGTGGGAGCGCATGTCGATGACTTCTTGCTGATGGGGGATGAAAACAGCCAGAAATGGTGCAAGTTCTTGGAAGACTTCCACAAGTCCCTCAAGTGGAGTCCTTGGGAGTGCCCTCCGACGAGTCACTGCGGTGTATGGCTGCAACAAGACAACCACGGAACTTGGCACCTTGGACAAGAAGAGTTCTGCTCGGGAATCAACCAGGTTCAAGAAGAGTCCAACCAGAAGGAGTTGACCCCAAGCGAACTTCATCAATGTCGAGCTGTACTTGGAGCTGCGCAATGGCGGTGCTATCAAAGTGGTCCTCAACACAGTGCCCGGTTGAGTCACTTACAGAGCATGCTTCCTCGAGGCGATCGCTCTACTCTCAAGGACATCAACAAGTTTGTCAGAGAGCTCTACCACCAGAAGGATGAGACGGTTTCGGTGTATGACCTGAAAGTCCAGTCTGCCGAGGACGTGCTGGTGGTGGGCTGGTCAGATGCTGCTCTGGCGAACAGGGTGGACTTATCGTCCACTGGTGGCTATGTGATTGGCTTCGTGAACAGGGACATGCTCAATGGAGTGCAAGGGCCTGTGAGTTTGGTGAGTTGGAGCACCCACAAACTCAAGAGGGTCTGCAGGTCAAGTTTGGCTGCTGAGGCACAGGCCTTAGCAGAATGTGAAGCCGAACTTTTTCTTGTCAGAGCTCTTTGGCAAGAATTGCTGGGCGAAGACCTCAACCTGCGCAACCCTTGGGAAACCACTTCCAAGACAGCAGCAGTCCTGGTCACTGACGCCAAAGCTCTGTACGACATGTTGAAGCAGGAGGACATCCCAAATCTTTCTGCAAAGGAAAAGCATACGGCTTTGGAGGTTCTGGGCCTTTCTCAACATATGATGGAGCAGAAGACCACTTTGCGATGGGTCAACTCCCTGCAGCAGCTTGCTGATGGGATGACTAAAATGTCAGCCCAAGACCGCATTTCCAAGTTTTTGAACAACAGACAGCGTTGGAACCTGCTGTATGATGATACTTTTACGGCAGCCAAGAAGTTGAAGACTGCGGCTAGCGCAGACGCTGTCGGGCCGAAGGATCCAACATGGATGGACATCATGAGCCGAACTTCGGGGCATGTGATTGATTCAACATCAGAAAGTCAAGTTCACCTCCTGTTGTCCCATGCTCATGACATGTTGATGTGATGCTCATGCACCGCGGTTTGGCTAGGGATCCCTTTGGCCAATATAGGCATCCGTACTTGCCTGGCTGTTGACAGCCTTGCCATACCTGGGGCGATTGCACGCCTTCGCTGCTGCGCTGTGGTGGAAAACACCCGACCTCGTTGCACCAAATCTAGAAGTGTACCTTGCTTTGTTTTGGGGTGCCTGTGGCTACCTGACATGTACAGATCAAAGGTCACCAGGTCACCTATCTAGCTCGGTGAACGACTCAAAGCTCAAAGGCCCAGCTGTGAACAACCTTCGATCACAGATCTAAGGCCCCTTCATGTTCCTTTTTAAGTGATGTGAATTATTCGCCGGGCACAGGCTTAGCCAGCTTGCCTGGCTGTTGCTGGACCACACGCCTGAGTGGGTCCACGCTTGCGTTCTTAATGGTTGTGCCATTAGAAATAGCAGGGAGAGTGAGATTAGTTGGTTTTTTAGCCAGAAATGTACACTCCTCTATGAGGTTACTGTACACCATTCTAAGGACAGGTGTTTTGTTACACTCTGCTTCCTAGATACTGGTCAGTAGTAGTGGAGATCATCAGTATTGACCACTACGAAGGAATTACCAATCAACATTGATTGTTGTTCAACATTAATCGCTGTTGACCATCGTGAAGGAGTATCAACCACTGTTAGCCACCAGTAGCCATCATTCTCATGAAGCAATATTAGCCAATTAATTCAGTGTCAATGGATACACATAGCCAAGAACCACGAAGGAGTTTCTCTTGATCCGGATGGCACCCTCCCAGTTCTATTTTTTTGTTGGCGCGTGATTGCTGCACCTTGGTTCGCTCCCTAGGTGCCATTTGACACAGCTTCACTTGATAAATCCTTGGAAGTTGCTAGTGGTCATTGACTATGAGTATCCGCTGATGGTTGACTATGAGTATCCACAGATGGTTGATGGCTAATAGGAAATGTTGATGATGAATGATTGCGAACGATACTTCACAAGACTTGAAAAGAAGCGTTCAGGCAAAGCACAGAAAAGGCAGCACTTGAAAAGAGAGCCAGGCAGAAAGGGACCGGCAGCTGAAATTCATGTACCAATGAAGACAGACAGATAGATAGATGGATAGATAGATAGACAGACAGACAGACAGATAGACAGATAGACAAAGAGAGAGGTAGATAGATAGAGAGGTGGAGATATAGATAGATCGGTAGATAGATAGAGATAGAATGAGATAGATAGAGACAGAGACACAGAGGCAGAGAGAGAGAGAGAGAGAGAGGGGGACAGAGAGACAGAGAGAGATAGAGAGAGAGAGAGAGAGAGACAGAGAGAGAGGGAGAGAAAGAGAGAGAGAGATAGAGTCAGAGAGTCAGAGAGACAGAGAGTCAGAGAGTCAGAGAGTCAGAGAGCCAAAGAGTCAGAGAGTCAGAGAGCCAAAGAGTCAGAGAGCCAGAATCAGAAAGAGAGGGAGAGAGTCAGGGGGGGCCAGTCTCCGTGACCTCCCGTAAGCATACATAATATCAATTACTTGATTGCATTACCACTACCATGGCTTAAACAGCGATGACTCCGAACGGACCAAAGAGAGATTGGTCCTCTCAACAGAGTTGCTGGGCCCAAGCCAGAACCATGAAATCAATAACTACAGAACCATGAAATCAACCAATCAACAGATCCATTGCTTCACAGGTTCATCTTGACACATGGTGAGCACCCTACGAGATGAAGTTGGTAACATGAAAGTAGCGGGGTTTTATCCCAAGCTGCTGTGCCATGCGTGAGGCACCGGGAGGTGTCGCAGGGAGGTGATGAACAGCTGACTGCATGAGTTTCAGGCGCGCTGAGTGCGGATTTCCATCCCTCAGACTGATCGATTTCTGGGATCTCTTCCAATTTGATCAGCAGATTTGCCGTTGAAAGGCCAGAACCAGTGGGGATGTGGGGACCAATGACCCGAAACCACCGCTTGGCACTCTCAAAGCCATTAAAAAAAAACGCAAAAACCATCATTTTGACCCTTTCTTAGCCACTGAACTGCGCCAAGCTCGCTTGCGCCACAGGGAAGATTCCATCGCCGCGTTCCTTTCCCGGGACATCATCGATCAGGAACTCCGACAGATCTGTGACCGTCGACCGGAGATCCTGGAAGACAACACCATCGTACGCAAGTCTCAAGGTGCCGGTGTGCGAAGCCATGAAGCCATGGTGATCATGGTTGGTGAATCATGGTTCCTGATGGTTAAGGGTGGTTGATGATTGATATGGTTCATGGTTCATGGTTTGTGGCGGTTAATCATGCTTCGGTCAAGCATTGAGAAGGTTTGTAGCGCTGGATTTATGTCAATGGTCACCAACTTGACCAATGAGAGGAGGGCTGAACTGTGAGATTAGATAAAACCAACTTTTCAAAACAATCATCCAGTTGTGACTCACCCGTCATGGAAAACAAGTGGTGAAAAGATGGTTCCAGATGCTTGGCGTCCCCAGGTCGATATCGCATCAATGGCCGGGAAGTGTCGATCTCCTTGGTCACGCGAGAAACTAAAGAAGAGGAGAATGGTCCAGGAGACAGTGTGCTGCCTTCAAAGTGCCCATCCTCCAACATGGCCGAAGTGATTGAGGAAGTCAACCAGCTGGCTTCAACACCCTTCGAAGCGAATCCAGATGATCTCATCGTACGCGACGGTCCACTAACGCAGCCGTTTTTGGACTACGTCTTTGACACAGGCGCGAGGAGGCTTTCGGTGCTGAGTTGGTGGGTTCTTCGGTGGGTTGGTCGGTTGATCGCTCTTGTGGTGAGGTATAGCCAACAGCGATAGGTGTTGTCAGACTATGTCCCGTTTGGCATGTGTGACTTCTGATTAGTTGCCCCAACTCCCACCGTTCTGCTCATGGGAACGTGGTGTTGATCATTCCAGTGGTCCCCGAACCTCGGTCAGCCCCCGCAAGTTGGCTTGCACCCAGAGGTCAGAACGAGACCTATGCCATCAAGATGTGTCCGAGCGACGGCGAGATGGCAACGCCCCTTACATCAGACGCATGGCGAGTTGCAACGTGGGGTTGGTCGAGGCAAAGCTAGGGCCAAGGTCGAAGTGATCATCTTAGAAGGGGAGCTCGCCAGGATATCTGGGGTTGTCGGGTGATCGAACACATCTGCCTTTAAATCTTAGGAAACTCCACCAATCATTGGTGCAAAAAAAGTTGGTAGCTGGACAACAATGGACAGGAAAGTCACCAAACATCGCGGGTCGCTTGAAGCATTGGATGTTCCTTGGGCTGGTGGTGTTGCATCATGGATAGAATTAGGCATGCACAGCTCCTGAGTGCTGAGATTTGGCCATCACAGGTCAGAATCTCAGCCTCCGCCAAAACATGGATCGAGTCATCAATGTACTTCTGGCACGAGCGGCTTCATGGCATCCACTATAATGGAATTAACGTACATTTTACCTATTGTAGTTTGTAATGGTTGACTGATGGTTAGTAATATCCATCCCTTGTAGGCAACATAAATTGTCGATCCCACTTACCATCGTGAACTGAACATATGTTGGACACGTACGCAGTTTGACTATTGGAGTCAGAGGATATTGTGCCTGTCTGACTGGCTGCTGACAGTCCGGAATGATTCACCTTATCCTATACCAGTAACTGAACCTTTGATCTAAGCAAGCGTTAAGCCATAGTGATTATTTGTTGCATCTCTCAAGTTGTTCTTTCATTGGCACAGTTGATGATTGCACATGGTTGAATCACCAATGATAACGTATTCACCCACATTTGACAGCTGTAGTCATATGGGATATGGAGGATAGGCCGCAGCTCTTGCTATCTGCTACTTTGTGCATTCTCGGGGCATCCGGCGTATTATTCTTGGTTGACATTTGTTGTGCAGTAGATTCATTTGACGTTTGGTGTCACTCATATCCATGTCATTGTTCATTGTTTCCATCATTGTTGTCTAGGTTGTTGGTGATTAGGGTTGCTTCTTACTGGCTTTTGGGTGCAACACCTGTCCTTGAAATGTACCAAGATTGCTGATGTTGCTGTTGCTGGTCATGGCAAGCTAGCAGCCACCAATCATGCAATCGCAACCAATGGTTGGGCTGTCGAGTAGCAGGCGCGGCGTCTCTTGGTGCTGGACCTGCTGGTCATAGGCCGTTGGTGATTCGCCCCATGCGTTTTCCGATCAACGGCCGTAGGACTACGCATGCTTAACCCTTCCGGACAATCAATCATTTTCGAATCACTATGAACTTTAAACCAGTGAGCAGCATGAAAAAACACCTTTGACCAGTATGAACTCTTTTTATTTTGAGGTGGTTTATATGCTTTTAAAGCATTTAAGCATCAGGATTCGGTGGTCAAGAACTACTATCAGCCATTGATTGACCCTTGGTTGACCACTATCAAACCACCATTGTCAACCGTTTTGGTCCGCTGTTCACCACCATCATAGCCACCATTTCCAGCATTGTTTTCTCACTAGTCATTATTGATCCTCAAAACAACTGAACATCAACACCATAATTTACGAACTCCTTTCATACCCGTTGTGATATCTGTTACTGCAGCAGCAGGATGAATTATCAATCATTCACATCATCAACATCAAGCTATTCAACCATAATTGAACCATTATTCGATCCATTTTGTTGCTCATTGAGTCCAAAATATTACACATGAACATGATAACTCGAAGAATCCAACGTTCTAATCAAACCCAACCAGAAGTTGCTGATGAACTCTCTGATGGTAAGTGCCTATGGATCCATATTGTCACAACCATCATTCAACCATGATGTAGCCATTATATATCTAACCATTATAACCATTGTTCAACTACTAATTTAAGCATCATTCCACCAGGGATCATTGATTCCAACCATTATGGAATGGATATGAATGGATCATTTATCAACCATTATTCAAACAACCATGAAATTTCACCATCATTCCACCATTGATTCCAAATGCAAGTAATAACTCCAATCCTTCTCCCGGATGGTCACTTCTTCTCAGGAGATGAAGGGTGGCCAGTTCGTGGATCCTGGAGATCGCCTTGAGGTGGTGATAACTGGTGATCAGGGTGATCACTAGCGGTGACCAAGTGATGATAACTGGTGATCATCTACGGGTAGTATTAGTAGTGATTGTAGGGTATTATTGGTAGTGATTGTAGAGCTTGTAGTGGTGATAATCATTCTTTCTGTTAAAAACAAAGTGAATTATGTAGTGACGATTTATTGGATATGATGGGTATAGCCGGTATAGCTATGGCTATAATGATTGCTTAGTTTGGTTCAGCAATGGGTAATAGTGGTTGATTCTCAATGACAATTCTAATAGTAATGGTTGAAGTCTGGTTGCAACTAGAATTTTGCTTATGTGGTGATACCGATGGTTACTGTATAGTGAGCCTTGTGAGAATGGTCAAAAGACTGGTGGAATTATGGTGAAGAGTGGTTTAATCACCGTAAATGGTTGACAATCACAAGCGGTTGGTATGATATTAGAGTCATGGTTTTCAAAACTGGTCAATAGAGGTTTAAATTTCGGTTGTAATGCTGGCCCATAGAGGTTTCATTCTACAATGTTGAAACAGCTACGGTTCTATCGCAATTTGACAATGTTGAACCACGACTAAGGTTGATACCATCGATAATAGTTAACAAAATGATATAATACAGTATGGTGTAAAGTGGTCATAAATGCCTGTTGAAGATCCCAGCGACTGAGTTTGGGAACCGTTGAGTGACTTTTGATTTCACCGATGTTCGGTGAGAAAAGTCTCATGATTGATCCCCCGACAAAAATGTGCGGCATGTGAAAGGTCACCACGGAATTTTATTTGGATTCGACTGTTGGCTGTTGGCTATGACTCATCTCAATCTTCTGCAGGCATCTGCAGTCCACCATGCCGGCCGAAACATGGTGCAGTTTCCGCGACAGCTTGACCCTCCCAAAAGTTGGATATTTCCTATGGTACTGGTAGATCTGGTGGCAGGATGGCAGGGCTTGCCGTGCGGCAGCCTGGGCTTTCGGGACAACGCGAGACCTGCCAGGTTTGGAAAAGTGAAGCTCCACTTTGTCGTGGAGATATACAATGGTTATATAATATGGTTTTGTAGGGGATTATAGTGGTTTATGATAACGGATGATCACCAACAATAATGGTCAAACAACTACTAGTTAAACAGACCCGATTATTTGTTTTGTATGTTGGGCAATTGGTATGTTGGGTGTACCGACCACCTTACTCGCGCACATGATCATATAAGCACATTTACGTATTTACCAATGTACACGTGGGTATGTACCAAAATAGTGGTACCCCCTGTCAACCAATGGTTTTCATTTGTAAACTGACACCATTTTTGGTGGGTTATAATGGTCACCCGTCATGGTTTGGCACATACCCATGAACACATGGAGATAATGTTAATGTGCCAGTGGGTCAAAACCCTGTCCCCCTGGTTCCCCCATCATTAACCATTGTTTTCCCGATAGTTTTGTTGCTTATTCACCCTTATTGGCTGGTTAATATTGACCCATAGCCACACGGAGGTAATGTTGATGTAATGTTCAGACCAACGCGGGGCCGCCACCCTGGAGGCGATGAGCCTTGCGTGGAACGCCACGACGGAGGAGGAACCGCTGGGCGAGTTGCCTGCGATGCCGCTGCCACCTCCACTGTTCGGTGGCCTGGGAACCAGGTGACGTGAAGCGAACCAGGAGGTCGGTGGCTGTCAACCATGTTTGACCATGAGTCATTCGTGGACTCGATGATTCCATAATCATTGCTATGATGGTTGATTAAACAGTATACTTGTCAATTAACCGCTGCGGTTGTCAATAGTTTGACCATTATGACTCATGACTATTTTCAACAACTATAGCGGTTGATTAACCAAAATATTAACGGCACTACATGATTAACAACTGTGGTGACCAACAACTGTTGTTATAAACCACTATTGTCTACTCAATATCATGAACAACCACTATGAAAGACTATGTTCTTAACTGCGATTATCTATAGTCACAGTCGTGAATGACTATTATCAAGCACTATTATTAGCCCCTATTATTGTCCACCATTGGAGCCATTGCAAATCGTGCTTATGACACTGGTTTGTGACCATGATCATTGACCACTAACTTGGGTCGCGTACTCGAATATGACCACTAATCTCCAATAAATCCGGATTTTTCGGAAAATCTTTACATTTTGAGGGTGTATTAGGGGAGGGTATGATCTTAGACACGATTGGAGTTGGGCCATAACATGATCACAGAAGCGGCCAGAATTCTGACTCTAGCTTGTCAACCACAATGGCAGTGCCAACATTGTCAGAAAATGCTGGGGAATCCGATGGAGATGCTGGCGTTTGCAGCGTTTCCTGACGTGGACGAAGAAACCAGCGATTTTGGGGGTTGGCATCGGCTGATATCGGCTGAGTCTGTGTCGTGATTGAGTCTCCACCTTGTTGTTGAAGCTTGCGGGTTTTCTCTGCACATTCCCACAATTTGGGGTACTGTAATCAATCTTAGTGTCTCAATCACTGAACCATCAAAAAGAAGCCATCATCGAAGCAAACTTTATCCCATCAATGAACCAGCCAAAGATAGGTCCTATCTCACTGGGGGCCTGAGGTCGTCCTATCTCATCACCACTACAACCATCATCTGAGCAAACTTGATCCCATCAACTAGCCATCATCTATGCAAAAAACGTTCGCCATCTGGGCACAGCCGGTCAAGGCCGAAAAGCTCTGAAGCAGCGCAGCCTTCGGCAGGTGGAGTGGCCATCACAGCCATGGTTCTGATGGATTTGGTGGTGAGCTCTGGTGGCTGATGACACTCGGGTGTTTCTCAAGCCAGTTTGGGGACACCAAACAGCTGGTTTGTTTAGTGATATAAATGGTTAATGAACTGGATGATAGCTGGGGATACCCCTATGACTTGAGAAACCAGCATATATGGTGACAAAAACTCAAGGATTGGCGACGCAGAGGCCAAGTCACCATGGCCTGCATGCATATGTTTGGTCGATGGTGACATGGGAAAGTTGTTTTGAAGGGGCCGCCATCGTTGGGCTGCTTGTGGACATTTTCCTGCTGCGAATGCCATGTTGTTTTGGAGGAAACCTCTGATACGTTGAGATTAACTTCAGCAATAAATGCAATCCAGGGGAAGCTGCAGAGAGGAGTGCACCATTCACGGACAAACCTGCGCTCATGCCCTCATTGTTTTCGCTCACAGTGTTCTTGGTGCTACTTGTTGACCAAGCCGGCTGAGCCCATGGGAGGACAACCGAGAAAAGATTGCCAGGAAACAGGCTACCATGACCAACGACTGGTGTCAACGGCCAGGTATATCCCGGCGATACCACCAGTTGATACCAGGTATATCCAACCAGGTGTACCACACAGCGTGACCGAGTTGTTGGTGACAGGCGTTCCATTGGCACTGGCTGACAAACTCTGGTTTTCACAGATCCTTGGAAGCACAGGGCGGTTTGGGGAGGATTTTTCATCATACAGTGGTGCTTGGTTCTGGTTGATGATACTAGTTGATACTAGTTAGCTATGGAATGTTGAGGTTTACAATTATAGCCAGCACTATCATCAAAAATCATCTAGAAAGATTATTATTGATAAACAAAGGTTATGATCATTCATCCATGGTGTTCATCCCGCGTTGCGTGGCCTGGTCAGAGTGTTGTCTTCGACACTAGCACGACATCAACGAGGATCCATCAACATAGATGTGACTCCACAGTTCTCGGGGGGCTCGGTCATAGCAACGACAGCTACATTCCAGTTACAACCCTAGCGGCAGACGTGACCAGCGTATCTCTCTTTCAGTCCACCTTGTGGCACTGACACGAGTTTTGCCACGGCTGTGGGCTGTGAATGGTTGGATGCCTACCCTCAATGGTTGATATGCCATGATCACCCAGGAAGCACGTGAGGCATCCAATCCTACTAGCTGGGTAGGGCTGGTGATCATAATTCCACATCGTTGTGGATCGCAAGGAGTATCCTACACAGCTAGCTTCATAAGTCCGTGAAAATTGATATCCAGTATTGCTGGCTATTGTCCTCCTTTATCATTCACTATAGAACGACCATAGAATCATGAACTAACACAATTTACGCATGAATTAACAAGATCAACTACTCTAGAAACACATTTTTTCACACCCCTTGTTGCCCTTTGGTAAACCGACATGGCAATAGGAAATCCCACCATTTTGGCAACGGAAAACCCGACCGGCTGCCAAGGCAAAGCCGAGTCTGGGACTGAGACAGGGACCACGCTGCATGCCGCAGTCGTGGAACATGTGGCGCTTGGTCCATGGCTATGTATGGTGGGTCCATGGCGGCCATGGTGGTACCTACCATCCAAGCTCATAACCACTATTAAGAGGGAAAGCACCAGCTTGTTGATGGCCAAACCTGTGCTGATGTCGCAAGTTGTCGTCTGCGTTGCGACTCTATCACACAGTATCAACCACCATTCGGCACGGTTTATATCATGTGTATATGATGGGATTGATTAAATGAAGAGATGAATAAATTTATGTACATATCTACATATCAATATCCTCAGGGCACTCCAGAGAACATCACGACCAATGATGGTTGATACTGGTTGTTGGTAATTCAGAATGATGAATATGTGTTCATAATGGATGGCTTATATCCCGAAGTGATGCTTGATGAGCCATGTTCGCAGTGAACATTTCCCGCATCATCAAAAACTAATGATGGTTCATGGTGCTTGGTGCAATGTATCCCAAAAGAATGGTAGACAAACAAAGTCAGCAATGACAAACAGCTTAAACAACCATTATCAACTATCAACGATTATTAACCACTAATTCACCATGGCTGACCTAATGAGTCGAAACCACCAGCCATTACACAACGGTAAACAAACCTCCGGACATTTCTCCAGCTTCCAAGCGTCGTTGATTTCGAGGCGGCGGTGACGGAAGTCGTCATCGATTTGCCGATCGTGCCTGCGCACCAATTTGCGTGCCACGCCATCTCCCTTTGTGCTCCCGAGGAACGGTGCAAGGGAGGACAATCTGGGCTGCTTTGAGGATGGTGAATGCAAAGACTTCCCAGAGTGCAGTTGGATATGTGGGTTATGGGATGGTAGTATCATGATTAACCAATGTCATCCCATGATGATGCAAACCATTGTGATTGGTTGATAGTGGCCTAGTAGCTAATGCTTGCCAACCATTATTTGAAACTTTGTCTATGTCTTGGCCATGCCATTTGGCTGACCAGGACTGGGGCACGATTAGGCATGGTCGCGCCCCTTGTTCCAAATTGTTGGTTTTTGTTGGTCAGTCATTATTACAGTAACGATTGTAATATCACCATCATGAACGGGCAAATCAACCACTATTGATCTTCAATGGCAAATGATTCCTTTTCACTGTTGAATTGTCATTGTTTCTTGTGAATTCTTTAGGTAGATACTGCTAGTCATACTTGAACATAATTGAGCAACATCAGCACGCTTGGATTTTGTATTACTCAAAATCTGTATCAATCTATGAGCAAACCTAGTCCGTTATTACAAACCATTCGTCATCATACAGTGGAATTTCAACCGTGCATATCAGCCATATTCATCATTATTAGTCATTATTAGACAGAAGCATCATATTCGTTTCAGGATAATCACTATACCGACTATCCTTAGTGCTGTTGCCATTGTATTGAGTTCGTTGATGGGAAAATCAACCTTGGATGAAGCCTGATGCTATCATCACTGATGGGGTGGTTTCCTGTAGATACGTCTCATCATTTCTAGGGTATTGTTACTGACACGCCATTGAACAAACTACCGTAGATACATGTGATATACTGTAGCTGGTACCCTGGTCAAATCCTTAGCTGACTAACTGGGAAAATGGCCTCATTCCGAGTAGCTAATGCAGGTAGAAGCTGCTGGGAGTATCCAGTCAGCGATGTAAATAAGTACCACTTTGGTAGCAACCCATCTGGCTATGGGTCAATATTAACCAACCAACTAATGGGGGATTTCCACCAACAATAATAGGAAAAACAATAGTTATATAATGATAGGGGAACCAGGGGTACGGGGTTTTGACCCACTACCAGCAACCCATTTGTTAATTCATGTATAATCATTGGTTATTGATAGTTCCTTCATGGCCAATCACTGCCAATGATCATCAATAATCACTGAATTACCATCAACCTTCCTACCATGACAAGACCAACTGATTAATGATATAGTCAACTAGTCATGGTTTATGATTGTTTTCCAATGTTGATGAAACCACTTTGGCCATCTGGTTACCATTTACCTTCTAAAACATTTGATTGACTAATGATGCTTAGCTAATCAAATTATCACAAACCATCCTCCTTGCTGTTAAGTTATAGTGAACTGAATCGTTTCGACCAATCAATGATGGTTTGCCAATGGTTTGCCGTCAAATGATCAACGGCCAATGGTGATCAATTGACCAATGACGCTTAACCAATGCTGGTTGACCAACGATGCCAAATTTCCAAAAATGATCACTAAGCCTGCTGCTGGCCAACTCAACTATTTGCTTGTTAATCACTTAAATTTGCTCATAATGATAATTGATTTATATAGATAATGAACGATGCTCAATCACCAACTAGTCACTAGCCATCCTCGTTGTTGTTAATTTGTGCTTAATCATGCCCACTGGTTGATTTGTCAATGCTCAATGGTTCATCATTTGTTAATGCTTAATGGTCAATGGTTGGTTTATAATGCCTACCATTGTCAAGTTAATGGTTAGTCAAATGTTATTACCAATGATCACTATTTGGTCATTCACCAGCTAAAGTTGGGCCACGATGGTGATACAGCCATCCATGCCCATCAACGATCCTAACAACAACCCATTATAGCATATTAGAGCCCATCTTATAGCCATATCTGTCGCCATATCACACCTATTACTGTAATCTGAGGAATGCCAATCTTTTAATCACCAACAACTTGATCACTACCCATGTTGTTAATTAAACTAATAGAATAATATCAATGAGGTGTAGATTAATTAATCAACAATACCAATAGAATATATCAATCTTCATAGATTGATTATATGTATATATCAATAGAATATATCAATGTTGATTATATATACCAATAGATCAATACCAATAGAATAATATCAATAAGAATAATATTCCTATTGTTGATGAATAATATCAATAAGAGCCAATAGAATAAACCAATATCAATAGAATAAACCAATAGATTATCCCAAGCGTTGCTGCTTCCAGGCCTGCATCGTGACGCCCACCTTGGTGTCGTCACCTCGCATGGGCCCGCGCTTCGCCAGCACTGCGAAGCCCACGGCGGAGGGCATCGATGTAGAGGCGCACCACGTGCGCTTCACGGCAGGGTGCGTGGGTGGTTGGTGGCAGGCTATGGTTGGGTTGGCCAAGGCTGCGTTAAGGATTGGTTACAGCTTCGTGGAGGTTGGTTGAGGCTTGGTGAAGGTTGGTTGAGCTATGTTATTGAGCTGGATGATGGTTGACAAGTAGGTCACTATTGACCAAGGATAGTGGTTACCATGATGGTTGGTGGTAACTACTATGCTTGGAAACCAACATCAATCGTGATCGCTATTTTGCCACGAATTGCCACAATGATAGTGGTTAAACATGATGCTAGTATTGGACGAGAATGGTATTGCAAGTATTATGAATCATGTTGATAACCAGTGATGAGAAAGGTAGCAAGAACTATTAGCAGGTCAATTGGGTACGAGTGAATAACCAATATAACCATCCAACAATGAGAATAACCATCATATAACCAACAACACTCTTAGGACACAGTGTGGGGATAGCGCGACAAATGCGGGGAGTCGGCGGTTTCTGGTTTTGTTGCTATTATTGTTGGTTGGTTTCGATGCTATCCCAGATTTTTTCCTGAGAAAATCGACCTGGAAAAGCCCAAAAATCGGTGGTTCCACGGGCATTTCCAGTTCATCGATTTTCCCATCAACCCGCCGATTTTTGGGAAATGGTGGCTGGAACCCACAGAAACTTTGGTTGCGTCAAAAATCAACCCGTTGTGAAGCATTCAGCAGCAACAGCAAGCGCAACGTTGCGGCGCAGGTGGATCCATTCCACGTGGCACTGCCGAGATATTTGCCTCCACCCTCTCTGCCGGCCGTGACTTGGAGGGCCAATCATTGGGGTGGCTGCCATCGTCATATTGGGTTGTATCCCAATGTATGGTGGTTTTAATAGGGGTTAAAACCATTGATAATGGTAAATAGTAAGGAATGATGACCAACAAGAATGGTGAAACAACTACTGGTTGGTGGTTTGATTGACATTTGTTTTATTTTTCCAGTTGTATTTGGGATGGTTGATTGACTAGCATATTTTTCAGAGGGTGGTTCAACCACCAAGCAGTAGTAGAGAGAAGCCAAGGTGAATGATTTAAGCAGCAAATCGGGGGATTTGGGCAACGAAGGGATGCAAGATTGGGAAGTAGCTTGCCGTTCTCGAAGATCTTTACCCTTCCAAAGGCATTCCAACTGACTGAGGTAATGTGCGAAGCCTGACAAATACCAATTCCAGAAAAAGACCCATTCGGACCATTGGTTGATGGGAAAATCGCCTGGAAATCTTTATTTCTACCACAACATTTGGGGATTTTCCTCTAGATGTTTCCAGAAACACATACTGTATTTGGGATAAAGCTTTTACCGCTTTCGATATGCCAAAAATGGAATGTATATTGCGCAAAGTAAGATGCGTTGGCGATGAACCACGTAGGCAACAAGTCAACAACTGGCTGTACATGCACCCAATGACAATGTGCTTGGCAGTTCAAAGCCACCCTAAAAATCAGTCAATCAGCCACCCATCCCTTTTCTCGGGACAATGTAAAATGTAAAACATGTTTGAAATCACCTTTTCAGCACATCACAACGCATAAAGGTCGCCGGGGCAGGATGTAGTTTTTATGCCTATGCACAGATTCCACCATATGGCTTTGTCGATAAATAATACTCCGAAGTCAGTGTTCTTTTCCTCTGGGCCATTGCTGGGGATTGTTGGGCTATGGCTACGGATTAACCTCTAGCTTGACCATAGCTAGGATATCTTTCTGCTTGGATGCAATCTGCTATGTTGTATGGGTGTTTCTCAAAACAGGGAAGCCCCAAAAATGGTTGGTTTATTACTATATTGTAAAATATTGTAAATGATCAATAAACTGGATCATAACTGGGGTACTTCTATGTCAAGAAACCACCATATGACCATAATGATGGAACAATTGCCATTCAGCTATTTAGTTGGAGCATCATGTTCCAGCTCACTGGACAACCATTGTAATATCCCCAGAAAAAACCAACCGTGCTTGAATGATCATCCCAGTCAGCAAGCGAATAGCAACCATCGTTAGTTCACTATTTACAGCCGCAAAAGGGGTAGTTACTAACCATGGTTACTAAGTGGGATAATCATTCAAGCAACCATGGCGACCGAAACCCGGAAACCCACCTCGATGGTCGCAGCACTAAACGAGGCCACTGAGGACAAGGCTCAAAGCGGCGGGACAGGTTCCGTGGCGAAACGCCGGGGATGGCGCGATTGCGTGACCGAAGGAGGAACGATGGATGGCTTGAGTTGGCTATGGGTCAATATACTGTAAGTCAACCAACTAATGGGGGATAATCACTAACAATAATAGGGAAAACATTGGTTAATGATAGGGGAACCAGGGTTTTGACCCATTGCCAGCTGGCTTTATTGATTAGGTGATGGCTTTGTGGTCATGAAGAAAGGCTCTATATTCACGAATCATGGTCCATGCCATGCTAATAGATCCTGATAATCTTTACATTCATGAGAAATGGTTTACAAATGATTTATTCATGCTTACGTATGTGTATGTATGACTGGAAAGTGTTTGTACATGATTGTAAATGTGTGCAACAGCTGATACTGCTTCATGCTACTAATAAGGGTTCATAATTGTTCATAGTCAATGCTGGTGAACAGTTCGGTTTAAATTTCAGGAATTAAAAGCCCAGTGATTGAGAACTGTTTGCAATGGCAGATAGTAGGGGACGTTATAACCAACACAATGATAGGAATGATACGACTCAGCTGTTTCAACATCGATGCCTATGACTACCAACCATCAATAGGGAATGGTAATCAACATTTTCAATAGGGTTGGCATCAAACATTCAAACACACATGAACATGTGTGCACTATGCACAAATATGTTTGTAGATACAGACTCACGGCACATGCAGAAATTGAAATTGTACATGCTGGACACTGTATATATTTTGAAATGTTTTGTTTCAATTGAACACACAGGAGTATATGAGACGGATGGTTGCGGCAATTCAATTGGTGTGTTATTGTTGTACATATATGCACCTTGTGTATGTATGTATATCATCGAAAAACATGTTACAAACCGCGCGCGATCCAAAATCCCGAGGTGCATATTCACATACCACACGCGCATGATCGACATAGGATATACACACACACACCACATCACATTCGTGCAGCGCGCCTCTGAATTCGTTTCTGCTTTGCCACTGATTGTCCGTAGCAATGGTAGTACCCCGAGAGCTGGTTGGCTTGTCGATCAAAAGTGATGGATTTGTGGTTGGTGGGAAATGCCGTTTATTGATGGATGATCCAAAAACTATCCCTTTTAATAGGGGATACCACCAGTTTGGAGCTAGGGGCACTAGTTATGAACACATGTAAAGATATACGTAGTACATATATATGTTCCAGCCCTGCTGGCCCCCCTCCCCCCCCCTTCCCATCCTCACCCCCCCCTCCCCCCCTGTGGTGTGGTGGTGGGGTGGTTTGGGGAGTGGGGTGGTAGTATCCAAGTAGTGCGCACAAGTAATATGTAGGTTGCATGCTGGTAGTATGTAACTAGTATGCAAATAATATATAGATGCTATATGGGTACTATGTAGGTGGCATATAGGTAATATATGATATGGGAAGTCTATGGGTAGCATACAGGTCGCATACA
>VSDK01027208.1:323847-355230 GCA_009767595.1 Symbiodinium kawagutii | reverse complement strand
CGGAAGAGCTGTCAGAAGAAGGCCAACAGTTGCAGCTGCTGAACATGTCCGGAGTTTGCTACCGGGATGGAAAGATACATTGGCTGGTTTGATTGGTCTAATTTTCTTTCGGCATCAAGCAATCAGTGATGAGTAATCAGTTTGATAGAACTATTTTGATTTGCTTTACTTGGGAGTAGAACCAATTTTTCAAGCCTTATTCATTGGTTTACACGTATATGTCTATATTTGCATCCAGGAATTCTACATAGTTCACAACAAATTTTTGAGAGGACAGCCTAGTCGGGACCCCAGTTCGCCACCCTGGCTGTTGCAACTGCTTTTCTTGGCTTTACCAGTGCACAAATTCATCATGGTATAACTACATTTGGTATGTGTCAATATTAACTAACCAAGTAATGGGGGATAATCATGAACAATAGTAGGGAAACCAATGGTTAATGATGGGGGAACCAGGAGCACAGGGTTTTGACCCACTGCCATATGACTACCACTTCTGCTTATACCGTGGCTAATTGTGATTAACAACGGCCTACCCACCGTAAATGGTCATATCGAACGGCAAATCAACTACCAACCAAGCTTATTGAATTGTTTTATGACCTTATTATGGCAAAAGCATCACAAACTTATTGGTCTATTGTTTGGTTGCTTTTCGGCTTTTGGGGACCGGGGTTTATAAACCTACATTTGCTCCCAGAGATTATTATGGATGAATCCTGATCCAGTCCGCGTGCAGCGGTTCATTTAGTCGTTGAATACATACATCTGATCATGCTCTCAACATGCCAAGAAGAAACTATACATACAGGTATGCAAGCAGATGTAGACAAATGTATATAAGATGTATTTGTGTTTTTTACAAATAACGGACACCACGTAGGTACCAAATTTCTAGAAGCATCCAGTAGCCAGACCAGCTCAACAGACTTCGCAGCATGTCACTGGCTGATTGACTTAGTCACCGGTGTCAAGTGCAACGAATTCAGAATTCAAAGGCGCCTCCCCCATGCACTGCCATCCACTACTCCTAAGCCATGGTTGGAGTGACATATTCCTTGAAAATTGATCTTTTTTTCCTGTGGCTATGAACAATGCCCAATTGCAAGACATATCCTTTTGGCACACCATAAATCAGACAAACATGTTATAATAATGGCAAACACTCATTTGAAAAACGCAGGGGCGCACAGCGCTCGCTTCTGAATTGAACATGGGGTTATATGATTAGTGAGTCAAAACCCTGTACCCCTGATTCCCCATCATTCACTATTGTTTTCCCAATTATAGTTGGTTATTTACCACTAGTTGGTTAACTGCTTGACCCATGGCCATATGATTAGTGACCATGATTGAAGCATGATAACCATCAGCCCATGATCCGCGTCAGATCTCCAGATCTACTGCAGGTCCAAGTCCAGCTGATGGACTGTCCCTACTGCGGCACGGGGGTCACCCAGCTGGAAATGGATGCCCACGTGGCTGGATGCAAAGCAGCGCTCCTTGGCGTTGCGGGGTAGCTGGTGGAAGCGGGTGATCAAGGCCGGCTTATGCGGTAAGAAACAACATTAGAATGGTCAGTATTGGGGAAATTGAATGTTTTATGGTGGTTTATGCTGGTTTATAGTGGTTGTTCACGAGTTTAATCAATGATCATCATGAGTCAACGATGATGGAACAATCAATGATCAATGTGAGTCAATGATCAATGATCATCTGGTCATCATGAGTCAAATGATCAATGATTGATGGCAATGGCAATGTCAAGCTTGAACAGATGCATCTACGATCGACGGATCATCGACGATCGATGATCAATCTTTGGGCGATCTTTCAGGATGAACGATCATAATCCATCATTGACATTGTTCATGCAATTCCTTCAACCGATCACCGTCATCAAGCATCATCAATGTTGATTCGCGAATTATTGAACATCATTTTCAACCACTACCATTGTTTTGCTTGGTGGTTTTAAACATGTTTGTTTTTCGCAATGGCTTTGGGATGATTGCTTGGTTGGTTGCCTCACATTGCTCATAGGGGTTGAAACCATCAACCATGATTGATCGATAATCGATCATGAACAGCAATACTCACCGACATCACCCCTCCTTCTGGGGCCGCCCCACTGTTGTTGGAGATAGTAAGCTACACATCACCAATACCCAGCACTTTGTTGGCGGAGCTGTCAGCAACTGTGTGATGCTTAGGAATGACGCCAGTCAGCTGTGTAACTGAACATCATTGTTGAACATCAGAGGTTCAGCTGTGTAACTGTAGAACAGCTTGGCATTGGATTGTTGAAGCTCTGCGAGTTGTGGCAATGTCAGAAGTGTTACCCTGAGAGAAAGATCGTTGCCCGTAGCAGCCAACCAACGAGCTGGAACTGCTACCCTTGCGAATTCGCATTGTGACGACGCTGTCAGATGTGGATGCTCAAAAGTGACTGTAGTCATATTGAAGGCAATGAATCATGAAGGGTTCATCATGGTTAATCATGGTCACCATGGACCATCATGAACTCCCATCTCTTGGGCGGCTCGGCCCAGGAAAGCCGCGGGCGCGAAGCCAACGGGTCAAAGCGCCCAGTTGAGACAACGGCTTCTCGATGGCCCGCGCGGGGCCGGGGGTCCCAGCACCTGGGGATGCTTGGGACAGGTGGAAGCCGCAGTGGTGACTTGTTGATTTTTTCGGACCTGTAGATCTTTTCGTAAGATGAAAACTCGCATTGATGTATGTATTAATTAATGTGCATCAATGCATCATTTCTATGCATTCATCAATATGCCTCGATTACATATCAGGTGTTTTCGCTCACGGATCAGCTACTCCTTTTCGTCCATGAACCATGAAAAAGATCCGGGTTTCTGACCCAGCTCATCCAAGATCATGGAGAGCTTACCATGGCTGGGTGCAGCAATCAGATTCGACCATATCCAACCAGGGTCCACGGGTGACGCGGCAACTGGCGCAGCCCCTGGGCGTGGTCGAAGCTTGTTTGGCGATGGGTCGCTATGAATTCGTTGTCGTTGGAAGGAGGCATTTGGGACCCATAGACCACCTGAGAAATGCTAAACCACTCGTATTAACAAGTCTTAGTAAGCTGTACATGGGTCAAAAACAATGAGATGGGTTAATTCCTTTCTTCGGATTGACAAGCCATGAGCCACTCGTTTCCGACCCAAATAATGACCCATGATGGACACATCACTTGCTGACAAATTAAAAGATGTTTGCTTGGTGCATATTATGAAGCATTCTTAACAAGGTGATTAGATTGGCAAGCATGAAAATGATAAAATAATTACTATAAGCCATTGTAGTCAGGCTGGCCAGTCATCCCTTGACCCGGGGATCATTCACTCACCACCTCTAACAGGTATTCCCAGGTTCTATCTCGGGGGGTTCTCAAAATAGGGGACCCCCCAAACATCCACTATTAGTCATTTATAGTAACAAACCAACCTTTTTTGGGTACCCCCTATGGCTTGAGAAACACCCATATAGCCGCATCATATAACCATATAGTAGTTGTTTAACCCTTGTTGTTGGTCATTTTCTCTATGATTTACCATTTTGAGAAATTTGAGAAACCACCATCTGGATCTACATGGGATCTTACCATGGCATCAGATCTTTCTCCGAGGCCAACACTGGCAGCAAAGAACGTCGGGGCACGGCCACTGCGGCCGGCGGGCGCAAGGGGACCCTGAGACTTTGTGGTCGGTGGATATGAAAGGTCGATGAATGGTTGATGAATGGTCGATGAATGGCTGATGAATGGTCGATCCATGACGGATTTTTGGTTGATCAGTGGCAAATGAATAATGATTGATTAATGCTTGACTGATGCTTGAGTGATGGCAATTTATGGCTGATTCATGATGGATTTATGGTTGATGAATGGCAAAAAGCGGTTGACTAGTGTTCTTAATAGTTCAGTCCAAACCATTAAGAACGCTTATGAACGGTTCCTGATGGTTGATTGCTGGTACTTCATGCTTCTCAAACGTGAATGGTGATTCGTGGACAATAACAATGGTCAATTGTTAATGATATCCACTGATACTGCAGTTGTCAGATGTTTGCTATGTCCCTTTGAAAACCATTCTTATGGCTGATATGCTTCAGTCACTAATAGTGTCTGATGATTTTGGTTCATGAACTGCAATAGTTGGATGGTTGGATAGCCTGCTGGGTGGGTAGACTAAGTTTTGTGGATTGGGTATAAAGCACTAATGATTGAGTGAAAAGTGGTTGATCATGGCTTCCTAAGCAAGTAGTAATATCAGTACGGGAACATTGCTATTGGTGACCAATTCCTGAACAAGAAGCATTAATTGGAAAGGTAATCATTGTTACTGTTGATAATTGTTATTTATTGTCATGATTGCCTCTAAACAGATTTTTATTGACCAATCCAATCAACCAATTCTTGGAACCATCGACCCATGGTCATGACTACCCCCTGGTAATCACACAGAGCTGGACCGTGGCCACTCCACAAGACCATCTAGAAATGCCTGGCATGATCTATCCTATGTGAACGACAACCCCAACTTGTAGCCCCAAGCTACTGTACCATTGGTTTCCGTGTCATATGTGTCCAGTACAGCATATCCTCAGGAGGTCCACCTGGTCGAAAAATAGCTATGGATTTAGACCACAGCAGGATGGACAAAAAAGCATCTATGCATAGGCTATGTTATACGTAGCTATGCTATTGTAACATGCCTGTTCTATAGCTATAGTTATATCTACTGTGTTATTGCTATCAGATCAACTGAGGGTAGCATGTTACAGCTATGCTAGATCAACTGAGGGTCTGCCTCAGCTCATGATCCAGTCGCTCAGCGCTTGTGACGGCCCCCTGGGCGAGGTTTGATCTCTCAAACCTCTCAAGGAGTTGGCGGCTAAGAACATGGCGGACCCCAAGCAGAAGTAAAGCCCCAAGCACCCATTCAGAATGGGGACCTTTATGAACTTGGTAAGTATGACTGTGATTGATTATATATTGTGTTTTGGCACTTTCCTTTGCAGCATGGCGGATTTTCTAGCTCTTAGGAGCTCTTTGTTACCTGCGAGCGCTTTGGAGCACACTTTGATGCACGAGATCTAGCAAAAAATGTGCGCGAAAGAAACAACACGAACCAACAGATCATGAAGAGATTATTATAGCCTACAGCACTATGTGTTTGATATAGTTTATGTATACACATATATATATATATATCATATATCCAGGTAGCTGATTGATACCTGGTCATTCACAATATTTGGTTCTATCAATACGCGGTCATTTGATATGTACGTGAGTATATAAATACAAATATCAAACTACTACCATTTACACATGTTTGAGTTTTGAACGTTCTCGTATCTAAACCAATCAGTTTTCGGTTGCTAGCTCAAATGATTCCGCTGGGTGGGGATCTGCATGATAATGCATGCATGCATGCATGCATGCATGCATGCATGCATGCATGATGATGATGATGATGATGATGATGACGATGATGATGACGACGACGACGATGATGATGATGACGATGACGATGACGATGACGATGATGATGATAATGCATGATGATGATGATGATGATGATGATGATGATGATGATGATGATGATGATGATGATGATGATGATGATGACGGGGTTCGCGGTACTATGATCATCCTGACACAGCTCAACGGTTGGGATGCAGCCCCATGCGGCTCCATGTTGGCTTGCTGTTTTGCATCATCCGTGGCACCTGAACGGGCCAAAACATCGGTCAGCATTTCTGAAGGAGCCCTTGATTCAGGGCAGGATCCGCCACAGCCGACCCCGAATGTGTTGGATATGTCCTTGGTGGGAATTCCCGGAGCATCTCACCATGAGTTTCCCAACTCATGAATGATATGAATGATTCTCACCTATTAACCACTATTAATATGAATAGTTTCCTGCAAAACAGCCTCAAATGATTCTACCTTGGCAAGGCCTTGGGCAGAGAGACGCCTCCGTGTCAGGTGGGGGGCCCCCAGTTACCAGTAATGATGGTGCAGTATGGCTTCATGACCCAACCAAACAACCGCCAGAATCCGGGCTATAGCTGGCTTACTAGTATGGCTTAGTGGTTCAACCAAACAAATCCAGGCTGCTGCTTGATGTAGTTGATGTTGTGGACGATGTAGTTGATATTGTGGTTGTTGCTTGGGTGGGGATCCATGGGCTGAGAATGTACCCTGGAGCCGGCTGTTGGATGAGCCTGCAGCTGGGTGCGTATAAGAATCACCATGGTTGAGTACCTCTCAGGATTTGCATGGCCGTTTTGGTCACAGATATTGGCTCCATGTCCCAACCGCTTGGAAGCTTTCCTGGTATCGTTTTGGGACGGTTGAGGGGGGTACCTCCCTTAGGATTCTCAAGCATCTCCCAGGTTGAACCGGGGATCACCTCGGAGCCCTCCAGGTCGAGACAAAGTTTCCGGCCAGCACCGCCTATGCAGGTGAGGCATTTTGCATCACTTGCTTGGCGCCCGTTCACACTGGTGGATTACATAGTAGATATGGCCTATGGCTATGGGTCAGGTTACTACGGGTCATAACCAAGCATCCAAAGGAGGTCTAAATAAAATTCTTTTGGTCAGTCACGTGATTGAAGCTCCAAGTTTGTCATTGATACTGTTCAATGCTGTTCACACATGTCTATATACATGATTCATATGCATGAACTATTTGCATACACCGGTATATCTGTTTAAAGGCCTATTTGCACATAGCTCCTTGCAGCAAGCAAACAGCGCTCAGCTTTCACCACCCTCTAATTTATCTCTGTTTGGAATCACTGAAGCCCATTCTGTAAATACCCCTGCTATCCTGTGCCAGTTGAGTGTTTCATCCCACTGTTTCAAGCACCCAGCTTAGGCAGATCTATCAAAGAATGAGGGAGTGTGAGCCACGTCAGCCACGTCCGGCTTCATCTAAGCAGCATGAAACGGCTTGAACAGCAACAAGTTCAGGCTTTCCCTGTGCCAACCCTCATCACAAGGGGATCAGCTGAAGTGACCAGATGACCCCCGAGGGTTCATGCAAGGCACAAGTCCTGACAGCACGGCCCTGCTACCTTGCCGTGGCCTCAGCTTCCCAGCGAATTGGGAGCCAAGGGGATGACACCTCAAGGAGCCATGGGAGAGAGCTGGGTAACTCGAAACCACCAACCCATGGAAAGCTCACTGTGCAGAGTGAGCTTACTGTTGAGTTTCGGTAGCCATTGCCACACCGCTGTGGCCAACATGTGTAGTATTTTAAACAGGCATATGACATAGATACAGTCAACTATGGACTCACATACGCACAACGATATGTATAGTACATATACACAGGTGATGTATTTCTCTGTGTGTCAAGTTGAGATGTTCATAGCGGCCCAAATTGGAGGTTGGCCACCTGAGCGACTGAGGTCAAGTGTGTGGACGAACCTTCGCCATGGATCGCATCGCAAAGCATCAGGTAGGGAGCCCCCAGTGCCACCCAGTGCTACCATGCTGGTCATGGTGCGTATGGCATCGGCAAAATCGATGGGGCCAAAGGGATCCTCAGCTTTGCTGATGAAACGCAACTTGTTCTTGGGTTTACTTCAGGATACGAGTTGCTTCTGTAGCATCCATATTACTCAGGGATATCATTTCCATCCATCCATGAGCATCCGCATTACTCAAGGATAGCATGAGCTTTTCCGGGGATGTACGGAATGTAGAAATCTGGATGTGCCTTCTGCGCTATCCCCCCATCACCACGGGGAAAACGAAGCGCTTGCCCAGGCCGTGTGCCTCAAAGTGCGCAAGGCAGCAGCGTCAAGCAACACATGGGACCCGTGGGATGGCGTGGGTCAGAACCAAGAATGGTTGACTCACATTTATTGGTCACCCATTCAGAATCAACAATGGTTAGTTCACAAATAGTTAGTAAATGGATTGGTTGGTATCTGGGTGTTCCTGCTGGTTCATGATACTGAAAGATGGTCCATGATGATTTATGACGCTAGTGATGGGTTATCCCCACCGCTCGGTGCTTGGTCATTCGTGTGAACAGCCTGTGGTGCGAATGAGGCCATTGACAATGACCCACAGCCACATTTTGTTCAGGATTGGATCACTGCGTTTGTTCTTCAGTGATTTCAACAAGGATTCCAAGATGTTGCTTGAAAGTTTGATTTATCTAGTTTAAACAGATTATGCAATTAATGCCGGAGAGGATCTCTTCTGAAAGGGTTGGATGAGTACTACTAGATGGAAGCAGGTCGAGCAGTGTGGTTCAAGATAAATAGCAGGCTTCAGGTTTAGGCACACTGAAACTTGAAGAGTGGCAAACATGGCAGTCTTTTTTGGATCGTTCCCTTTTTTAAGCACAGGTTTTGGAAGTCATCGCATGTTTACTAAGCACCACGGGGTTCAAGAGTTGCAAGACTTAACGGACTGGCAAAGACCTCCGAAGACAGTGTCCAACTATTATTGTTGGTTATTGTTGACCTATAGCCATCGCTGAACAGCAACAGCACGCAGATGCCCCACAAAGGTTTCTGCCAAGGACACTTGGCTTGCAGAGCTGGTACAGAGCAACAGCTGGGAGACAAACAGACGGTCAGATAGTTTGACTCACTCAATCTGTTCCGAAGCCGCGAAAGGTTAGATTTTTAGCAGGGTATCTAAGCTTGGTAGTGGGTTGGTTGATGGTTCATACATGTTGATACGGTTGATTGAGGATGGTTGATGCTGGCTGTCGATTCTTGATGGGGTGAGAGTTTTTCAACGTTGTTCTATTTCCTCGAATATGAAAAATATGATTTCTTCACAGGTTTTTTTGAATTCCCATGGCAACCATGGTAACCACCATGGTAACCCATGGCAACCACCATGGTAACCACGTAACGGCGGCTGTTTCCCATGGCAACCACCATGGTAACCGACCCTTCCCCACCACTCCGCCTGCAGCGGAACCGCAGAAGCGACCCGTCTTCCAAGCTCAGAAGCAACGACTCTTTATGGAGGTGCGCCATGGTGAGGAGTGGAGAACCTGTGGTTGTTAATGGTATATGGCTATGGGTCAATATTAACCAAGATTTGGGCTCAGACCTTCGCAAGGTAATCTTGTGCCGCTCGGGAGCGGTCGAAGGAGCCATGTCATCCTATCTTGCTGAGCTGCTGCAATCGTTGGACCCCATTGGTATCCCCTCTGGTACCTTGGGCCCTCGACGACATGCCATGGTGGAATTCACGGATCGCAAACTGACAGATGATTCTGTGAGATTGGTTGGAACCATCTACTCACCAGAGGGTTTTGGTAGTGCTACCCTTGGGGAAACGAACTTGACGGTGCCAACTGACCGTGAATTTTTGAGGGGAGAACATTTTTTCTGGGAACGCTCAGGAATTCTGCCCCCATGCAACCAAAGACTGTGGCTGTTTGATTTGGAAGAAGTGGATTGCACAGTGCATGACCCACATATGTTGCAAATGTGCTATCGCATCGGACCCAACACAACATGGGCTCCTGTCCCACTTGACAGGGTGGATGACAGGGAGCTTGACCAGATCCGAGCCATTGAACTGTTTGCAGGAGGGTTTGGAGGATGGAAAGCCTCCTGGGATGTCCTACAAGCACTCACCCAGAAGCGAATCTCGACCCTAGCGGTTGAAAGTGAACCAGACATTGCAAAGAGCTATGCGATTTCGAGAAATGCTAGGTATTTGCCATCCAATGCTGACTTCGCTCAACATGATTTCAAACAAGGAGATTGGATTTTGCAGAAAAACATCCTTGATGCCGACCTGAAACAAATCCTGGTTGAGTATGATCCTCACGTGATGACCATTAGCTCACCTTGTCCACCATGGAGTACGGCAGCTCGAGCTGAGGGTCTTGCCACTGAACAGGGGAGGCTATTGGCTCATGCACTTGGCCTTCTTCGTTGGACAAGACCCACGATGGTCTTGTTGGAGCAAGTGTCAGGCTTCAGACAACATGTGCATTTCACCACAATTTGTGACATGCTGAGGTTGCTGGGATACCAATTGGTGTGGAACAAAGTTGTTGACCTGAAATACCAAGCACAACCCACCCGTGCAAGATGGCTTGGTTTGGCAATTCGTGTCCAATCGCAGATCCGCATCTGTCCATTTCAGATGTGGCCAGCTGATACCACTTGGGGATCATGTAAGATGAATCTGCCCAGAGACCATATGCAAGAGCTTTTCTTGACTGAGGAAACGGCAGCTGTTGCAGGAGCCATTCGCTTTGTCAAGAATCCTGGTGCACGACTTTCCAGTCATGCAGCTGATGTGCTTGCCACTCGCATCTATGACTGTTGTGATCAGTTGCCTACCTTCATGGCCCGCTATGGGTCCCAACACCGGTTCCCCGAACAGTATCTGGAGGAGTTTGGCTACTTTGGATTCTTCTTGAAGGACTCAGCCCCAGCAGTTGGATGCCGTTTTTTTTCACCTGCTGAAATCTTTGTCATGCATGGATTGTGGGATCACACCTTCATGCCATTGGACCTGGCTGATGCTTGGTTGATCGCTGGCAACCAAATTTCCATTCCGCACGCGCTGCTGATGACTAGCAACGCGGTTCGCATGCTTGGCATTGACTTGGAGTTGGCTGATGTTTTTCATTTCTACCATGAAAACAAGATCACTGCGGTTGATGCCTGCCTTCACATGATGCCTGGGGGATACATGGTTTCGCGTAGGGATGACCTTTTCACGGAGGCTTTTCATGATTCGGTTGCTGACCTGCTCGGACATGCCCAATTCACACCAACACAGTTTTGGTCTCCCAGCTATGGAATCGAAGATGTGATGAATTTGCCACCGCCAGTGCCACCTGTGATGTCGGCTCTCACTCATGCATCTTCTGATGAAGAGGATGCACAGCAAGTGCCTCCACCTGTGATGAACGCACACATCCAATTTGACATGAATCACCAGGAATTCTGGTTTTCCCCCACTTTGCCAGGCCCTCAACTGGAATGGATTTGGGGTCACATGTTTCAAACGGACTTTGATGAACATGCCATTCCAGCCCTGCGCTTGCATCGAAAGCCGGTTCCGAGCTTGGGAGAATCGCCCAGCCCTTTCATGTTGGTAGCATGCACTGAAGGACGATTGAACATCCTTCGTTGTGACCCTGACCGACCCATTTTGGAACAGGCACATGACTTGGGATTACCTTTGCATGTTCGAGACTGCTTTGGTCCTTTGAGCATGTTTTTGAAGCCCAAGGAAACTCATGTTCTTTTGGATTTTGAGCTGCTGCACGGACACCTCACCCGTGATCCCATTTTGCTGACGTGTGCTTTTACGTTGGTGACCCAAACATGGACATGGGATGTGAGACATGATCAGCTTGTTCTCCAAGTGGACTGTGAAGATGCTGCGGCAGGAGTCACCATTTTGCACTCAATCACAGAGGCTCTCTCCACCTCTGATCTTGCCAAGCTTGGTCGACAATGTGCATATGGGGACCAACCCAACATGCTTTGTTTCAGTGCCATGGGGGATCAAGGCGTGGTTCCGGTTACCCACTTTCGAATGATTCTGGCAGTCATGTTTGCACGCACCATGTTGGATGCTTTGCAGCGATCATGCCGCTCTGTTGCCCAGTTGCCCTGCACTGAGCGCAAGGTCTGCATTTATTTCGAAGAGAGACACCTTTGGACCGGTACATGTCATGCTGATACCACCTTGGAATCTCTGACCTTTGTCATTCGCAAATGCTTTGAGGTTTTGATTGGAGACACACGACTCAGAGTGACTCAACATGGCAAATGCATCCCTTTGAGCCAGACGTTGTATGACTGTGAGTTCTCCACCCTCAGACAAGCTGTTGCATTCACTTTGCATCCGGAACGAACTGGTGGGGGGGGGAAAACGCAACAGAAAACGCTGCAACAAACTGCACTTGCCAGCACCTTGCTGGACAAGGGATACCAGCTTGCGTGGGTGACCAAGACGGTGGAGCGACTTGCAAGCAAATACAGCCTTCAACGTCTCCAGTCCATCACGGGACTGGCAGCAGGTGCTCAACGCACACGTGCCATTGAGGACTTGATTGCTGAGGCGGGAATTGACATGCCTGCTGTCACCTTGCCATCCAGTAAAGCCAAGACTACTGGACTTCCCTGGATGAAGGCCAAGAAATCTCGGACTTCACCCCAAGACATTGATGTCACCAAGTACACCATTTTGGATGGATTCTTTCTGAACACAGATGGCAGCGACGCAACTCAGATTCATGAAGTCAGGCCACAATCCAGTGGGATCTGCTTGCTTCCGCCGGCACAGGCACAATCCTGGGTGAATGCGGCCACCACGATTTCATCAGATGAACTAGCGATCCTAGTGCCGGGTCGCCTTGAGGTTCCCAGCCCTTTGCAATCGGTGAGTCTCACTTTTCCATGCTTGAATGACACGAAAGAAATGGTGCTGCTGTCAGGCACCATGATCCAACTTGGTGGCAAGGCCATCAAATACAAGCAAGGACCGTCCACACCGTTGCCGGCGTCGGGACACCTGATTTCCATCACATTGCACAAAGACGACTGGGCAGATGCGGATTGGCAGAAGGCCCTCCATCAAACTCCCCAGTTTGTCAAAGAGCGTTTGGCACAAGATGGACTCCAAGGGGATTTGCAATCAATGTGGGGAAAGTCCATGCGCGCCAAGGGTGCCCCTGCCACCCCACTCCAAGCTTTGACACTCCAGCTTCATGGCATGGTGGATGAGACCAAAATGACACGGATGTTGCAATGCTCGGGGTTCAACAAACTCTTCATGGTTCCGAAGACCCCAGATGGCCGAGTCAGTGGAGACTACCGTGTGATTTGGTTGGAAGTTGACCTGGCCGCTGCCATTGGACTCAGTGCCCAGCTCCCCGACTGCCTTGGCTTGGTGCGTGGCAAATCAGACAGCAACTTGGGATTGAGGTTTCCTGCTTCGAAGTACGACAATGCATGGAAGACGATTTACCCTGCCAAGCCGGTACCCAAGGTTGCTGGAAGCCAGGTGTTCAAGTTGGAGGGTCTTCCCTTTGGTTGCACCAAGGAATCCATTCAACAGTGGCTGGTTGATATCGCATGGGATGCTACGGCCTTCAAGGCACTGGGACCCAACACCTGGCTGCTCAAAGCTGATGCAGAAGTTCCTCAGGGACTGCAGCTGTATAACAGCTCGCCAGTCCTGATCAGAAAGTTGCCGCCTCGCAATTTGCCAACGGAGAAAGTTCTGCTTGGTCGCCCTTCGAAGCAGTCCACAGAGGACCCGTGGCAGACTGCCAATGACCCATGGGCACCTTGGGCTGCAGGCCGATCTCAACAGCCGGTTGTTCCTGCCATGAGTTCCACCGGTCCGCCTCGCCAGATTCAAGGTCCAGTCGAGGCAAGATTTCAGGCACAAGAGGACAAGATTCAAAAGCTCCAAACTGACCTGGATACCTTGACCAAAGTCCACGATCAGAGAGCTCAAGAGGTCAGATCCCAACTGCAACATTTGGATCAGCAACACACCCAGCACCAGAAGCAGGTGCACCAATCGTTGACCCAGATGCAGACAGATTTTGATGCAGCGCTTTCTAGCAATTTACGACAGCACTCCAGCCGCATGGACTCTAAGTTTGATGAGCTGAAGGCTTTGCTCACTTCGGTCAAGAAAAGGGGCCAGCCGGAAGAACAAGAAGATGATGATATGCATGGTTGACTAGGTTCTCCTTGCGCACTGAGTAGTTTTGTCACTAGGATGCCCTTCATGCTCATGATGTGGTTCCTTTTTTGTTTGCAGATTGTGAGTGTGCAATGCATGGGAATTGTGCCAACACGATTTGCACCCATGGATGAAACCAGCATTCCATGGAACAGTTTTGACACTTTGCCAGCAGCTTGTTCCCAATGTCCAGGTACTTGGAAACATAGGCATGCTGCCCAATCCGACACAGCACTTTTGCCATTGACTGAGATCGGGTTCACAGTCACATCTTGCCAACCGTACCGCTATCGTACTTTTCATATTCATCCATGTTTGCTACCATGTTGGACTCCCACGACCAGCATGGAGCTGCAGTCGAGCTGGCGTTTGCCAGCCTTTCATATGCCTGGCCAACCGGCCTTCCATGTCATGCCAATGTTTTTTGAAGCCACACCTTTTTTGCATTTGCATTTTCGCATTGGAGAAGCAAGAAACCCTGGCCCAGTGGACGGAACCAAGCTTCGGGTAGCTATCACCAACCCAACATCCATAGTGTCGAAGCCAGAGGTTTATCGAGAAGTTGCGCAGTCTCATGCCATTGACTTTTTCACGAGTTCCGAGACTGCTGCTACACTGACAGCGCAGAAAGCATTTGGCAAAAGTGTTCGCAAGCAATTTCCTTACCAATGTTGGTCTGCACCTGTTCAAGACCACACCATCCGAACGGATGGAGAACCTAGCTTGAGAGGCAAGGCTGGGGGCACTGCAATGTTTGGCACTCGACCATTACGAAGGGCCCTTTCCACAATTCCCATGCATTGGGAAGCCACTACAAGAATTCTTCACACCGTGGCCACCGTGGGTAACATCCAATTGCAATTTGTGATCGTTGTATTGTTTGCCTAGCAGTCGGCCGGGGGCAGCCACCTTCAATTCGGACCTTGTGGACACTGCATTAGATGCCATGATGCAATTGCCCGTTCCTGCCATTTTGCTTGGAGATTTCAATGCCAACCCACTCACCTGGACTTGTGGGGAACGACTTCGCCAACTTGGGTTTATGGGCATTGACACTCGTCACCAACAACTGTATGGAACCGAGATGCCTTGTACCTGCAAGGAAGCCACAACGGTGGACTTGGCCTTTGTTTCCCTGCAGGCCCAAACCTGGGTAACAGGGGTGACGGTGTTGCAAGATTACTACTTTGACACCCACAAGGTTGTTTTGGTTGACTTCCAAATCCCTGCCAAGGATACCACCCTGAAGCGATATGCCATGCCACGAACCTTCCTTGACTTTGATTTGCAACCAGAAATTTGGGAACAGAAGTACCAGGAACTGATTGATGACCATGTCCCCGTCAATTTGCACCAATGGGCCCGCCAAGTCGAGTGTTCAGTTGATGCAACCTTGCGTACCCAACATGCGGGGGAAGCCTGGGCACCCAAGGGACTACCTCGAAGATACAGAGGCAGGTGTGTGACGCCGACGCTTCAGTCTGTCACTTTGCAAACACTTACCAAGCAGGGACGCCCAGCTGATTACCAACCAGTTGTGGAAGTCCATTCCCGCAAGTCCCAAAAGATGGTCCGGCAATGCAGACGACTTGAAGCCCTCAGTAGGCTACTTGCTAAACGCCCCCTCAATGATGTTCAGTGGCAGACTGCTTGTGCAGACTGGAAAGCTGTCCTGCGATGTCAAGCTTTTGCTCCTGATTTTTTGACTTGGTGTTGTGACCTCGTTGAATTAGGACCGGTTAGTGTCACATGTCCGACCTATGATCAAGCCAAGCTGTTGACTGACCTCGTCAAGTTCCACACTGATGCGGCTCTCCAGGTGGACAAAAAGACTTGGCTCAACAAGCTTGAGTTTTCTCGCAAGCTTGATCAACGGATGAGAGGCAACAGTAAAGCGTTTGCTAGACTGAAAGACAAGGACATGGAGCCCTTGCATCACCTGGAAATCCCTTGCTCTGAACCAGGCATCCTTCATTGTCAAGATGATGGTCACCTTTTGGTTTATGTTGCAAATGCCAATACTTTTGATGTACACCAGAAGATCATGGTAGCTGATCAACCTGCGACATTGATCTCTCGAGATGAGTTTTCGCTCACTGTACTGCCTGACACTGTTGGCTTTGATTGGCCACTGGAGTGTGACGTGACGCAGAACACATGCACTTCGAATACTAACACCATCATGGAGCACTTGGATGCTTTTTGGCAAAAATATTGGTTTGTGACCACACCGGACACCACGGACCCTGACACTTTGGACCAAGTCCTTAACATGCTGCCTTCAGACTTGTTGCCATCGGACTTGGACTTTTGGTCAGATGAGGTCTGGACTCAAGCTGTCAAAGACCTGAACGCTAATTCCGCCAGAGGACTGGATTCAGTTAGTGCAGGTGAACTTCAACACTTGCCACGCAAAGCAATCTTGATACTTCGCGACGTCATCCGTGGGGACCATGGTTGTTTTGACACCTTCATGATTGCCAAGACGCATCCGATACCTAAACGTGCATCGGAGGTTCAGTCACATCAGGTTCGGCCCATTACCGTGCTCCCTCAGACTTACCGGCTGTGGAGCCGGGTGGTAGCATTCGTGCTTTTGCAGGTCATGTCCAGCAAACTACCGGCCTCATTGACAGGTTTCTTGCCGGGAAGGGGACCCATGGACAGCTCATACGATTTCCAACATGTCATTGAGCGATCTCATTGGTTTTCTTCACCTTGCTCTGGCATAAGCATTGACCTTGTCAAGTGTTTCAACACTATCAAACGGCCAGTTGTGACAGCAATCCTAGCCAGACTTGGGGCGTCCACAGATGTGATCCAAAGATGGCGCCATGCTTTGCAAGTGCTGACTCGCACCTGGGCAGTGAACCAAGCAGCTTCGGACCCTCGGTCCACTAACTGTGGACTACCGGAGGGAGATGCACTATCGGTGATAGGCATGCTTTGTGTTTCCTTTGCTTGGGTGACATATGTGCAGCATTTTGAGCCACAGGCTACCCTTTTGAGCTACGCCGACAACTGGGGATGGTATGTGCATTCTCCCACGCTGCATGAAACCATCATCGCACTGACATTGGAATATGTTGCCATGTGTGGTATGCAGGTGGACTGGGACAAAAGTTGGGCTTGGGCCACCAACCCCAGTCAATGCCGTCAGTTGAAAGCTATCCTGCAGAGACATCCGAACACATCACATGTCCTTTGCCAAACCCATGCCACGGAATTGGGGGCACATCACACATATGTAGGTCCACCCAAACTAGGCAAGTTGCAGGATCGATTGCACACAGCACAGACACGATTGGGACGCCTCCAAGCCTTGCCGCACTCGCTTCAAGTGAAGCAACACCTTGTTCAGACTGGGGTGTATACTGCTGCCTTCTATGCCACAGAGCTGGTCCCAATCGGGAGCTCTCACACAGATCAGGTTCGCAGCTTGGTATGTAATGCTGTTTTGGGACCTTCGCCTAGCAGAAACAGCCACGTTGCCATGCATTGTATGCCTCGTTTGCTAGATCCAGAACTCTATGTCATTCGAGGTGCCATCCTTGCCGCCAAGAGATATTTGCTTCGCTGTTCACCTCAGAAAGCCTCCGCCTTTTTGGACATGGTATGCTGCCATTCAGGCACGTTTGCCAAGTGTCGAGGCCCAGCAGGCACACTTCGTAATTACTTGAACCGCATTGACTGGCAACTAGATCGTCAGGGATACCTTCATGTTACGGCCTTCCGTAAGATCCCACTGGTTTTCCTTAGTGCTAGACACCTGACTGAATGCTTGTTGAATGCATGGAGCCAAGACCTGCTCACCTTGCACTCTTCCCGGAAAGCTTGGAAGGGTTTGCCACCGATCAATGCGTTGGAAACCAAACGGGTGATTGCCAAGTTTGACCACCAACAGCAGAAAGCCTTGCTGAACGAAGTTAGTGGAGCTTTTCAAACCAATGCTCAACAAGCATCCTGGGACCTGCAAATCTCAGGGGAATGCTCCTATTGCTCCTGCCTTGACACCAGGGAACACAGAATCTATGAATGTGCCGCTACGGAGGAGGTGAGGCGGCCCTTTGCCAACCTGCTGCACACTTTAAGAGATGAGGGCTTACAGTACCATGAGCTTCCAGTGATTGCATCATCACATGATGTTGAATTTTTTCAAACGGTTTGTGACTTCATTGCTTTGCCACCTCTGGATGAAACCCTCCAAACCAGATTGGCCAGGCTCATCACTTGGGGACACACACCGCGGTTTTACACTGATGGTAGTTGCCAATATCCCAATGTCAATGATGCGTCACATGCTGCGTATGCAGTGGTTCTTGACCTTACACAGACAAGTGAGGAACGTGCTGCCATTGCTGCTAACTGGCAACCGGGGACCAGAGTTTCGACTTTGCAAACGATACTGCTGGCTCGGTTAACTGGTCGACAAAACATTCACAGAGCAGAAATCAGTGCTATGATATATATTTGTGAACTTGTCAGTGCAGCAGACATTTTTTCTGACTCTCAAGTTGCAGTTGACTTGGGCAATCAGTGTAACCTCCTGCTTGACAGTGCATCTCTTCACACACATGCGGAACCGGACCTTGCGATCCAATTGTGGCAGGTGGTTCAAGGTAAAACCTTTGCCTTCAAGAAGATCAAGGCTCACCAAGACGTGGCAACTTGCCCTGATTTGTTGCTTCGATATGATCGCCTGGGCAACCAGCAAGCCAATGATGCGGCTTTTGCGGCCTGCCAGGAACTTCAGCCGAGATTGGTTCAACAGGCGGATGAGATTGCCCACCACCTTGTTCAACAAAAACAATGGTTGGAGGAATACTACAGGTTTTTTCTGGAGCTACAACGAGACAGGGCAAAGCTGCGGAAGCAGTCTCATCAATATGACCAACATGTGCTGCAGCCACCAGGACAGGACACCATGAGTGATAAACTTGTTAGGTATGCAGTTGAAGATCCTTGGCCTTTTCCTACTCCTGAAGTTGACCATTCCCGTGACTTTGCCTGGGGTACTACTTGGTCGGTAATTTTTCTAGACTGGATTTCTCGTTTTCGCTGGCCCCAAGAGGAAGGTTTGCACAGTTTACAAGATCTTGGCATCACGTGGATAGAGCTTGCCATTTCCTTGATGCTTTGGGCTGACATGTGGATACCGTTGAGGCGCCAGGGACATGACTTCAAAGACCGGTTGATCATTTTTTCGAGCTATGAAGATTTATCTGCCTATGGAGTGGTTCTGTCGGAGTTCGCAGATTCCGTTCAACAGATGTGTGCACAGATGCAGACGCTGCGGGATGCCCCGCTCTTTCCAGAAGTTCGCCGCCAGTTGGTCAGATCAACATACGTGCAAGGTTGGAGTATTCACTCCAGTGGCCTTAGTCAACGTCCACAGTTGCCAAACCAAACCCAGATGCTTTCTTTTCTGTCAAAACATTTGCAGACAAACAAGGGACCGGGATGGACTGCCATTCCTGACCTATGCCTTCGTGGGGCACCGGGACAGCTGCAACAGATACGCCTGGAGACGCATCGCAGCTGGACAGAGTTGTGCCTACAATCCCAACGTAGTGCTCGACGGCTTCGTGATTACAAGAGACTGACACTCAGACCGTTGAAGTTTCACCCATGAACATTTGGACATTTCGTGCTGCTCCATTCGTCGGGCGGCACGTGAGGGGGATGCGCGTGGGTCAATATTAACCAACCAATAAGCGGGGATAATGACCAACAAAACTATAGGGAAACAATGGTTGATGATAGGGGAACCAGGGGTACGGGGTTTTGACCCACTGCCATATCCCGTAATGTTTACCCAGGATGAAGCTAAACCCCAGGTTGATGAATTCGGGGGGTTACCATTTTAAAGGGAAACCAAGGCTTTTGGGGGATACCGGGTATCATTAATCAACCAGGGGATTATTCATCCTGGGTCGACATTATGAATAATCCTCTCCCTTTATTGGATGTTCAATCAGCACCTAGTGATGGTTAAACTGACGGTGGTTTATTGATATGCATCTCTCGTTGATCCAGGGGGGCATGAGGACAAGTTGGTTCAAAATCCCAACATGTTTGCTGCATTTTTAAGTGTTGGAAGTTGCATCGTAAAACAGTTTGCCAATGTTCAACCGCTTCAGCTCCTTTGTAATGATCATGTCTTAGTTACACCACCATTGGCAAGTTATGTGCGACTGATCACGCACCAGTTGCGAATCTCCTGACATGATGCTCAGCACCAAATCGACTGGTTTCTCAGTAAGATAGATATGATTGACCTGCTTGACAGCTGTAGTTGGGGCGTTCCAATGGGACGGCTGATGACAGTCATGCCCGCCAGAGAGAGAGATAGAGATGGTGTACCCCCAAAACCGTTGATTTCCCTATTGATAATGGTTATTGCTGGATGGTTAGTACTAACCACCAGTTATTGACAAACCCATACAAATCATTCAACATTTGTTGCAGCCTGGTCCCTTTGGCACCTTGTTTTTGAGCGGATCAGACCATCAACAATACGGATGGCCCTGATTTGGCGCCCTTTGGTAAATAAACCATGGGCGAATATGACTAATGATTGCAAATCATACTAGTTAATCACTAATGATCACCAATGATCAGTACTTATTGCGAATGATTACTAATGGTTAATGATTTAATTTTTAGTATTGTTTAATTAACCAGTAACTATCAAAAATGCTACTAATTTACTAATGGTTAATGATTGACCCTTTCATCATTTGTGATTGGAATTCTGTTTTCGCCAAGGGCGGCTCCCATGGAACCGTGGTGGGCAGTGCAGTGCAGCACAGTGGACCTGCGAGGACTGGAGGGGTTTCGCGCCAGCCGTGGTTGGGGTAGTGAGCATGGTGGTTGCCATGGAGTTATGGCTATGACAATGGCTGATAGCAGTGGTTCATGACAACGATTATATATATCTGGTTGGTGGTGGTTGTTATCATCTTTCCCAAATGTATTGCCAACTGGTTGGTTGACAAGTATGTTTTTCATGACAGGGAAGTTCAGCCACCAACCAGTTGTGCTGATGCTTGGTGCTTAAAATGATTCTTAACATCAGTGGGATAACGAATAATGGATGCGGGATTAACTGAGGGATCAACCAAGTACCATCGGTAGTTGCGGCTGTTGCTGTGCTAATCTTGTTGATGTTTCGCATGGTGAGGCTTAAAACAACCCATCAACCAACAAATTATTATCAACTGGCATTCAAATGGGTGGTTGCTGATGGTAATAAATTTGCCACACCCAAGGCAATGGAGCATAACACGTGATGACAAATATGAGAAGAGCTACAGCTAGATACTCGTACTAAGCAACAACAGTGGCTTGTTACTATACCACATCATAGGTGATGGCTACCAACTGTCATCAAAGGGTAGCCAATCAATGCTAAGATGAGGATTTTGACCGACATGACAGGTGGATCAACCAAGCAAGTACAACAGATTGTTTCTTTTGTTGCTGGTGCCGTCCTTTCTGTTGTTGTCTTCGTGCTTGTAGTAGGAGTAGTAGGAGTAGCAGAAGTAGTAGTAATAATATTTCTTGTGTTTTTCTTTGCTGCTGTTGTTGTTCCCATTTTGTTTGTGTTGCTGTTCTTATTATTGTTCTTGTTGCTGTTGTCGATCATGTGCAGGTTTGGGGAACCACTCAAGCAGCAATCCAACTGGCTGTACCGTTACCCAATTACTTGCGGCGCCACTCTGCTAACATCTTCCGAGCATCAGGTTCTGGCGATTGCACAGCTTTCTTCACCTTGTCTATAATTCGATGCAAATTGGATGCAGTGGGAATCGTGATTATCCAACCAGTGCAACCGCGCGGCCCCATGGTTTTGAGCACGAAGTATCATGTCACAGCCTTTTCTGGCCCGCGGCTGTCCAGAGGTTTTGCGCCAAGTAACCTATCGCAGAGTGCCTCCAGATCATGCTTGGGGTAACACCCTCATGGTGATATGATACTTGATACACGAATGATCAGGCATACATGTGCATTGTAAATATGTTTAGATATATTTGTGCTTATCTGTATAAATGTACACAAGGCATGTCATTTAAAGTCCTAGATACTTTGCAGGTGTTGTGCTGCTCTTCCTCATCATTTCTGAATATAAACGAGGGATTAACCATTATTAACCATTGGTTCATTCATTCATTCACTCACTCCTTCCTTCCTTCCTTCGTTCGCTCATTCATTCTCAAAACATTACCAACTATGATTTTGCATGTGTCCCATTGATCAATCATCAAACATTCCCAACCAGTACCGCCTAAATGACCAAACTGGTGTTTGTTGGGATCCCTTTCATGGGATGGTTACTTAATTAATATGGACCCACAATCATTTGAATGGTGGTCATTGTCAATCCTGTTGCTATTGGTGTTTGGGTGTTGTTTGTGGTTCTTGTTGTCCAAACCATTCATAACAAACAACTATATTTTACTTTCTTGAAACACATATCATTCTTATTTTTTTTCGAGATTGATTTCTCATAGGAGCCTGGAACAGGATTGATTGGACAATGAACCGCTAGCTATGAGTCACCAGCAATTTAGCCGGTCAACTGGAGGTGGTTTATTAAGATTCGGATCTCCCATGGCTAACCATCACCAACATTGTTGGTGATTATCCCTTATTCTTACCTATCATTGCCCAACCATTCACCTTTGGATCTCCCATTATTGTCAAGCATTCTTTACCACTATTAGCACCAATTATTGACCATTGGTAACCATTGAACCACTCTGATTGTTAATCACTATCGATCTAACCATTGACTCTGATTGTTATTCTTACTCACCATCATGAACAATCATTAACAATCATTAACCATTATGATTAACTCTGATCCAGTTGTTAATGATTACATCATATTATTAACCACTATAAGAGTACCTGGAGTTATATCAATTGTTACTCTGATTGTTACTAACCACTATTGTGATCCATTATTAACCACTATAAACACTAATGGGTAGTAACAATAATGGTTAGTAACCACTATATTGATACTGACAATTAGTTATCCACTAACAATAATGGTTATTGCTGATTGTTACTAAACATTACGATCAAATCATCAACAGCTGGATCTGCTTTCAGGAAAGCTGGAGCTCGCACAGTGGCCCGACGACGATCGTGACGCCGTGAATTTTGATGAATGAATGATGGGTTGATAGCGTGAGCTTATGGTTAATAGTGATTACATAATGGTCAAAGTAGTGACCATGATATAGTTAATAGTGATGAATATGATTGTTAATAGTGAGCTACATAGTGGTGATTAGCAATGGTTAAGTGGTGTTTCATGGTCAACAGTGGTTAATTTGATATGGCTGTGGGTCAAAACCCTGTACCCCTGGTTCCCCTATCATGAACCATTGTTTTCCCTATATTTGGTTGGTCAATAACCACCATTATTGGTTGGTTAATATTGACCCATAGCCATATGATTGTGGGTCAATCTCAACCAACCAGAAAAGAGGTGGTAGTTCACATCCCAACAGCTGGGCACAGGGTTTTGACCCATAGCCAGATGATGGCTTCACTAATGATCATGGCTTCACTAGATACATTTTAGGTGATGGGTCACTAATTGATTCACTAATGACCATGGCTTCACTAATAGCCAGATGATTTGACCATGGCTTCACTAGACAATCCTTTTTAGATACATTTTGGGTTGAGCCACCACGAAGACAGTCGAGGTGTGATGCTTCGCAATGGGTCCCAACTCAAAAAACTGGTGATGAATATCGAACAATTACTGGGTTGATATATCGGACATGTGTGGTGATACGAAGTGACCATGTTAAATATCAACACTTGTATCAAATATCACCATATTGGAGTCACCATATCGGAGTCGCTTTGGTGTTCAACATTTCAAATCAAATCTTGTCGGACCGATACAGCCTGGAAGGATCCCCAACCATTGATGGTGCCATTGGGAGCCGTTGAGGTCCTAAGCTGAAACGAGGCCCAGGTACACCCTGCGGCAGTGCCTTTCAGTCATTGCTAGCTACACCCTGAGGGCCCACCAACTCGATGGTGTCGCTGTGAAATCAGGGAAATTCATCAGCCTTCTGACACCATCAAGCATTAATCATGATGAAGATTAAGATGATTCATTAAGTTCATAAGCTGATGTAACCATGAATCATGATGCAGTTGATCAGCATTTCTGATGTAAGCATGCTACCGATGAAGACAACCATGGGATCCTCTTCAGCTTGTAGGATGCGCCTCAGGCAGCTCCGAATGCACACAGAGCGTAGGAAACTCAGCGGGGACAGCAGGCAGGAGGTGTAGATTTGTTTCATCCTGGTAGACTTCGATAGCTAACAATCTGAGATGATCATTGACCATTTGATGACAATGATGCTATAGTCTACATTTGTGTGTTGATAGTAAATATTGGTTCAACATTACTAAGAATGGTAAATTCTACCATACACATTCATCAGAGCTAGCAATACGTACCCCAGGAGTGTATCAATTCTGTCCACACCACTTTTGAAATCACAACTGACAGTGATTTTGAGAGACGTTCTCTGCAACTTGGGAGTTGTCAAAATCCAACGGAGAAGAGCATCCCCAACGATTTTCACATCCTCAAATTGATCATTCGTAAGAGCAACAACCAGCAGTAAGCAGCAAACATACACGTCTGATTACTCGGTTTTGGGGAGACTTGGAGGCCCAATCACATGCCATCAGGGTCTTTCCCCAGGCCTCATGGCCCCATGACGAGGAAGCATTACAGGTACTCTTAAGCAAAGGCTGGATCTTACAGCCCAAATCATCCAACCCAGGAAATGTCACACAGACATGCGGCTTCCGCAACAGTTGTTGCGACTTCCGCCAGCTTCACAGCTGAAGTCACCCTTCCAGTGTTGCTTGATAAAAACATCTATCTATTCCTGAGTGAGGTACCACATCATCACTCCCAAGTGACAAGAAGGATTTCTGCTTTCCGGAAGATGATAAGTAGTTTCCAAGGATTGCGCATCCCTTCAGGGAGTTGAATTGAACATAATTATGAAGTAGGGTTTTGGATGGTTATGGATGATTGTGGATGATTGTGTCCATATCACGTTCAGAAATTGGCCAACATTGAACATCACCAATCACTATGAGGAGTAACGCACGTCCACACAAGCTGACTGCCATGTTTCGCAGCCACCAAGGAACTACCCCTTCCAACGAACGGGGAAACCAACCATTCCATAGGAAACCCACCGAAATCGATTTCGCGTTGAACAAGGAGACACCTGAACGATCCTGAAAGGCATGCAGGCTGTGATGCCATCGCCAGTTTTTTGGTCCAAGTATCCCAAAAGCAGGGCCGGTTATTCCAAGACATCAATGGGTTCAGGCTCAAGTTCAGCAGGCAGCTCTTCCCGCGCCCAGCATCTCCCAGCGAATCGCTGCGATTTTTCAGGCACATTGAAATGGGGTCCAGCGTCATGTACCTACTATCCAAGTTCGGGTCGCCACTAAAAATGGCTATGGGTCAATATTAATCAACCAACAATTGGGGATAATAACCAACAAAAGTATAGGGAAAACAATGGTTAATGATAAGGGAACCAGGGGTACAGGGTGAACTGACCCATAGCCAAATAAGTAAACCACTAGGAACTTGGGGGCCATTACTTTGCACAGACCCATTTCAGGCGAGCGACAGAAAGGGGTGTCCCAAACCTTCAGACTCAGAAGAGCTGTGCTGGGAGTTGCTATTGGCAGGTGCTTCCAGGGAAAGCCTAAGTTCTCTCTGATGGTCTAGTGGGACTTGCTGCTTCATGGGGGCAATCCATGAAATTGATAATGATCACCAGTTGTTTGAACCAATCCTTTGGGTGTTGATACCCATGGAATTAACAATGATCACCAGTTGGTGGAACCAATCCTTTGGTTGTTGATCAGTAATCATCAGCAACGAGCAGTAACTGAGGGTAGGATGTTGGATGATGTGGATGCCAAGCTGCTGTTGATCAACCGCCATAATCTTCATCGTTGCCAACGACGAGTTGCCACATGAACATTGCCCCTGGGGTGTCAGGTGTGAGTTGCCCTTCAGCCAGCTGGACGCTTGATCCCGCACCGGCGCGTCCTTGGATCTACAAACGGGTCAAGGCATACAGTGCTGAGGAGTGGGAAGCACTGTTCAAACTCGCAGGCGAAACCGGCGTGGCGTTTCCGTTAAAGTCTGCTCTTCAAGGATCAACAGCCTTAGATCCAAGGCATGAACAGGACATGTAGCAGGTAACAGCATGCTTGTTAGGACATGACTTTCGGCCATGTTTTTTCATGCTTGACAGGAACGCTGACTGACATATGTGTTGGGGACCCAACCATTTGTTTGTTAGTTTACCGGGAGTGTTCAGTTTGCCTTCTATATGTTTGACCATTCTTCTGATACTGGAAGAATTGGCATTTGGCGCCAATCTGGCACCTGAGAAAATCAGGGACAGATTTTCCGGTCTCCATGGGTCTTTCAGCTAGGGGTATCCTTCCACAGAACCTCACCCCATCAGATGATCAAGTGAATGGCTGGCCATGGTGAAGCATCATGCAGCATTCTTAATTAAGCATGATTACACTCCGGTAAATTGATCTGGAAGTACAATACAAGTTGATTTTGTTAGCTTCTGGGTTAGTTTACCAGAGGGTAACAATTACGAAACATTACGCACCATTTTGAAACATTCTCCGTCATGGGGATTATTCACGGTTCATATGGATAATGTCAAAGGTTGTTAGGCATTACATCTTAGATGCATGATGAATGACCACACGGAACATGTTCGCTGCAACCTGAACGTTTGCCTGTGGTGCATTCCCGTCCCGCTGATCATTCAAACCTAAACCCTAATCGTAAACCCTAAAGCCTGAAACCCTATAGTCTACAAGATGCAGTCACAAGTTCCAGTACAGATTGACCCTACGATTTTGGTGGCGTGGGTAATTTCATTACGTTTATATTCTATATGATCACCCAACCTTTTCCCCTAAAGCGGACCACCAGACAGCATCTTGCACCCTCTTGCTTTGAGCCACGATGGCTGGTCGTTGCGAGTTCACGTTTTTGACAGCAAAAAACGTCTCCCCTCCCATATGCTCATGAGCGAAGGTTGAGTGTTAAGAATCAGGATTCATCATCACAACGGCCATGATTCACCACGCTTATGGCGCTGTTCGCCATAACTGGAGGTGCAGCTCCAAATGAAGACCGCATCTCAAGAGCCATGACCGACGCAACGAGCGATCCCGTCCAATGATATGATCCTCGTTGCCCGGGTCTCAGATTCTGCGCTTGGGCTGCGGGTTTTACCAGTGAGTCTTAATCTCCGGAAAGGCCCACAGGCCCGGCTGCCGCCCTGGTTTGGCCGCTCCAAAACTGAAGGGACAAAGACAGAAGCAGCGCGCAGAAGTCTGTAGTCATGGGGTTAAGCCCATGCCAAAAGCCACCAACCAGCTGGAAAGATCGTCAACTCAAGCAGCTGCTGTCCAGTATGCCAGTTGTTATACTTTTCCAAGGGATTGTTATACACTTGAACTGAGGGGAATACCTATGTGACCCAGGCCTGAACAAAGCACAGCAAAGGATGCTTCCCACACAAAGAAATACACATTACGTTAAGGGAGGTAAACCACCAACAGTGGATGTAGGTGTGATGCGAACATCCCATTTGAATCCAAGCTACCAACAACTGGTATCCGCACCAAAAAAAAAGGGGCTTTGAAACTTGGGTCGGATGACAACTGAGGTTTGTGGCAATCTGAACCCCTTGGTGAGACATAGACGCTGGCAGCAACGTGTTTCAAACAGCATGTCAGCAGCTTGACTTGGGATGGAATGGAGTTCCAAGCCAAGCAGGAATTGCTCAAAAATGGGCAAACATGGGGTATGGATCCTTCCGCGGTGATAGGTATGGAACAGTCTGGATCACCTGCATCTTGATACTGGGGGTGTCTTTCATGGAGGCCGCGGTGATCCACACCCTGCATTTATATCCGTAGCAGGTAGTACAGCCGCCATAAGGATGCGATCCTGCAGGTTTGCCATGTGGATGCGATCCTGCAGGGTCGATCTGTGGCCTCTCTGCTTCCGAAAGTCTTCGCCCTCAAAGGGTTGGTGGCCTCACCTGGCTGGCAGAATTTTAGCCGTCCTGAGTTGGGTGCCACTTCCGACAGCCTCGGCTTGAAGATCCACAGGTCCGGTTCGCGAGAAGGCAAAACCATGCGTCATGTCACATTTGTATACACTTGTGGGTACATTCGTGGTGAACAAACTTCGATGTTAGGGGATTGAACCTTAAACATCGATCGGTGAACATCATGATGTATGAAGTATCAAGAGCACTTTTGGAGACAGCGCTTGCGCTGGGTGAGATCATCATCAACAGTGGCAACATAGCTGATGTAGCATGCCCTCCAGATACAAAACGTTAAACTGATTGGTTGTTTTGTTTTTTATTTTCCCTAGTAATCATGAACAAATTGTTGGTTGACACATAGTTTTCATAGGAGTTGAAACCACCCACGAGCAAATAGTTTGGATTGTGAGCATTTTCCATGCTGGGAAACATCTGCAAACTAAAGAGGCAATCAATCACCCAGATGAGCCATGCAGGACATCAGTGCACAAGCTGCAAATCGAGGGGTTTTCCATGGTTTTCCTATTCAGGATCCCCACGCCAAGTACTTGTAACCAACCACAAGAGTTCTTTCCATTCCAGTCAATTAGTGCCAACTATCGACTATCAACCAATATTGACCGCTATAAGTATCTACAAGTATCTAAAAACAACTATAACCACTGACAATTTGTTCTCTACAAGGGTAGCTGCTGCTGTGTCATCTTCACGACGAGGGCACTTCGTCCCATAATTCTTAGCCTGTCGCCCTGGCGCCGCTCAAGGAGCGCTGCCCCATTAGGGCACGCGGATGGTGGAGCGGACCAGATCTTTTTTTGTTAATGGGATAGCCATGGTTAGTCAGGGATAGCTATGGTTAGTAATGGCTAATCATAGGGGATACCAGCATGGCGAGCTGGGTCAATATAGAGAAAACAATGGTTAATGATAGGGGAACTAGGGGTACGGGGTGAACTGACACGCAACCAGCTGGGCAGTGAGTCAACGGTGGTTATTTCAGGGTCTACCAGTTAAGCCTTTATGTTAGATGGTTATGATTCATGATTGTTAATTGATAAGGATTAAGAATGGCTAAGAATGGTTTCATGCTTAGTAATGCTTGTGTGGATGCATCAATGTTTGCGAATGGTTCAACGCTTAGAATGATGGCTAGGCGAAGAATAGTTTGATGCTTGGTAATGGTTCATAATAAGTGTGAACAACCAGCAAGAATTGTTGATGTTGGTTATTGATTTTAGATCCAGCAGTTACCGCAGCTGATACATCACCAGCTGATAATCTGGTTTTAGGCACTGCTATGGACCACTGCAAAACCATCATCAAGCACTTCAATTGTTGGTTCTTGTCCACAATTCTTAACCGTGTTAATCATCATCATCCATACGGATCTACCATGTTCATAGCTTTTGATCCGCGAGAAGGATAGGAGAACTTGGCACTTTGAGGGCCCTTGAGAACTGGTCTCGATCTCGTCGGTCGGTTCACCGTCAAATAAGATTTGCATCACCGACAGTGATGCACCATGATGCACCATGATGCACCAGACAAGGTTGTGTCAGCTTGCGGTCTCCCAGTGATGCACCTGGAACATGCTTCCGTTTCAGGTGCAGCAAGATGGCTTGTCTCGGAACTTGTCATCCCTCCTTCGGATACCACCAGGCTTACCAGCGCGATCTGGTCAGAGCTCTGGTTCAAGGCCGTTATGCCGAGATGACTAAAGTCATCACAGTGTCTTGAACACATGACTCCCGTGCAACAAATAAAGGATGTAACCTCGGAATTTAAAGAAAAGGCAGCGAGGGTGAGAAGCGTGTTTGTTGAGGCTTGCACCGAGCGTGTACTCTATCACAAATCCTAGCCTGCCGACCCGGAATGAAGATGAATGAAGGGTCAGTTTCAGCCAAAAATCTTTTCTAAGCAGTGCAGAGCAGCCGGTGAAGACTTGCAGTCATGTCACAGACACTGAGCTGCGAGGCAGCATACTTCCATTTGGAAATCCTTCTGTTTTCTTTGTGGGGTTTCTCAAAATGATGAAACCACACAACTGGTTGGTTTACTGGTTGAAAGTTACAATTGACTAAAACAGGATGATTTAGGCGTCCCCTTTTTGAGAACCTCACATATTGCAGAAGATTTCGTGTGTGTGCTTAGCAGCATTCTCAGATTTGGATATCAGAAAGTCTCAATACGACCCAAGACCAACATGGAGATACAGAGAGCCAGACAAGCTGGTCATGCAATTCAACGGACCATGTGTGGAGAGTATCCAATCTTGATGGTCGGTTCACACAACAGCTAATCCAGAGATACCAAAAGCGTTTAACGCAAACATGCCAAATCACACCTTGGAGCAGCCTGTGCCTCCAAAGTACCCACGCTCCAGATACAATCTGGGTACCGAGCTAGGGGTGCCGGTTCCCATTCTAAAATGCATAGTGGTTTTTTCGAAGGGAATCTTGCAGTTTCGGTTTACACAAAGGTATGGCCACAAACGTGTTCAACGCGTTCGCAACATAAGATCAGCTTCGGAAATTGAGCACTGAGATGCACATGGCTGGGTCTTGCGATTGGGAGTTTCGCTCCAAACTGACTCCAAACCGGAGACTTTTTTTCGCTACGGCGTGGGCGGGGGCAGCGCAGAGGTGTGGATCCATTTCGTCGGCTACGAAGGGAAATTATTTTGGACCCAGCATGAGGGATTAAGAGGATCATAATATCATCACAATATCATCATAACATCAGCATGATATCATAAGATCATGAGGATCATGGTGGAAAATTGTTTTGGACCCAGCATGATGTTTCACGCAAATTTATGATTTCGCACCCTGCCAAGGATGCACTTGGACCCACTGCCAGCATACACAACGACGTCCCCGTGCTGTTAGCCACTGGCTGCTGCGGTCACCGATCGGTGGACCGGTGTGATTGGTGGTACACATGAAGAAGTACTCATCGATTTGTACTGTATACATGCGTAGGTAGAATTAGATAGATAGGTACCGCGTGTATCAATGCATCCCTGCTATTGTCAGCCTTGCCTGAATACTCATCCTCGGCCTACCTACGCACTATTGTTTGTGTTTATTGCCTTTTTTCTTGTAGTTTCCTGCTAGTCCACATCCATCCTTATAATAAATGCTTAGTGACGTGAAGTATTTTGATTGTTGATGATGTTGGCTATTCTTGTGAACCATTGTGCATGACACTTGATCATCGCTTCGATTTGATTGCTACTGTTGCTTGTGAGGACTGACAGATCAGATTGATCATAATTACATCATTCCTTTTGCGTATCAGTTGCTTTGATTTTGGTGGGCTATTGAATATCGGTCACAATGATCAAACACTATTCACACTGGTTATCAACCACTATCAACCATCGGATGGTCATGATCGTTGACACTTCTTGATAAATGTTGGAGACAGCGGCTCCGCCTTCTTTCCTGCGGGGGCC
>VSDK01027208.1:280543-320062 GCA_009767595.1 Symbiodinium kawagutii | reverse complement strand
CATCATCATCATCATCATCATCATCATCATCATCATCATCATCATCATCGTTCTGATTCTCTCCCATTCTGATTACCCATGAGGTCGATCCTTCAGACAGGCAATAAGAGCTGTCATCACCTCAGATGCTGAAGCAGCTGCTGACCAACGCTGGAGGCAAAGGAAGATCCCCGAGTGACTCTGTGGCTACTCGCTGGCTCTCACTGGTAACAGAAGATCCGTACTAGATCGTAACATTGATAAATCACTATAATCAGTTGGATTGACTGTTAATCTTCTTCAATCAGGAATTGTTGGTTTCTCAACACAGGCAACCCCACAAATTGTTGGTTCACTACTATAAATGGTTCTTAACTTGGATGATAACGGAAGGTACCCCTGTGACTTGAGAAACACCCATGGCTTACCACTTGGATTCCGTGCATCACCAGCTGTGAATCGCTGCTCAGGCGAGAGGAACGCCGATGCCCCGATGGGGTGCTGTTGGGCCTTCGTCCGGGTCAGCGCGGCAGCGTGCTGTGAGAAGTGCCACCCCACCGACAACGATAGATGCTGTTTAACGCCGTGTATAAACGTGTCTAATACTGCATATAATATGTGTTTATATGTACATATATATTTATAGATCTATATATATATATATATCTGTCTATATAAATAAATAAATAAATATATATATATATAAGTATATATAGTATATATATATATATATGTTGATATTGTATTGTGGCAAAGTCGTATTTCAACAGTTGCTATAGATGGTCCGTTTCCCCTTTTTCTGTTTATCCGGGTGTTTCAATATGTTTCAATCAGCTATACCCTTTGGTCATTGTCGGTAGTACCATAGTCAACTCTGGATGCATCATGATCAATGACCGTTTTCTGTTGGTTATGATGCGCATGGACAACCATCCTAGAGCAACACTGGTTCTGAGACAATGACAAAGTGGTCAAAATAACCAGAACATAGGGGGTTCTCAAAATAGGGAACCTCAAAAATGGTTGGTTTATTACTATAAATGATTACTATTGGATGATTTGGGGGTGCCCCCATTTTAAGAAACTACCAGGAAACCTGTGGACCCTACAACTGTCAGTTTACCGCTGAGCGTATCCTGTACGCGAGCATATTTGAATCAACAATTCTAATGATGACAGTACAACCCATGGACCCATGGGGAATAAATCAATAGCAGTTACTATCCAAAACAGTTTGTGCATACTGGGATACATCCATAGGATCTACATAGAATACATCCTTAACAGTAAAGTCATCCTATCATAGTCATAGGATCCTATCAAGTCATTCTATCATAGCCATGGTCATCGTCCCTTTCATCCATGACTATGATAGGATCCATGGGACCAGTCAGCATCCTATCCTAGTCATCTGATGCGACCGCCCCCTGGAGGCCTGCAGCACCTGGGGGACGTGCACGGTACGCGGCTGGCCTCCGCCCTTGGGAAGCGGGTTGATATCCACATGGTAAGTATGGTTAACTATGGTTGATGATAGGGAATAATAGCCAACAATAAGGGTTAAATGGCAGGATCCTTGGGTGCGTCAGAGCTGCCCGAAGTGAGCGTGAACAATAAGGGTTAAACAACTACTACATGGTAGTTTCATGTACCAAGATAGCAATGTTTATAGGGGATAGTCATGGTAAACAACAGGGATTAATAGGGGATAATCAACAACAAGAAGGGTTAAAAAGCTACTATATGGTGGTTTCTCCAGGCAGTGACTGGGAACTGCAAAAAAGTGGCTGGTTTATTACTCTAAATGGTTGCTAAACTGGATGATAAATGGGGTCCCCTATTTTGAGAAACACCCAAATGATTATGATTGAATATCATTTGGATGAGTCAAACGGATTGTGGGCAAGTGAGGTAGCTAGTCTCCTGTTTCGGTTTTTGAATCCGTGCCATTGCCAAGCAGGAAGTTGCTGACAATCTTGTCTTACTGATGATAAATCACCTTACCCACCTTGAAGAATGCTTTCCCTTCACGAATATTTTCCATCTCCCAGGAAGCTCAAAAACCAAAAACCTGGTTGGTCAGCTTCAGAGATACCATTGGTGGCCACGAGTTTCTTTGGTCTCTGCACACCCCGTTATGGGGTGACCTCAATCGTCGTGGTCAGTCCTTTTCCGCCCGTGGACTCATATAGCTGTTTTTGCTCAGCCGGTCCAAATGCCAAGCCCAAGAATGCTATAACAACTCAGGTGAACCAACTAGAGAGTGGAATCACAGATATAGACTGACTGACTAGGATCTATGGCAGTGGTTTGTTCAACCGGATTCTGGACTTGTTACGAAAAATCGGTCAGATCATGTTAGACCGGCTAGCACAGCTGGATCTATTTTCCTGCGATTATTGTGGCGTTGTGAGCATTTATATCCTGGAGTCGCTGAAGATCATTCATAATTAACTATCCTGAATGACCAATTTCTTATTCCCCAGGATGGTTATTCAGGTTATTTCTGATGGATATGATTGAACCCCTGTAAATCGAACCATTTCCAAACATCCTGGCGTTCAACACTTGGATCAGGCCTTGGGCATCTCACAATCTTCGTCCTTAAATGATTAAAATAAGCTGTTTATACTTCCTATCCAGTCGTAAAGTCAGATGAAGTGCTTGGCTCAGCCATGATGAGCTCGGGCGCCGCTGGGCTGTGGCTTGACACCAGAGCGCCTCGGCGCCTCAGCGGGCGTTGCAGTCATTTGCTGCTTGGCCTACTCTGTGTGTAATCCGTTTCTGGTTGGTGGTTTAAACCATGGTTAATCATGGTGAATCATGGGGGATAATAACCAACAACAATGGTGAAACAACTACTGGTGGGTGGTTCATATAAACATGTTTGATTTTCCATGGTAATATATGGTAATTGTCAACAAATGGTTGGTCGACTAACATGTTTCATAGGGCTTGAAACCACCAACCAGATTCATATAGGGAGAGTTGCAGATAGATACGAGCACACACACACACACATATATATATACAAATAGATGTCCAGTATACATTCATGATCACACATGTATTACTTAGAAGATAGAATGTGTAGAAATAGCATACGCACATGATACAAGTACACAGACATCAAATGACAGATGGATAAATTAGAATATATATATATATACACATATATATATATTTATTTATTCTATATTTACATATATACATATATGTACATATACGTATATATGTTCATCCATACGTGCATTTGATGTAATCGTTCACACCTTTAAAAACGAGCGATGGCCCTTGGCCCATGGCTTTGTCCCTGGCACAAAATGGTTTGGCTAACAGGTTTTGGTTTGTTGCTGGTTTGTTGGTCATTCTTATTCCCCCCTTCTTGACACCGGGTAGCAATACATCATAGTGGTTTCTGGCAAAGTTCATAGTGAGGTCAATAGTGGTAGTGGTCTCCGATGCTGTGGAGGCCACCCGGCACAGGCCTGGCAAACCAGATAGGTTTTTTGCACCACCAAGCTGGCCCAGGTTACGGACGACCAAAGCGTAACCACTTACAGTCCAGTAACAGGTGAACCATTTTAAACATGGTGAGCTATTCTGAACCATTCATGCACTCTCGATAATTCACCACTACCACGCGGTTCCCAAGCCTAATCGATTTTTGCGATGCTGTGTGACTAGTGACCGCCACTGGCAACCACTCCCAGATGCTGTGAATCTGCTCGCCCGACCTGTGAGGCCGCTACTCCGGATGTGCGCGAGGACCTTGTGGCGCTTGTGCGGTGCGTTTCACGCCGCCCTCCTTGATCGAGAAGGGCCTCCGAACTTGATAATCCAAAGCACACGATTGGAGGAGTCATGGTGGAAGACATCGTGGTTAAGGATTATAACCATTAATAGTGCTAAATAAAATCGTGTCAATCTACAACTTTCGGACTTCTCATTTAAGACAAGACACACACGTCATTCATGGGCATTCAATGTGTCATGGTGGCCTAGCTTTGGCTCAACGTTGCAGTTTGTCATCGGAGCCATGTCGCGGAAAGTGGCATTGAAGGATGAGGACGACATCTCCGGATCCGATGAGGAGGTCCAGGAGAGGTGAAAGCAGAAAGCTCCCGCTTTCCATTCGGAGGAATTGCTTGGGATTCTACAGTACAAGTTGGTTGCAACTTGATTATCGTCTAGATATAGTTGTTATAGTTATTAATTAGCAGTTGAATTACTGTACAAACCATGATGTTGACTTGTTGACAACAATAGTATTGATACACCAAATTTGGAAAGATTTTGGTTGTAATGGTACAGTAGTAGTTGTACTGATTAGAATTTACAACATCCCTCGTTGATCAGATCAGCAAGGGTGCCAAGTTTCGCAAGGCACCGGGGACTTATTCGCTGTGGCCATGCGCGTCAGGAAGTGGAGAAATCGCCTCCCATCATGATGATCATGCAGCTGTGCTGCATCAGCATGATTGAAGGAATGGATGCAGGTTTGCTTCCTGCAGTGATTTATGCTCTGCAGAAAGATTTGGGTCTGAAATTGACCGACCTCTCAGTCTTGACCCTGGGGCAAGCAGTGGCACAAGCCTTAGCTGCGCCCGTCTGGGGGGTGCTGGCGGACAGAAGAGTAGTGCGCAGGAAGACTTTGCTTTCTTTGGGAGCCTTCCTCCAGGCGCGTTGCGAAGACAAGGGGGGTGATTGGGCGATCAACATGTGTTGTCCACCATCAAACTGAAGCATATCCATGCATACATGGGGGTTTCTGGAAATGTGGAACCCCCAAAATGGATGGTTAAGTTCATTACTGATAATGATTGATATTAGATGAAACACTTATATGTAAAACATCATCTATGCCCCCCCCTGGGGATGATGTGGTTAGGGTTCCAATCGCGGGATGCAACAAAAAGAAAGCACCAACTAGCATACCAAGATATGCAAGGCAAACCTCGGACAAAACAGAGATCCAAAACTGTAATGAATATAGCACAAAATAAATCAATAGAGAAATTATATATACAAGGTAGTAGATACAATCATTGTAAACAACTTTTGTAGCTACGATCTCAGCATGAACACTACCACCACCACGCACCCACCCACCCACAACCACCGACACCGTCACTGTCCCTATCACTGTGACTGTCACGGTCAGCCACACCATCAGCATCATCATCATCATCATCATCAGAATCAGAATCAGAATCATCATCATCATCATCACCATCATCATCATCATCATCGGCGCGTTCCTCTCCTTCGTCGCCATTGTCATTGTCATCATCATCATCATCATCATCATCATCATTCATCATCATCATCATCATCATCATCATCATCATCATCATCATCGTCAGCGTCATCGTCATCGTCGTCATCATCATCATCATCATCGTCAGCGTCAGCGTCATCGTCGTCATCATCATCATCACCATCACCATCACCATCATCAACACCATCACCCTCACCTCACCATCACCATCACCCTCACCATCACCATCACCATCACCCTCACCTCACCATCACCCTCATCCTCACCATCACCATCATCATCATCATCGTCATCATCATCATGGTCGTCGTCGTCGTCATCATCACCCTCACCCTCACCCTCACCATCACCCTCACCCTCACCATCACCCTCACCCTCACCCTCACCATCACCATCACCATCACCACCATCATCATCATCATCATCATCATCATCATCATCATCATCATCATCATCATCATCGTCATCGTCATCGTCATCGTCATCGTCATCGTCATCGTCATCGTCATCGTCATCATCATCATCATCATTCATCATCATCATCATCATCATCATCATCATCATCACCATCATCATCACCATCACCATCACCATCACCATCACCTTAACCATCGTCGTCATCGTCATCCTCGTCATCGTCATCGTCATCACCATCGCCATCACCACCACCATCACCATCATGGTTGCATCATGCAAGAAAAGCATCACTTTCATCATCTTCATTCTTCCGATCTTAGATGCTCATCTCCACCACCACGACTCGAACCCTGGTCGTACCCGCCCCTCCCCAGGGTTCCTCTACGGTGCTCCTTTCCTTCTCCTCGGGTTTCGGCTTCATGTTGGCCCTTCGGGTGCTCAACGGAGCGATGTTGGCGGCTTTGAAGCCCTTGTGTGTCGGCTTGGTGGCTGATACGACCTCAGAGAACTCCCGTGGGAGGATCTATGGTGGCTTGGCATTGCTTGGTGGGATTCAGTGTCGCTGAAGATAGCTTGGTGGGGATCTATATGATAGGTTATGGCTGAAGATAGCGTTACATCCAACACTTTGCATCCATAACATATTGAACAAGAATAATTATATCTAATAAGACGAGCATGACAAGTATGAGCACAAGTCTTGAAAGTCAATGAGATTTGCGATTGACTTTCTGAATTGCTATTTCCTCTTTCCAGAAACAGCTGAGGTGTTTGAGGTGAGTGCCTTGGGGCTGGTTAGGAATTGGCGTCCTAGAAAACATCAATAAAGGTGATTCCAAAGGTGATACACAACTACGCTGGATGATATATATACACATATATATATATACATTTATATCTAATATATATAACTAACATATATAACTATGGTTCCCTGATGCTTCCCTGAATAAAACAGCTGGTTCCCTGATGATTCTGATGGTCCCTTGGCCTGCCCACTGCAACAAAGTCAATTTTTTCGTCCCGGGTCGTGGCACCCAACAGGAGGGTTCCCCAGTGTGTTTTCTGGCGGCACCACATCACCATAGCACCTGAGCCGCGCCTCAGGCTACATCCAGTTGTGTGTGACCTTGGGGATGATGGCGGTTGCTATGATCGGCACACCGATGTCTCACGCCAGTATCGCGGGAGTTCAGGGCTGGCGGGTGGCCTTTGTGATGATTGGCAGCTTCCCCATCTTCACCTCCATGTTGATCAAGGCAACGTGGTGACATGGGTCAGATTTCTGTCGTCAAGTAACGTGCCGTGGATTTGCCAAACAACGTGATGAAACCCGTCAATGAAACAAGCAATTCACGCTATGTTAATGAGTCACCCCAAAATCTGATTGAAATACACTGCCCAAACATTTATATCAATGCATATCAATGGGTCTATCAATCAATAGAGATCTACCTTAAATAATTAAGGAAGATATGAACATCCACTAACCTGCACAACGGGATTGGACCTTGAGCAGGCCACTGAAAACGCCGTGAGATCCACCGCTTGCTGATGTGAATCTATTGGCTGAACGCAGGATATTCCAAGTGTGATATGATATGTGATCATACGCAAGTGTGCGATTAGTGATACTAATGACTAATGATATTCATGTTTAATACATGAATGATTAGCGATATTACTTGATGATGAGTGATATCAATGATTAATGATATTCATGAAAGGCTTTCATTATTGAGAATTGTGCGACATTTGTTATGGCTTCAATATTCTCATCTACCGATGTGAGCATGTGAGCCACCGATGAGAGTATGAAGGCCATGACAGACAAAAAAGCCCGAGGACAAGGATCCATGCTACTGTGTAATGAAAAGTTTGCGTAGACGGCAGCAACTTCCCCGACGTTGGAATGGAGCAATATAGCTAGCAGGACCCCCCAGCTAGGGTCCTTCTACTTGCCTCGCTAGCAGCTACCGAAAGATTTGCATTTCGCAGCTCGGCTGCCTGGTACCATCCAGTCCATCTAGTATCATCATTGTCATCTCAACATGAACCAACCAAGCATTGGTTGAAGAAGGAGTAGTAGTAGCAGCAGCAGTAGTAGTTGCTGTTGCTGCAGCTGCTGCTGCTGTTGTTGCTGTTGTTGCAGAATTACAGAACTTCACCACATGTGGTGGCGATAGTAACACGGACCTTCACCACACCTCTGCCATCGCCTGCAGGTCTTCATGCACGAGGCCCGGCGGGAGAAGACCTGGGACCCCGGCAGCAAGTCCCGTGGATGCGACGGCCTCAAGGAGGAAATGCGGAAGCTCGGAAGCTCGGTGAGGACACCAGGGAGCTGCGGGGCGGTGACCAACCCACCATCCATATCTGACCATGACCTGTCATCTCAGCTCTTTGTTAAGCCATGGCAACTCGAACATGGTCAGTTATTATTCCAATATTGAGAATGATGATGAATGATGGTTCTCAGACTCATTACTCTTATCGTCAACCAGTCTGAACTGTCAAATATCATCATGATTTGTCACGAACAATGCCAAACCATCCTTGACGTGGCTGATTCTTATGCCTTGATTGGGGCCTCAAAGGGTTGGGCTGAGGGAGCTACTTCGCCAAGCCCACCTTCCTATGTTTGGTGGGCCAGGGGCTCTTTGGAGCCATCCCATGGTTGCTGGGCTGCCAGGGCTGAAGGTACCGGTAGAACCTGAAATCGCAAGGATTGGACGTTGTGAAGTCATCAAATCAATCGATTCTAAAGGTACCAGGATGGATCATTGGATTCCATGATGGATCACTGGATTCCATGATGGATCACTAGATTCCATGATGGATCACTGGATTCCATGATGGATCATTGGATTCCATGATGGATCACTGGATTCCATGATGGATCATTGGATTCCATGATGGATCACTGGATTCCATGATGGATCATTGGATTCCATGATGGATCACTGGATTCCATGATGGATCACTGGATTCCATGATGGATCACTGGATTCCATGATGGATCACTGGATTCCATTTGCCACATCACTTTGCAGTCCATGTTCGCCACACCATCCACAGCCATCATGGACAAAGATCGTGGTTGAGACGTTTGGGAGGGTAGACCTGCTTTTTCGTTCCACCAGAAATGCAACTGCTGGGCCTCCAAGTGGTGCCCTAGGAATGCCTTCAACTACTCCACCATGTTCTTTCAAATCAACGGCCTCAGTGATACGCAGTCTGCGGGGCTCAGCACCATGTTTCAGCTCTCGTGCGCCATCGGCAATGTGCTGGGAGGCGCGATTCCGAGCTCTTTGGAATTGCTGCTTAGGAGTTGGCTATGGGTCAATATTAATCAACCAACGTTCATGGGGGATTTCCACCAACAACAATAGGGAAAACACTGGTTAATGATAGGGGAACCAGGGGTACGGGGTTTTGACCCACAGTTGGTAAATTGTGGAAATTCCAAACATGTATTGCTACTCCAATAGCCAGACAATGGTTATTTCAGATAATGTCAGATAACCAAACATTATGGAGTAGTGGTTACATTATTATATTGCTAAGCACTTTTAATGATGTCAGATAGTGCTTTGTTTCATGTTTGTTAATTGGATCTGACATTATTGAAACATGAATATAGACAGGCAACCATTGGAGTTGGTAAATCAGCAGCAAATTTCTGGTCAAATTTTTGGGGGTAGTTCTCCGACGAAGAATCCCTTTAGCAAATCCATTGGGCCGAAGTCACCTGAGTTCAAGGTCATTTTTTGGTCAATCAGGGTGTAGGAATTTTGGGGCACCAATACCACACAGAGATGCGCAGCAACTCTTCTTCTTCTTCTTCTTCTTCTTGGAGCTCAACCTTCGTAAGATTTCGTGAGTCATCATCCTAAAGGAGCTTCATGCGGCCACCAGCCTGCAGTGTTGCCACAGGACTCATTGGAGATGCCATGGCACGGAGGTGTCCTAATCACGGCCGTGCATTCACTGCCAACATTTCAGTCGCCTGTGGCATTCCATGTGTCTTCTTCATCTTCATGTCCACTGGTCAACCCTTTGCCCCTTTGAAGCAGTTGGAAGGTCTGACAAAAACAGGCATACAAGATCATATACGATCATATGACCAGCAATAATGGGGATACAAACAGCAATGATGGGGATCTTATGATATAATTAAGCAACATCAACTGACATCAACCAACAATGATATAAACAGCCAGCAATAATGAGGTGTACCAAGCAATAGTGGTAATATCATCAGCTATACTTGGGGTTCAAGAAACTCTCGCCACAGCCCCAGGATTTTGGGGGCTGCCATTTCACTTCTGGTTGATACGGTGGTTCATTCAATTTGGGCATCCTCAGAAGCACTTCAAATGGAAGGTATAGTTTTCAACAGATTCTGTGGTATGGATGGTGCACAATAGTTGTCAATTCACCGTTGTTGATGCTGCCAACGTGTTGCCAACTAGGACTGCACATTTGCACCGGTGAAGTTCGCTTGTGCAGCTTTCGTCGTGAAATCCTTCGATGGCACTTCCTCCCAAGCATAGGTGAAGGAAACAACAACAACAGTTGGTTGTATTATAGTTGGCAACCATAATAATGTGGTACAACCGTAATAGTTAAAATACACCAACTATAGTATAACAATGACACAACTATTGTGGTACAACCATACTGCTGCCAACCACCAAACCACTTCCTTCGTCATGATGGCAGCAGTCGTGAGGCTTACTATGCCGCTTTCTTGGTGGCCATGGGCCTAACTGCCACGTGGTGTTGCGTGGGAGTCAACTGGCCGATCTTGTCGGAGCTTCTTGGAGCAGTGGGAGAGGTGCTGGTTTCTTAAAATAGATTGCCCCCACAAATGGTTGGTTTCCATGATGAGTACAGTTGGATGATTTGGGGTACCCCTATTTTAGGAAACACCTATGTCAAGAACCGGCTCACAATGAATAGCTGGTGATCTAAGATTTATTGCTAGACCACCTACCGATGGTGATTGTATGTGACTATCAACCGCCTAAGGTTGAATACAATTTTGCCAACTCAAATGCAGTTGATTTCCCATTCCCAAGAAATGATTGGGAGATGAGATCTTACCTGCACTTGTGCAACAAAGCACGTCGTGACATTCAGGAATCCTTTCCTAAAGGGTTCTCTGTCCTTGTTGGAATGTGGATTCGGATATTTGTTTAGGGGGAAGCCATAGTCACCAAGTGAAGCATTTGCTCGCTTTGATATGCTCGATGTTCCAGACGCCCTAGCTATGGCTTGCGAAAACCCATCAATGAACCCACCAAAAATCATGGAGAATTGGTGCCATTGGCTTCTTCAACAGCTGAGATTCACCATGAGAACCCACCTTTCTTCACCACCAGGGGGTCGCACCCATGGCGTTCGCACCCCATGGCACCCACCGCAACCTCCCTGGCGGCCCAGGATCGTGGACCCGCAGTCGCGCAGCGGCGTCATGGCCTGGGAGAGCGCCATGGAGGGCGCCATCGCGGCGGTGGCGGGCAACGCGGCCGTGGGGTTCCTGGCGCGGCTGGTCTTCGGCTTCGATCTGTCGAAGGCTGACGAAGCGGGGCAAGGCGAACGCAACGCGGAGGCCCTGGGCAAGGCCAGGGATGCCTGGGATGTTGGGGGGCAGTTGGGAGGGGATGTCGTCGTCGTCATCATCATCATCATCATCATCATCATCATCATCATCATCATCATCGTTGTCGTGAAAGATCACCAAATTGATCTTTTGCCAAGTACCAAGGGATCGGAGAGACCGATCCAGGGTCTCCCAAAGATCGGCACTTTTGCTTTGAATGGTGAAAGTGTGTTGGCTTTTCTGTGTTCAGAGTGGCACGTTCGCTTTCCGCAATACATGATGACAATACCAGAGTTGCCCTCCTTTTGTTGGTGGCGCCTAAGTGCAATGGTTGATTTCTTGGCTAGTTTCCTAGTGAGTGGTTGCAGTATCGTTCCCGTAGATTTTCACACGATGGCTGTTTGCCTGAGCATGGAATCCAGCCTCGAACCAATGAGGCAAGTAATAAGAGTTGATGGTGGCCAACAGTACTCATGATGCCAGGCACACACACACAGGGCACCCAGATAACGGGTGTTAACAGCAATGGACTTGATCATCATCGTGGACACACCAGTGTGAAAAAAGCACAGCGTTTGGTTGAGCATTATGCGGGGCTATGCTACCTGTTTCATTGCGCTTTGTAGAAGTCTACAGGAAATTATGATTGCAATATAGTGCAATGATCAACATGTCCGTCATCATTAATAGAATCACAACGTTACAATATTTTGATTGCAGAAAATTGTGAGGACATCCACTGAGGTTTTGCACTAGCCTTTTGACGCAAAACTTGGGAGGCTTTGGCTTTCACTTCAGTGCTTCCTTGGATGGTGTGCCTTCTTTGCTACATCGTTTTGCACTGGGCGTTCCCATACGATCGGAGGATCTTGGCGGAAGAAAAGGAAGCATGTCTGGAAAGACATGGTGGTAGATTGTACTCTGAATCAGAGGCGAGCTTGTCAGACAATGAGGATGACTATTTAGAATACCTGGGTTGAAACTCAGACCCAACTCTGGGCTGGCAATCCAGTCTCCAGCCACGGCCTGGTTCGCTGCTGCATCGCTGTCACTCAAACAGTGTGTGCTTTCCAGCAGCTGGATCCGCAGCTCACTGGATATTGCTTTGATCTAATGGACTGTATCTTTTGCCGGAAAAAAGCCGTAGCCTTAACTTGTCCATGACATGACATTTTCCTGCTACTTTCTGCTTGAGTAGAGCGAGCTGTGATGCATTGTCAATGTCGTTTGAAACATGTTGCCCACTTGGCTCTCTGTGGCTCAAAGAGACATACGCCACATCTGTTTTTTTCATAACCATACAGTGCGCATATAGACCGACTCAGCTCTGCGCAAGGCTGCGTAGGATTTTAGCATATCAACTTGCAAACATTATGCAGATAAGAGCCAACTTCACAGCAAATGTAGCAAGATCAACCATTATTCATGCTCGACTTTAAAAAGCATTGCAAATCATAACCGACCATCATTATATGACCACGTTTAGCCTTTACTAGCCACTGTAGCACTGGCTATTTGAATGCAGTCCCTGCCAACCATGTTAGTCCTAGCAGTACTGGCAGTGCTATCAGTCCCTTGGCTGCATTCTGTAAGTCAGCTGCTCGAAAATTGGCTCAAGATTCGAGCGACGGGGGCGGGATGGTCATGAACGCAAGGCCGTCCTTTGTTCTTGGTGAGTATGACCTTAAAAAGTAGCATCAAGTAGTCTAAACAAAACTCAAAAGAGAATAATTAATGACAACAATGTGTCATTCAATGAGTATCATCATATATCTATATATATCTATGTATGTATTATCATATAATTTCGTCAATTTCCAGATGAAGATTGTGATGCTGCAGAGGATGACTGGGAGGTTCGGTTCCGTGTCGAGGCGACCCGCGTGGCGGCAGAGCCGAAGACCGTGCCAGAGAAGCTTCGAAACTTGGGCGCGCCATGGGTGTTTCACCCTGGGGGTGTCCTGGGGTTGCCCCAGGGTTGGGACCATGGTCACATGGTGATGTGATCAACATCTGAATGTCTGACTGGTGGGTTTTCACAGAGAAACGTTTCGCAACTTTTGAAGTCTTTCAAGTTTTGACGTGGCAATGATCACACAGACATGGGATGATAGGGAATATGAGGCATCCATTGATTATTATCTGTAAGATTATAATATGATATACTGTAATTAATGCTATTTTATATCATATAAAATTCATGTTATATCATGTTATATCAATATTGTAATATATATCCATTATCCCTTTTCATATAGACACAGATGTTTCCGTGGTCTTTGGACACTTCCAGAACGCATCCGCAGCCGAAAGGTTGGCAAGTGGAAGGGGAAGACATGTCTGATTGTTCTCAATCCCAGGGTTGATTGATGGGAAAATCGCCTTGTTGGAAACCTGGCTGTTTGAACCAAAAACTTACTGTAGGGCTTTCCAGCGTACATTCCCAGCAACCACCCCTTGAATCAATTATATATGCAAATGTTTGGATGAAGATTTGACAGCAACCAACTCACGGTTTAGATATGCATTCACAGAATAGTTCCCCTGTTGGGAGTGTGAGGTTTCTAGTGGTACGGGTAGCAAACATCCTGGTTTCTGTCTTCCAATCTGATGAAACCTCAGATAAGCACGGACCACTCACGACGCCCTGGGTGCGTTGCGTAGGTGGTAGTCATCTAAAAAAAAAGGGTTTGGCACAGGGTCGAACGCGTCACAGCTCATAGTCGTTTATCCTATGTGTGAGGGGGGACTGCATTAAAGAGAAGTGGTCATTCCGGTGGGTTTGGATTCATCATGGATCATGAAGCATCACGGATCATGAATCACCATTGATCTTGAATCACCCACCACTTCATGATGACTAGCGGTTGATGATCAATCATGGATCAGAATCACCCACCACCAGGGGGGTTCAACATGCACGGTTTCCTCACTAATTGTTTGAGTTCAGTTGAATCAGGTTTAACATGCGGGTGGTTCTACAAGCTTTTTAGCGGTGAATTGGCTGTGGGTCAAAACCCTTAGTCCCCCTGGTTCCCCATCATGAACCCTTGTTTTCCCTATAGTTTATTGGTTAAATTATCCCCAATGACATTGGTTGGTTAACTGCTTGACCCATAAGCAATTCAAGCAACTAACAACTAGCTGGCGATTCTCAGGGAGCTAAGTATCCCTAAATCCCTTTAAAGGAGGAGCTAAAGAGCTACAGGGAGTGGTGAAACCAGATGGTAGACAACTAACCCAGAGATGCGGCTACCATGCTTCCGCTGCCTCTCTTCGCCGAGGTGTGGGAAGCTTCCTCTCGGGTTTGACGAAGCACGAGTTGAAGGATGAAGACTTCCCCAAGACGGCCACACGCCACTGGGTTCGACTGCGGTGTGGCGACGTTGGTAACCGTGGTTGCTTGGAAAACCGCCAGAAAGTATTCATGAACATGGGAGTTATGATAAGTTATGATAAGTTATGATAGCTTATGATAGGTTATGATAAGTTATGATAGGCTATGAGAAGTTATGATACTGAAAGTTATGATAAGTTATGATAGGTTATGACAGGTTATGACAAGTTATGATAAGTCGTGAGTTGTGACATGACTTGTGAACACCTACACAGGTATGAGAAGTTATGCGTATTTACACACATACGTTTGTCTATCAATCGGGCGTTCCTTTTTCTCTTCGGATCATGTCTGTTTCTGGACAACACACCAGACACAAAGGAAGAATCACCTCTCTTGAATTGTCATTGATTCCTGTCGTCCACTTCTCATGGGAGGTCTGGGTGTATGGAAAATGGATGGTTAGAGCTGGTTAATGATGGTTGATAATGGCTCATGATGGTTAATGATAGCTGGTTCTAGCTGGTTTATCATGGAGACTAGCAGTGAAGGGTAGTTAAGTTATAGCTGGAAGTAAGTACCAGTTTTTAGCGTGGTTGTACAATGATGGTCCCATTTTTTGGGGTTAATTTTAGTGAATATCAATGGTGAATGATGGGTATTTCATGGTGAATGATGGTTAATTGATGGTAAATGTTGGTGAACTGATGGTTTGCTGATGCTGAATTGATGGTGAATTAGTGGTGAATTGAAGGTTCATTGTTGCTTGAATTGGGCCTGGTGAACCATTGTCAACCATTGTGAGCCGAACTTAAGCGTTATTAATGTCAACGAACGAACATGAATCATAGCTGAACCATTGTCAACAGTGGGTCAATTATTTTAATGTTTGCGGATGGTTGATGGTCAACTATGATCAACACTGGTTCACAACCAGCTAATCATGGTTTATTGATGGTTACTTGATGGTTCCTAGTGTTTACTCAGGATCATTAATGGTTAACAATGGTTGAATTCGAAACAGCTGCCTGTGGTTACTGACATCGCTGGATTGGCTGGCCATTTCAAGCGGCTCAACGGTGGCCCGTCTATGGCGCCGAAACGCGATCTGTACAAGACACTGGGCATTTTGCGCACCAGCACAGATGGAGACATCCGAGCAGCATACAAGCGAAGAGCTTTGGAAACACATCCTGACAAGGGCGGTGATCACGATTCCTTCTTGAAGGTCATAGGTGCCTTCACGGCACTGTCAGATCCCATTGAGCGTGCCAAGTACGATGCTCAGCTTGCACGGCGCAACGACAGCGATGGCATCTCGCTCCCGCCATCGAAAGCACATCCAGTCACCAAAGTGAAACGAAAGGTGGAAGAATCCACGCATGGGGCCGAGGAGCGGCCCAACGAACGGCCCAAAGAATGGCCCAAAGAACGGCCAAAGAAACGGCCCAACGAACGGCCGAACGACAAGCGGGACAGCAAACATCAACGACCTGATCCACCGCCCGAAGCAAAAGCAGCAGGTCCAACTACAGCGGATGCGGCAGACGAGGCCGACGTGGCATGGCAGGGCCTCCTGACAGCCAAAGAGTCAGAGCAGTTGGAAGAGTCTTGGTTTCGGAAATTTTCCTGGCGCTTCGTGACCCAAATTCTGGAAGTTGGGCGTTGCAGCATCAATGCTGAGCGTTCGCAGAAGGTCTTCGCACGCCATGGACATGGTCCTAAAACGTCTCGAGGCAAGCGACGATTGAAACGTATTGCAGACATACCTGCAGCGAGAAAACCTGGTAACGTGCCCAAGCTTCAGCGGCATATTTGGAAAGTGGGGAAGGACAGAGACAGATTTTGCTGCAAAATGTCTTTCAATTTGGTAGAGGTTCGAACCGGAAGGACTTCCAGCTTGGAGGAAGCTATCGATTGGCACATTTGTTTAACCAGATTCCGGCATCTGGCTTCGAGGATTCTGGAGGAAGCGCAAAAAGAAGGGCCTGATGATTCTCATTCTCGCATACTTGCAGCTCTCGACTCTTCTTTCAAAGACCACCTCGAACAAGGAGGATCCAGACCGAAACTCGTGTTCAGCCTCACGATGAATTTTAAGAATTTGGAGCATGAGATCAACCGTAGGGGGTCTCACAACAGGCAGTCTCTGTCCCGCACGCCAGATTTGGAGTGGGTTCTTCAGGGGCAAGCGAGGATTTGTCGTGTGCTGAGGGACGGCGACCGGAACTCTGCTCGTGAGATCATGAATCAATTGCGAAGAGAATCTCTTTCAATGTCAAAAGAACGAAAAAGTCGTGCAAAGATTGCAAAGCAGGAAGTCAGGCAACGAAATGCCACCGCGGCTGCTGCCAGGGCCCAAGAAGTCAAGGATCGTAAGGCCCAGCAGGCCAAGGACCAGGCAGCGAAACGTGAAGCCAGGGCTCGGCCGCGGCGACTGCTGCAGCGCCTCACAAGATGGCAAAGGACCTTCAAATTGCCCAATGGCCTTCCAGAAGGCATCGATGCAGCCTGGGTGGACTTCGGTCTTGGGAAGGAAGTCTGCTACTTTGCAGAGCTGAACAACGAGTGCACGGGACCCATGAGGTCTTCATCCAAGGAGGCCTCCGAGGATTTCACGAGCCTGCAGAAGATCCACCGTTTGAATGGACCAGAGATGGCCGTTGAAGCAGCTACGAAACTGGAAACTGAAGCGATGGTTCATCGATTTAGGAAGCAAGCGAGTCTCGGTGCGCAAAATCGAAGAAACAATGCTGGCAGAATTTAACAAAGATCTCACTGGTGGTGCTATGGTAATGAATTATTGGTGCTAGCTGATGCAATCACAGCAACCATTGGCTGGTGATCAGAGAAGTTGATGGAATGATGAGCAGCAACCAACAATTCTGCGGATATGGTGGTTTCTCAGAATAGGGTTACCCCGAAAATTAGAGAGCGGGTCATTATACGGGCCCCATTTTTCCATGGTTTTTAGAGGTTTTTGATGATTTCCAAGTACCTGTAACAAAGATTAATTAAATAGGATTAAAATGTGTTAACCCCGTGCAAGCATATTCGTTTAACTCTTCCAGCCAAAAAAAACGTAATATCTATTTATCTATCTATCTATTCATGTCATGGAAAGCTAGTAAACAGTTGTTATATATATATATATATATATTCATGGCTGTTAAATAGGTTCTCACAGAGACTGAGTACCTATGGGCTGGGCTACATTCTATGGATGCCAGGTTGGAAATTGTAGTGCTGATGCAGTGCTGCCTTTGGAAGCAATTATGCTCTTTTGATACCTGGTTGCACTGTCCAATGCACTTCTGTATCAATTCCTGCATAGTTGGGTGATATAGTACAAGATGAATTGTGTTGCAGCCTTGCCGCCAATGGTAAGCTAGTGCCCAACTACTGACTGGATAACATGCCCCTCGTGAAGATATGGCTGCAATCTATCCTGCGCTTGTGTTATGCCACCCATGGGTTTCGTGTGTTGGGTGCTGTCTATAGATATTTGGTTGGAACCTGCCATGTATTGATGCAGTACTACCTATGGGACCAGCTGCATGCTATTAGTCTCTGGTTGAAATCTATGTCATGCTTTTGCCACATACAGCATAATGGCATTTGACTGTAACCTATCATGTGCTGCTGCCTTGCTTCCTACCCATGAAAGCAACTGCTGGGACATCCAGATTGATATGTAAGTCTAGTTGGGTTTATGCTCCCACTAGTTGGGCCACATGGTTCGTTACAGTCTAATTCAAGCTGCAGCCTCTAAATATCTGCTTGTAATCTATTGTGTTCATGTACTTATGGTTTGCTACCCATGGATTAAAGTCCTTTCATGCCACATAAAGTTGCAAGCTATCATGCACTTATGTTTTGCCAGCTTGGGGATTGGCCACCACAGGTTGGGTAACACTATATATATATATACATATTTAAATATTTATATATTTAGATATATTTATTTATATATCTATGTATATGTAAACATATAAAAAAAATTGCTTAGTTGGGTTCTATTGCACAAGTACTGCCTAAGTACCCATGGGTTAAGCTGCATTTTATTGATTCCTGGTTGCCATGATGCAGTTCTGCCTTCCTTCCTATAGAGTTGGGTCAGTTGGGATGACATGCATTATCCTGCTACCTGGCTGTATTCTTTATTGAACTAATGCATACCTACATTACACACTAATAAAATTTGTTCTTCAATTTGATGGTAATTTTCATGCAAAATTTGCAATGGAACCCCCAAGTGGTGGTAACACTATGTAAAGCCTCGGCTGGGTTCCATCGTAGAATTAATTCCCAAGCACCACTGGGCAAAGCTGCATTCTATTGAATGCACGGTTGCTATGTACCATAGATTCCTGTCTTCTAACCCATAGAGCTGGGTCAACGGGATGACATACATTATGTTGCTACATAGTTGTGTTCTATGGTCAGCTAGTGCTAAAGTACACACGAAATTTGCTGCAGCTACTAACATGTGCAATTTCCTTTCGCCATTTAAAATCCAAAGTAATTTCAAAGCTGATGCCTGTATTCAAAACTGAATATTGGCATTTCAATTTTGAAGTTGGATTTCTGTAAATTTAGTTTAGTATCAATAATTCGATTTTAGTATTGGCAATTTGAATACCATATTTGCAATGAAAGTCGTGGATGGCATTCCCACATAAACTTGCAAATTGGAAATTATATTGTGTTATTTGCAATTTAGTTTGCTATTGGCAAGTTTTTGCTCAAGGAACCACCAAGGAACCAGAAATCCCAATAATCAAATGAATTACCTATATTGATTTGAGATTGAAAGTAAAAAAAAAAAAAAAAAAAATTTTTTTTTTTTTTTTTTGCCCCCCCCCCCCCCGGGGAGGGATGACCGAGACTCTGTTCCCCAAGGTGGGCAATTGACTTTGCAAATTAAATTCTATTTTCTCACATGGGAAATAAATATGAGGAATTCAAGCTTTCATTGTTTGGCGATCTAAGCTGAAGGTTGCAATTTCCTTTGCCTTTAACAAAGAACTTTTGGATAAAACCAAATTGAGATCAGACAATCAAACCCAAAAATTTAATAGCTCAAGAGAAGAAAACCCTGATGTATGAAAACACTGTATTTCTACAAACGTGGGAAGATGGGGCCTGTATAATGACCTTTTCTGGAAAATTATTGGTTTATTAATTAATGTAAATGACTTTTCTGTGGATATATAACCAATAGATTATTAGCAGCAATCACAAATATAACTTAGCCAATAAACAATTAAGAGAACAAACATGATGAGGGTGGTGATGATATGGCTCTGCGTCGTCGAGAGTCGACCTCTTGGTGACGGACTCTGAATCGATTATGTAATGATGGTTGCTATGTGGGGGTTTCTCAAAATAGGGGACCCCCAAAATGGTTGGTTTAGTAATTACTATACATGTTTAATTTGGGATGATCTAGGGGTACCCCTGTTTTGAGAAACCGCCATATTGCTGCTTAGTATCATGATGGTTGATATCACAATTATTAATACTGACGCTTGCAAAATCAATCCTGTTAGCAGGAGTGGTCAAAACTCACTAAGTGATGATTACTGGTTTATCAATCATTCATGACAGCACGAGACCAAACTCCAAATCGCTGCACCCAGCTAGCCAGACACTTTCAGGTGAACAATTGGTTGGTTTACATTGAAGAGTTGATGAGATGAAGACTGGGTAGTTGAACATCCCAACCAGGGTCTTTTTACATTTATATATAATCTCAAACAAACATGTAAAATCCCAATAAAAATACCTGTTCTGGTGATTCTTGGCATGGCTTCGCCGCCGTGTTGGGGTATACACAGGGCCCCCTGACCCTAATCATGACAACTGCGCTAGCAACAAGTTTTGATGGTGACATGCAGTGATGGTTGAGGGCTTGTGGTACCTGGTCACTAAGAAACTATATGTGAGAATCCATACAACGAAGAGACGATACTTCAACCATTGAGAGCCCTCGAGATACTTCAACGAAGTATGAGATTATCCATACACACAATTTTTTATTCAAGGAAGAAACAATTGGCAGTTGAAAGTCGCTTGTTTCGTAAAAAACTGGGCCACTTGTCCATGGGAAAGTCTTGTAATCACGTTTAATCCCTGCCCAATTGATTCATTGCCAGCCACTGCGCCTGGTTGACGGTTGATGTGTTCCCGTGCTCCTACCAGCTAGTGGACCAATCCAACCAATCGATTGCTTGGGAATGGTTTGACCCAGCGGCATCTTTGCATAGCATTGAACTGGACTGGACTTTCGAGGAGAATTTCTGGACTTGATGAAGCACAGCACGCCGTTTGAAGATGGCAAAGAGAATGGCATCATCGGAGATGACTCGAGTTGGGTACACTACAATTGGCCAGAGGCTGAGCAGTGCGACCATGCAGCCGGGAGCGCAACACCGACAACATCATTGTTGGAAGGTAATTCACACGTAAGGTTCGGGGATGAATATTCAAAGATCCTAATGTATCATTGAACGTAGTTGGATTCAAATTGGATGTAATTGGTCTGATGTACCCATTGGTTCTTGGTTTGAATTGGTTCTTGGTCTGATGTACCCATTGGCTCTTGGTCTGACTTGGTTCTTGGTCTGATGTACCCATTGGTTCTTGTTCCGATACGCCCAGCGTTCTTGGTCTGATGTACCCATTGGTTCTTGGTCTGATGTACCCATTGGTTCTTGGTATGATGTACCCATTGGTCCCTGGTCTGATGTACCCATTGGTTCTTGGTCCGATGCATCCATAGTAACTAAGTCACCAAGTAACATTTCTAGAAACAATCACTTAGAATTTTCAACCACCAAGGAGTACCGAGTTTTTTTGTCCCAGGCAATGGCACTTCATTTCTCATGATTGGTTCATAAAGCTAGGATATTTGAACATCCTCATGAACCAACGAATATCTAATGATTGGTTCATAGGCGCAGGGTCTAAGCATCATCCATTCTGTCATGAGGATCAATGCCAGGCCACAGCCCCGATGATCAGTGATAGCCAAATGGTTCCACTGGCAATGAAACATCGCCATCTGAATTGTAGAGCGATTAAATGGGCTGGTGCGTCGGGCTAGCCGTGATTTCTGCCCGGTGGTGAAGCTCTCCGTGCAAAACGGGTGGAATTTTAAGATTGAAACATCCCATGCTCCAAAGAATGATGAAAAGTTCGCTATTTGACCTGGCAGTCAGTGACCAGCTGATCTTTCTGAACGATGATTTTCCAGCGCCAAAAAAATTTGGGAACCCCCGGTGCCTGCCCGCGAAATCCCGCGAACCGCCAGGGCTTTCAGATCAACTTTCGGAGAGATGGCTACCCTGAGAGCCTGCCCACCTTTACCCAGTGGAGTTGCTGGGACGAAACGGTGGGAGTGTTGGTCCCGTCGCCGTCGAAGCATGGCTCCCAAGATTTTTGTGTGTTCGAAAGGTCTTGGAAGCAAGGGCATATTAATAGACTGTTAATTAATGATATTAGTTAAACTTATATGGGTGATATGAATTGAATCAATGATAATTAGTGTCCAAAGAATTGGTTTCGATGGATGGCTGTGCAAGCGGGAGGAAAGCTGCTGACCGTGCCCAGCACTGCAGAGACAACTGCACATCATAGGCATCATCGATGGCTTGGCCTCCAAAAACAATGCCATTTGGGAGGGTGCTGAGGCTGCTTTGAGGTTGGAACCTTCAAGCTTCGAACCACCAAGGACAGTACATTGCCAGGTGGTCCCCATGGTGGTTTTCTAATCCTCCAAATTGATACTATTCAATCCTATTCACTGGGTTTATGGGAACACCAACAATGGAAATCCTAATTTATGTTGAAATGTTTTTTACCAAGAAGGATTGGGTGCTCTTGGATCTTTTGCTGAATATCATGAACACTTTGCAGGGCTTTCTAGGTGACTGCAGATTGATGCCAATTATTTTTGGTGTGTGAGTCTGCATACCATGCAATAGCGGCAGAGTTTTCATGTAATTAATTAAGGAAAACGGTTCCTGTCCTGGAAAATTCTCTGGTTTGGAGCAATTATCCCTTGGATTCAAACCAAGAAGTGGTTTCAAACAGTTTTTATTTCCACCAGTATTCCCAGATGGTTTGTTGGTTGACTCATATTTTTATAGGGCTTGAAACCACCAACCAGATAAAACTTGCAGAATCCCTGAGTTTTTGCGAGCACGCCATGGCATCCTAAACGGATGTGGCGAGGTCAGGAGCGACAGAGCTCGGTGAAAGCCACCATCGGCCTCGGCGATGCTTTCGTGGAAGATGGTGAGTATGTGACCTGGCCTGCCTAGTGGATCAAGGATGATCAACGATGCTGCAGGTGTCTTGGTAGTTGTTGCTTGCCCATGGTGGTAGTCGTATTCGGCATTTCTATCATCGATACTTGTGGTTGGTGTTGTTGCTGTTGATTAGGATCACCATCTTCATAGCGCAAATTTCGCCGGAGTTGCAGCATGAACCAACTCTTTTGGTTGTCGTATGTTGTCGCTCCTCTATACAATGAAACTTTTGTGCCATTATGCATTATTCAAGCAGTTAATTGAGTCATGTGCATGTTTGGCAAGGTTCTAGTGGCCGAATTGGACCAGCTGGCCTAGTTTGGGGTTGAGAAGTGTCGGAATGATCATGCCATTGAGACTTTCTAAAGGTTTCATCGATGCAACTCCCAAATGGGATGGGGAAAACCACGAAAAACCTTTACGTCCCAACAAAGGCAATATTTTCATACAAGCTCTGAGCCCCAAAATGGCTTTGTATCTTCAGACGGTCCCAAAATGCAGCGGATCAACTGGCCGAAGCCAATGACTTTCAGCTGCAGATCTTCCCTACAAGGGTGGCCTGGCCCAGGTCGCCACGTGGGAGGGCAACGGGAACATCTCCTGGGAAGGTGATGCATCGCTGCAAGAAATGGAGGAGCTGCAGTGAGGGCAGGTCGCAGAGCTGTGCAGTCTTGGAATTTCTCAGGCGAAGCCTAGGTTTCCGAGGATCATCGTTTGGGTGTTTCTCAAGTTATCATTCTTTGAATTCATCGTTTATAGTATTACACCAACCATTTCGTGGTGGTTCTCTATTCTGAGAAAGCCCCATCTTGACTCCAATCACAGTGTACATGAGACCTCCAGGACAGTCACAGAGCTCGAATCCTGGTGCAGCCGCACACGGGTGCCTTGGCAGTGGGGCCCTTGCTGTTGGATAACGTGTGGCGTCCATCCCATGACCCAGATCTAGTTGGATCAGTTAGTTGGAATTGGGAACCCAAAGTTATGGTTGGCTTTTACTACTAGGATTAAGATTATTTTGGGGTACCACTACTTTGAACCAGCAGATGAATAATTACACAATTGGAAATATCATTTGGTATCCACAACAGTTCAAAAACATATATTATATGAATGCACCAACATCGTTTCAGTGGAGGGTGGAACAGGGTCACATGGGGGGGTGTCATGAGGACGAACCTGAAAAAGCCTGGATGGCAAGGTTGTACTGTTCGGATTTTTTCAGTGTATTTGGCAGTTTCGGATCATCGACCGATGTTGCTACAAGTGCAGTATGGGTAGTCATGAGGGTCCAACAAACAATTTGAGGGCAGTAGTATGTGAATTGCCGGCACGCTGCTTTTGAGCCGTGAGTGATAGATTTGGCTGGCTTTCAATGCAAGACAGGTGTTAGATGGTGTCAGTGTTTTCCAAAGCTATGAGTCTCAGCGCCCCAGATGAATGTCTATCTTGATGGAAATGGTTTCCTTTAGCTGATTAAATCAACGTCATCTAAAGCGGATTCTTGGACAGGACGATTGACACCAGTATGAGGATGGATTCCCCATAAGAGATCAAACATGGCAGATCGAGCATCATACATCTCTTTGTTCTCAATTTTGCCGGCTTCTATTGTTCATTTCACTTCTGAATTCTTACTCTCACAGCACTTGAACTGAATGTACAATCATGGAAGAATGGACACTGTGGAAGCAATCACCACCAATGGTTGAGACCATGCGACTGGCTTGATCTGTTGGCTTGATCTGTCAGCTGTGAGCATGATATTACGGGTACTTGTACCGTCCATCCATCGTGTCCATCGTGTCCATCATGTGTATATCCCGATATTGTTGCTACATGTTTGATATTGATGCTGGTCTACCCTCGTTCTTGTTGGTAGCCAACTATGGGCAGACCTCCTGTTGATTAATCTAACAGTGCCTTTGCCCTTAAAGGCCTTAAATTAGGCAGGCAGTGAGATTATGTTTCGTTACCCAAAAGTAGTAACCAACCAACACAGAAGGCGGAATGGCCTGTGAACCATGCATTTGATGGGGCTGCAACGGGCTGCATGATTTGATCGCCTAGGAGTCGTGATACGCATCGTTCAAACTGATGAAGCTGATCCTTTGCACGGCATCACGCTGGTTCCCGACGCTCAGCAGGACAAGAGGAACCACGAATTGCTGGGATTTCCGTTGGGGAGACAGAGTGCATGGAAACCGGTCATGGGGTCCTATTTATTGGTAGTGCTGCAGGGGAGAAGGGATTGAAAAGGACCAGATAAGCCATCCTGAAGCAGCTCCTTGGGTCACTGGTCATTCATGGCCCTGAGGTCCAGTACGCAGAGAATGCGACGACGCAAATCTTCCACCCTCGTTTTTTGGAGATGCTAAACGGAACCGCTGTCTTGCGCTTTTCATTGTGGCAGATGGTTGTGCCTTGGCGGTTAAAGCTCTTGTGGCAGCTGCATGGGGCTACACGGGCTTCACGGAAGCAGTCTTATGTGACTGAAAGACACCCGAACACGCGGCCTTGATTCTGTAGTATCTGCACTGAGGATCACCCCATTGAGACTGCAAGAGATGCACTCGTATCATTCTATCAGTATCTACCAAACAGATCCAAACAGATCAAAACAGATCCATGTTGGTTCCTGATGTGTTCTGTTCGTTTGTAACGTGGATGGTAAAGGACTACAGTTTCAGACGTATAACGTACACACCAAAGCGATCCAGCATGACTTGCTCGTGGACTATTAACTATCAAGCAGCTTATTGACCATAGAACAGCTTCTGAGCCATAAACTAGCTTAATTAATTATTGACATGTGTTAACTTTAAAGCCATCAACTTGCTGATTAAGCATCAACATCATCAGCTAGCTTCTTCATCATAAACCTGCTTAATGTTGTCCCCTGATTAGTGTGAGGCCCCCCCCCCCACCACCTTCCGAAGCATTCATCACCTGAGGACGTTTGGGAACACGAAGGATCTCAAACACGAAGCTGGGAGAACAGGACTTTGCCAACAGATCAAACGCAAGCAGGCGAGCAGCCGACCACAGGGGGTGAGCTGTCAGGTATCATTTGGCTTTGTCCATGGTGATACCTAGTAGCATCTAGTAACCATCCAAGTTCATGTCGATAGCACCTGTGACTTGGGGGTAGACTATTTTTGGAGCCCATTTTGTATAGTGTGCTAGGGGCAAAGAATCTAGGGTTGGTCAACGTATCACCTAGCTGATTCATTTGGGGGTGAGAAGTGAAGCCCCAGGTTGTCGCCATCCCTCCAATGAACATCAGCGGATTCTTGGGACGAACCAGAGCTAGAGGGTAACCATCGCATCCAATACGGGTCTCAGTAGGTCCGCATCAATAAACCACCACAAGTTTGACCCTCCCATTGTCTGTCAACACGTCCGCGTCTGCCATTAAGATTGATGTGTTCCTCCCATCTACTCCCCCAATTGACGCACCTTTGGAGTGCTCAGCTGATCTACACAGTTGCTGAACAGCTTCGGATGGCACCCGTGACCACCCGCGACCAGACCATGATTTCGTTCTCAGCTGGCTGTAGCTTGCAGTCCAAGTTGTTGGCCCGTTGCTGTTGAGACCTGTCAGTGCTGCGCGGCTGAGGCAAGTTTGGCGTTTCTGTGGAGTACATGGTTGAGCTGGCGAATCGATTGGGGGCAGACCCGTGGTTTTCCATGCCCAAGGCCGGTGGCCAGCAGGGCGACAGCTTTAAGTTTGGGAGGTGAAGAGGTACAGGGTGAACTAACCTAGAAGTCAGCCATGCATTCTCTGTGGTCTCAAAGTTAGGTGATGAAAGAAGTGGAGTTTTTCTCCCTGCATTTATCAGCTAATCAGCCCCCTATGCTTGGGGTTGCCATTATGGTAGGTGACCAACTCCAAACAGCAATGGTAGGAACCAGCTGGTTACCTACTATGGTAATTGGAAGCATAGGGAACAGAAGAAACGACATGAAGTAGAAAGATCGGCAGATTGCCAAAGAGCAACCACATCAAACGCTCTTAGCATCACTGCATCAGTACTAAGCGCTATCATCATGAATGATTGGTGGCCTTCAGAACCACTATACTGAGCATATCGATAAGCATCATGAACCAGCATTATCCGCCACTAGGCATCATAATGATAATGAAGCCATTTGGTCCTTAACCTTTTCAAAGTTGCCCTACCAGGGTCACCTGGCTACACTGCTGGAGAGGCAGAAGCTACGGAATCCGACTCCATCGACTCGTATGCTGTAGCCTTTGCAGCTTGGCCTCCGGCGTTTTCCGAAAAAGCGTCGTGATCCCAGAAATTTCGGGATAGAACGCTGAATTCTGTTTTGTTTCTAGGAAGAATGACAGGTGGATAGTAATTAATAAACCAATAAGGCTATCACAGAGATACAACCAGCAATAATGTGAACAACCAGTAGGGAATACCAACAATAATAAGTGGATTCCACAACAATGGCAATGAAAACCTGCGATCGTGAGGGTAGGGAATATGACACTGAAGAACTAGGGATTACCAACAATGATTTCTAGTTTAGTGTTTCACACATATTTTCATGTGCCAACTTAGGGCTAGATACATCAGAGGTATAACCACAAATAGGTGGATGACCCATTGAAGACACACAATAATAGGTTGCAAATGTTCGAACCACACTTTCATGTCCAAATATAGGGCTGAGTCAGAGATATAAGAAAAGCTCATCAACAAGAATAGGGATACAACAAACCCAAGATAGCATCCCCTCCTTTTGCGGCTCATTTATAACAGGAAGGTGCGATTTGTGTCTTGAAATTCTGCCACATGATCCACTTTGGCGCACTCAGTTTGCATCTCACTCTTCCCTGTCTTCTTGCATGCAATCCACCCCGCCATCCCTGTCTTTAGCAGCTTATCTGCCATTTTCAAGCATCCTCACTCCCATTTGCCATCCCTCTGGTCATTCTTCCGGACCGGAAACAAGCATCCCCTTGTAGCTCACTTGGATCTGGGGGAGCAGCAGGTTGGTCGTTGGTTTGATTCTGCTACCAGGCAAGCTCTGTGCCTTTAATATCCCAAAATGTGACAGAATAATTAGACTCATTGTTCTCTTCAGATCTTCAGTTCAGTTGAGATTGAACGAGGTTATGGTTGCAAAGCACACCGATTTTGGGGTGGATGCTACACATTGCAATCGAGCATAAGCCAACATTTGTTGCTGATTGATTGATGCCGCTTGTTGCAACTCAAGAACCGGTTCTGAACCATCGAAGAACCCTAGTTGCTGATTGATAAATATAACAGTTCCGCCTCAACCCGGACGTTCGCCCACACCCATAAAGCGGCACTGCAATGGAGGATGTTGTGCGAAGTCAAGATGGCTTAGAGAAGTTGCAAAACCACTGGCAATACGCAGTGATTTGTGGTTTAGGACTTTAGGGTTTACGGTTGAAGGTTTTAGGGTTTATGGTTTAGGTTTATTAACTTAGAAACTCAAAAACAACGGCCCTGCGCAGGAATTTTAACGTAGGGAAATGCTCCAAGTCAAGCGCGGGCAAACGTCAGGGTTCCCGCGATGTTCTATTAATTGATTATTATATATTGATCTATATCAACCAGTGGCCTGCAATCATTTGTTCAGAAGCGCCAGGCAACATTGGTCAATGCAACGCTTCAAAGCGATCGACGCGTCTATGTGGAGTATCGATCTTGTTGCCGCGCAGGTTTGGCTCCCGGATGGGACTCAGCTCTTCGGCGAAACGAAACGGCGAAATGGTGCGAAACGGGAGGGGGGCGAGGCCAGGAGCCATGGGGATCCCGCTGCCCTTTGAAAGGGGAAGCAAGGAGCTGCCGGGAGTGGCCACTAACCAAATGGTAGTTGTCAAGATTGGTTAGATTGATTAGTGGTTGATATTTAACAGTTAGATTGATTAGTGGTTGTCAAGATTGATTAGATTAGTGGTTGATTCAAGTTGATATTGCAGTTAGCCAAAGATTGATTCAAGTCGATGTTCGCACGGGAACGATATCGCAGACGCACTTGTTGCGGTTTCCCGTGCCCAAACGTGAGACTTTCAGACAGGTTGGCGGACTAGTGGGTGGGGCGGTTGGTTGGATGGTTGGTCAATTCGTAGTACGCAATACTTCCTGGCGTGGAGGACTGTCGTACCCTTGATTGAAGTACCTATGAACAAAACCGTTCATGATGTCACGTGGTAAGGAGATTTTTCATTGCTATTGGTGTCTGTCAACACAAGCTACACCCCAGATTTGGGACTCATGATTGGTTTCCCAGCGAAAATTGAGGAGTTTGGGATGGTTTGGGGATAGGTACCCGTATGCACATACCCAAATGCTTGGTCCATGCTTAAGGCTTAAGAAAATGTCCCAACAACAAGTGGCCGCTGGTCCTGTAGTGCTTGTTCCCCCTTTGTCTGCCACGTAGCTCCCATCAGAAACACCTTGGTTGCCTCATTGGCGCAGGGAATTGTACAATGGCGCTTTTTTGGCCTTTTTGGAACTTCGACTTTGCCAACGTGCCCATCGCAGGTTACCTTTCCCACTTGTATATTCATCATGATCATATTGATTCATGATATTTCTTGATAACCTATAACCTATACACCCGCCGGGATTCATGGGCGGTTTGTGGCTTAGCTGAATCGTTACCCTGCATCAAGGAAGGCACCTTAGACGTCCGCGAATCGTAGGGGAAGGTCACCGAAGATGTTGTTAGTACCGATCCCTACGAAAATCTACGAACCAATTGAAGCAGCTTGAGAAACCCATTGATGATAGTAGTATGGATAAATGCACACTTAACCCGCACCCAAATGGAACCAGCTTCAATTGAAAAGCAACCCATAACAAGCGTATCGCTGTGGTGGTATCTTCTATCACTCGAGTTGGAAGGGTAAAGCGAGAGCCCCTCCACAGCCAAGGACAACGCGGTGCAGTCATTAGTTTTGTGGAAAAGCTGGGAGCAAGCATTTGATCCTGCTCGAGTGATTAATGTTTCTTGGATCTTAGCTGCTTCCGTGGTGAAGCATCGATGTATGACAGATGCAAATGGAATGACGCATAATTACGTTTTTTTGATCCTCTACAGGAACACAAGCAACAGTAAGCAAGTGCCAACAAGAACCAACAAAATCATCAGGTGGGTGCAGAAGTGTGGCCAGAAGTTTTGAAGCTTTTCAAGCTCCATGTCATGGGACCCTGCAGATAAGGCAATAGCTTGGGTCCAAGGCAAGCCATCCAACAGGTCTGGCGATCAGTTCATCCCCAGTTACCATCAAATTCTCAGTGCTTCTGTTGGAGTTCCAAGCAACCGACGGCTGATCCACTTTTCTGCCTGGGAAACTCCGAGGTAGACCTGAAACGAGAAAAGTGGGTGATCGACCGAAAGTCGTAGTTTTGTTGTTGAAAACCCACACGAAGACTTGGTGTATCTGAAGTGTATCTCATATGTTTAAGTCATTTCTTGCATCCCCGTCCACACATATTCACATTTATCAGATTGTTGGGTACGGATTCCGATATGTTCGGATTTTGTCTGAAACTGCATTTGGCAACATTGGAAGCCAAGGTCATGTCTGCCTTGCCGCAGATGACCAAACTTTATGGCAGCGATGTGACCTCAGTGGAAGCCGCTGCCATCGATGTGTCGTCCCTTGCATGACAGATGGGGTTCGGTATCAAGGGACCCGGTAGCTATGCTCCTCCACATTTTCAAGTCGATGGTGTTTCGATTTTCATGGAAACCGGAACCTTATGCTTGGTCCTTTGCCTATTGAAGCGATTTTAGATTAGATTTTAGATTAGATCCATCCAAACAAAATGATTTTGTCGCTTTGGAGGAAGCTCACTGGTGGACCATGCGTTTGTTGTTCATCTGGAAGAGAAGATAGTCCTGGTGGCAATGGGAGGATAAGGTGCAGGGTAGGTGTCGGTTACCGAGGTGCCAACAAGGTGTTTTCACCTTGTTTGGTATGGTTGGGCATCCCAACCATTGCTTGGCCATGGTTTAGCTAAGTTTTCTGGCCATGGTTTAGCCAGTCGTTTGGCTACCACTTCGATCACCAACTTTTGGCCTCGAGACTCCAGTGGATTATCCAGAGCTTAGCGAGTACAAACTGGTGATTTGTTGCAACCCGGCTGTGAACCACGAAGATATCACCGTTTCGTTGAGCACTCGAACCACGCAGTGGTTTAGATGGACCTGGCTCATTCCAGGTCGCCAGGGAACCTAGCATCGAGTCAGCACCCAAAGTGAAGTGAACACGAAACCGGGTGAAAAATCCAGAGTCTCAACTTGGAGGACCTGTGGACTTCGCATCACCTATTCTTTACGGGACTGAAGCAGGGGATGAAATCCATTGAACTCCCCCAATACTTGAACACCACCATGAAACCCTCACCTGGTTGGTGTGAATTGATATTTTCCCTAGTATTTGCTATACTGATTGGTTGGTTTCCTCATATTTTTTCATGACGGGGTGGTTCAACCACCAACCAGCCACAGAGGGCGACCACCTCATGAGCTCATCCTGCCATGCTGCGCGGTAGCCTAACCTCGCTGCGCGTGAGCCCAGGTTTTCGGAAGTTTGCAAATACGGGGAGACGCCCTGTGTGGACTTCAACGCCTTGGAGGCGCTGGGTGATTTCTGGAGTTGGAGATCATTTGAAGGTACCACATGGTACCATGTGGATCTATAGTATGGTCTAGTATGTGTTCTAGCATGCTCTAGTTCAAAAGTTGGTTTCGAAATATTTCGAATCGATCGTTGGATCCAGCGGAGGGACGTGTCCTTGGGAATGGTGCCGCTATGAGATTCAGGGGGCACCACAGAAATGTCATGGTTATAATGCTGATGTTCAACGGAAATACCATGAAACACGGTACCATCATGCACCACCCATAGTAGACCACAATTGTTGTGTTGAAGGCGCGAGTGTTGGGCGACCATTGTGTATCGATGGATGATGGATGAGTTGAACATTCGTTGAACTGATCAGTTGGAAGATGTTGAGAGGACTCTGCTGTAGCCATTTGCCTCAAGCCGTTTGGTCATCGACGCATTGCTTCCCCGTGCCCCGCTGATCCGACATGGCAGCTACCGAGCCAGTGCCAGTGACTGATGCCGCTGCCCCCGGGAGCAGCGTGGTGCAGATGGGCACCGGCGTCCCAATCACCACCTCCTATCCCATGGAAGCCGGTGCACCCCAGGTGATCTATACATCTTCTCCATATGTGATGCCCGGTGCTGCCCTCAGTTCACGTGATAGATGAAGCCAATTGATTAAGTATTCTCTATTCCACTCGGGCATTCCTTTTGGGCTTTGAAAACAGGATTTTGGTACGTAGAATTCAGAGCATTGGACAAGCGTCGGATTTTCTTGCTCCAAAGACGTGAACAAAGGATTAAATAAAGCGTTTTGGTCCGAATCCTCATCATTTCCTGCAACTGTAGTACAGTAACATCCTGTAGTTCAACACTCCGAAACCTCTTCCCCTCTCAGGCTGGGTTCAGAATTCAGCCTTCGCCAAGCATTCCGAGGTGCTGCCTCCGTCAGCGCTATGCCCATGACCAGCTACACCACGGGAATGCCAATGGCTCCGATGACCTACAGTGGCCTGGACCACTCTCAAGGCAAGTGGTTCGCACCTGGTGAGGCTTTGCCTCCAGGCTTCATTGTGACGGCTCACCCCGAGGGACATACCGCACCTCAGGAGGGCCACTTGATGTCCGACATGGCCCGTGAGAGCTTCGTGATCACCACAGGCACTGCCGGCACCGCTGCTGGAAGCAAGTTGGCCACCAAGACCAAGAAGAGCAAGAAGAAGAAGTCCAGCGGCTGCTGCTGAGCGACATGAGAAGTCATAGACTTGTCAAAGACCGGACTCCATTGGCCCAGGCTTAGTGATGGCTTGTCCATGTGATCACGCACGACAATCCACAGCCCTTTGATTTGCCCTTGTTGTTTTTCTTTTAACTTCATCAACCATCATCAACCAGCTGATTGACCATTCATTAAGCAGCTATTTACGAAGCATTGAAGAGGCCTGACTGGAATCCACATCCGCTGTTCCCCATCGTGGAGTGATATCCACGGTGGGTGCGGTGGCTCCTGCGTCGGCACCACAGGGTGTCGTTGTCTAGTGAGGTAATCCGCCCTTTTGCCCAATGATCAATTTCCTACAGCTGCAGACCACGAAAGGATGCAAAAAGAAGTGACTCATCTTGGTACATGACATCTTGATGTACCAAGATGTGTCAAGATGTCGGTGACTCATTCTTGGATGCTGTGACTCATCCATGTCATGACCCAAGAACTGCTACTTTCCCTGAGAATCACCATAACTTGATGGGCCCGGGAGTTCCTCAAAGGATGATAACCAAGATGGTCGACAATGGTGTAGTGTGTATGTGGGTGCCTCAAATCATCCAGTTTGTCAATCATTTCTACTAGGGGGTCCACTATGGCTTCAGAAACTACCACGTAGTAGTTGTTTAATACTTTTTGTTGGTGATTATCCCCTATGATTAACCAGTATTTACAATGAATAAACCATAGTAAGTCCCATGGTTACGAATCTTGGTCGGAGTGAAGTCTTCGGCCAACGACATCGATCCCCAGCACCGAAATGGTAACCACCAATGGATCAAGGTAGGGAAATCGTCCCACCAAACAATCCGGCGCTACGCCGTGCTTTGGCGAGCAAAATCCACAACATTACGGTAAAGGAACCCCTGTTGACAAACTGGTCAAGGCGTTCATGATCCAGAAGGTGTTGTTGTTGCTTGTTGCCAAATCCGCGGTTGTGGGCATTGAATGGCCATTTTTTGGGTTAGTCACCAGTGCCGCAACCAATTCAAACGATGTTAGGCCAATGACACCTACGGCGGCCTCTCACCCCTTGAACTCATCGACCGCGTGGTGCGGCCTGCCATGTTGAAGCAGGAAGTAGCACCTTGGTACATGTTGGGACTTGGCTGGTGCCAGCTTGGTGGAACACTTTTGACAGGATTTGGGTCCAGGCTTAACAATCGACCATAATGATATTTGGAATACAATGGTTAATGATGGTAACCCCCTACAAGGTTTTGACCAAATGATCAAAGCAAACAGCGCTGGGAGGGTGCGAGGGCAGCCGTCGAGACATAGTGGTTGCTGCAATGAGAATAAAGATGACAGATGACGATCAGGATCCAACAGTGATGACGGTTAATAGTGGTTGCTGGTGGTTGATATCAGATATTGCTGGTAGTGACCTGGTAGTGCAATAAGGATTCCAAAATGATGGTGTTTTCCTAGAATGAGAATGGTTTATAACAAGTTAAAGCTTCTTGTTGAGGATGGTTAGAATATGGCTGTGGGTCAAAACCCCGTACCCCTGGTTCCCCTATCATTGATCATTGTTTTCCCTATGATTTGGTTGGTCATTATAAGCCATTATTGATGGTTAATATTGATCCATAGCCATATGTTATTACAGTATGTTATAGCATTTTTACGGCCACCACCAGCAAGTTAACGATTTTTTTGACTACGCGAACCGCCGCCGCGGACCGCAGAGATCAACTGCTTCAGATCTATGGAACTGGAACTTTCAGCAGAACCTGTGAACATTGGTAGAAGTCGTGTGAACTTATGTATTTAGAATGTGTGATTTTGATCTTAGATTCAAGTATGTATGCTGGGGGCATATAGGGATTGGACATATATAAGATGTATACATATATATATTTTTACATCCCGTGTGTGAGGTCAGGGTTCAGCATCAATCACGGGGAAAGCTTTAGAGTTGGCTGATCATCACCCGAAGATATTTATCACTGGTATTCTGCCGGGCCTGGCACTATGATCATGGCGAAAACCAGAAGTTTCATTCATCAGTAGTTATATCCACTGGTTAGTGCAATATTCACCATAGAACCACTTATATGGCTGGTTAGAGCTATTGCAGTGATTAACATATATGTAAGTGGTTCTATGGTGGCTTCTCAAAATAAAGAACCAGCGTCCCTATTTTGAGAAACATGACATATGTATAATATATAACCCTCAATAATGAAAAGGCTATAATCATCAATAATGATATAACCATCGATATGGTTCATTATAAGTTATAAGGATCCCCTATGCGGTTCATCTCATTCATCATAGCCATCAATAGCTGGACACCGCTGGTCCATCGGCGAATGGTAGATCGAACCGCATGATACCTGGTACGACCGGAAGGGATGCAGGGTATGCCTGGTAGTTAGTAACAATTCTTATTCTTCTGGTAATTGATGGTATTAGTAATGTTAATAACGCATGTAAAAACTAATGCTTACTTTTTATTGGAGAAAGAACAACATGTGGGTGTAATGCTGGTACTATTAGTAGACACCATCCTGTTGTTACGGAAATTATGATTTTTTCACAACACCATGTGTGTGTTTCTCAAGTTATAGGCTTCCATATGCTCGAATCATAACATGAGCAAACCAAGCATTTTTGGGTCCCCCAAACTGGCCTGAGAAACACCCATGTAGTGAATCATTTAAATCAAAGCATGGTGATCACCATGACTTGGGAACCACGATCACATCACCGACGGCGCATCTGACATTATCTGACCCCACAGGCACCGCGCGGAACCGGTTCTGCGACTGCGAGCTGTTTGACACACCCAGAAATCGTATTCCAACAAGAAGCAATAAGAAATCGTAGCAACTAGTTATCCTTATCAATCCATTCATGGCAACTGCTTGCTAGAAATTATGTCAATCATAATTCGAATGGAAACTAAGAAATCCATTCATAGCAACTGTGCCATGCTAAGCTTTGATTTGCTTATATTATCCTTCAAAGCGCAGCACTGGAGGAAATCAACAAGAGAGTGCAGCAGGCGCTCCACTATGGTTTCGAGCTGCTTGCAAGCAGTTTGTGGGCGTGGTGAAGGTTGTCATGGTTCATGATGGGAAGATGGATTCAAACATTTTGTTATTTTCCCTCAACTACATTCAGGGATGGTTTGTTGATTAGTTCATTCATTTTTTTGTAGGGGTTGGAACCACCATTCAGGTGTGTGTGATTATCTCCCATCATTCTTTATGGCTGGAGGTTTTTCATTGCTCGCTGATCACTGGGATTCTTCCGGGGAGAGTTGTGACTTCCAACGCGGCAGCTGCGGGAGCAAACTACATAGATCCCACAGGAGATGAGATTCGTTGATCAGCGGCTGCTAGCCTAGAAGACTCCGTAATTAATCAAGCTTCAAGTAGAATTTTCCGGATCCTGGTTACAGTAAATTAATCCGCCAGCTCAGGAGAATCTTGCGGAAAACTAGCAGATCACAGCCCATTGCCCATTGCATACACATATCTTACCTCCTTTGAGCCCGTGGCAAGGATCATCGCGTTTGATGCCATGCCGCTGATATCGGCCGGATTCTGAGTTGAAGCGTGAATGAGTCGCTTTCCGCTGCTGATTGGACAGTTCAGACCGACAACCGCTGGCATTCTCTCACTTTCGTATAGTCAATGTTTATTCGTACATCTCACATGTAGATAGCTACTATAACCATTGACACTTATTGACCATTATTAACCACTACTTCATACAACCACCACCACTATATTATATATATATATATATTGTTATATCATCCACTTCTTATTAAAACCACTACATGAACCCCGATGAGCCACTACAGACTCCAAATGACGAGCCGCCTGGAAAAGCGACGCGCCATTCAGGCGCGAGGCTATGGCCATCGGGGCAATTTGAATTGGGCGCTGCAATGCGAGTCGTGTTTGATGCGCGCCCTGGGTCGACGCTATGGTGAGAGGCGCGCCCGGGGTGCCAGGAGTTAGGCCAAAGCTCATCACCATGAACCATTGAAGGCCTTGAAGGCTCCAAATCTGTGATGTTTCATCATGGGAGGTTTCAACTTGGTACATGTCTTGATTTGGGGACTCAGCAATTTGAGGAGACAAGAAAATACCACAAGTCATTGCTGCATTAGAACCAGATGTCGTAAGTGTGGCAGATGGCCAAGACAGTGCACCTCTAAATTTTTGATTGCCCGCAGGTGAAGTTAAAAGAAACAGCCGTTGACCATCACTCGTTCACCAGCTGCCTTACCCTCACCAACCAGGGATCAGGCTCCGTCATTTCCCATCATTGACCTTGCCAATCCGGGCGAAGTATGATCTTTGAATATCTTTGATGAACCAACAAATGGACCATTAGTCATGGTCAATCATTAGCCAGTCACTTTTGATCATTCACCACTGTTGGGCACCAGGGAGACTAACCTGGGCCTTGTTAACCAGCACGCTGACTATGGCAGCAGTGGACCTTCTGGACTCCGGCCTGTCCAATTTGTTTTCACCATCATCAAACCAGGATTCGTGATGGTATTGTGGTTGATCATTGATGATGGATGGTTCAATATGATTATTACCATGGTATGTTGTATCATGGTTTAAATGATGATGATTGATGGTTGATGGGTTAATACGATGATTTATTGATGATTACCATTGCGAAGAATTGTTGATTATCAAGATTATTAAACACTTGCTAATGGTTGATACATGATGTTCATGATTAGTATAATTGTTAATGTTTGGTCGCTAATGGTCTACTACGACGATCTTTGAAGCTTATTGATTGATTGTTGATATTCTTGTTGGTATGATGATTAATTGATATTGTTGATGTCCGTGGTGAATGCTGGTTGATTGTTAGTATCACCATTCCGTTGTTGGTTCCTTCCTGAATCGTTACCCATTCTCAACGAGTTGTGCAGCATTATACATCACCATATCAACCACTATCAACCATCACCAACCAAGCCGCAAACCGACCACCATGAAGCATGGCTGTTCAAAGACTTGTTGACCATGAGGCGCCACCACTTCTGCTTGACTGATATTGGCTCAGTGGCTCACCCGATTTGGTGTTCCACCCTATGGTCTATATCTCGAATCAATCCCATCAAATGGTCATTCCTGGCTCAGAATTGCATCCAAACAATGGTCAAGGATAGGCTAACTATCAAGCATCAGTAGCCATCATCGTTGGCATTTTGTTGCTTATCATTCTTTGTTGGTTATCATGCATTTACTATTCATCATGAATCATGAAGTCGCTTCTCATTCTTTGTTGGTTATTGAAAATTCATTATTCACTAGTTATTTATCATGAATTCTCAACCATAATTCTTTGTCATTCACCAGCAGCTATCAGCCATCAGTTTCCCATCCAGCAGACCAAGACTCAACCGTCCCATGGTGCATCGTGCGCAGCCGGCCAGGGAGCGTGCGCAGCTGGCAGCCAACGGCTGGGTGCACGAGGCGGCGGTGGTATTTTCTATTGGATTATGACCATTGGATTATAACCATTATAAGCATCATGTATTAGATTATAACCAATATAACCATTGGTTTCACCGATATAACCATTGGTTTCACCGATATAACCATTGGTTTCACCAATATAACCATATTGCTCATTATATCTCATTATTAACCTATATATATATATATGTATATGCACAATGGAATTATCACCACATTACCATCACCAAGCATACCCCAGGCCAAATTGCCAATGGTATTATCACCAATATAACCATTGGGTTCTTTTATGCAGCTATTTCAATGGATTATAACCATTGGATTACCTCCATTACAACCATTATGACCATCATTACAGCCAGTATTATAACCCTTATTATAACCATTACTTATTGGATTCTAACTATGTAAAATCCGATTCATTGTAACATTTGATTCTATTCTAAGCACTACCAGACATGACGCATAATAATTTCGTGGAATGACAACCTCATCTCATGAATTGCCAGCTACCTGGATAGGATTGGTGATGACCCAAATGTCGTGGTCCATCTGTTCATCGGTCCCTTGACCCATCCATAGGTCTAACACAAGGCCACCCCCCCATCTCCACGATGCCGTGAGCGTCCGCTACAGGAAGATTTCCAAGCCTATGCTGCTTACCAGGGACTGGCCGAGGAGGACCGTGCCGTTGATGGTGAAGGCTGGGGCGCTAGGATGGATCATGGTCCAGGTTTGGCTGGTAACGAGCTGGTGATGATGCTGGGGTAAAGGTGATCTCCAAACATTGAGCCTATGATTGGTCAGTATGAACAGTATGAACAGAAGAGATCATCACCAACAGTATGATTAGCTAACGGGAAGAGATTGATCAGTATGAACAGTATGGATTGAGCCTATGATTAGCTAACGGGAAATTTATTGATGAGTATGATCCAAGTTTGAGCGAGGATGATATTCAGCGGAGAAATCTAAAGCGCGACCAGTCAGGTCTTCTGGTCAGTGAAGCGAGCGCTGCTGAACTGGGCACTCTACCAAATGAGTTTTTGGATTTACTTGACCTATGCACCCCATCAGGACTGCAAATCTTTGAGGATGCGCAAAATCATCCTGCAAGGTGGCAAATCAGCAGCGGCTGTTAGCCAAAAAATACCAGAGATACATGATCTTGGCATAGAACCAGCAAGTTGTTGCTGAGTCTTTTTGCAAAACTCCCAGGTGTTCTGTGCTCTTCCG
>VSDK01027208.1:215716-280533 GCA_009767595.1 Symbiodinium kawagutii | reverse complement strand
TGGCCGTGACTGTTTCCCACATGATTAAGGACCTTGCTTAAGATGCTTAAGTATGGGCCATTTAGATCCCAATTCAGCTATTTCCGGGGGAGTAGGCATTGAGGGCTTCGGGGTTACGGGACGTGGTTGATCCTCATGAGAACATCCTGCTACAAGAGCCGTGACACAGGGAGAAACATCCTGGTAGACCGGCTTTGAGTCTGTGAGGCAACTATTGGTTGGTTGGCACACCAGCAGAGGCCAAGACTCACTGCGAGTCCATGCAGCTTGGAATAAGTTGGCACTACGAAGTGGTGAGACGCCCCTGTTGTTGTGACTGCTTTGGATAGGTTTTCAGTGACCTGGTTTTTAGCTGCGCTGGTTGCAATTCATTCACCGGGAATCCTGGCGAAGCACCACATTGACGTTCTGCCTGGTATGACAGGAAATGTTCCAGTGCTTCCCACGAATGTCAGGCAAGTTGGTGGATAACTAAGGTAACTACCACTGATTGTATAGTCAGAAGGCGTATCAACCAACATATAACATGGGGAGCAAAACTACGTCTTCTCGACTTATCTAATTGCCGATGGCTATCCAAGCTGAATGACAGCGTGGAGTGTATAGAATGCCCCCAGAAGGATCATGCTAGAAAGTGCAGAGATAGGATAGTGTACATGTCCACTCAAAATATGGGGATGATAGCATATGATCAATGACTATGATAAATATGTGGAACATGTACTTTACTTTGTTTTTTGAAAACAAAGGAGGGCGGTGATGATTATTTTTACGTTTGCTGATTCCTGCAGACATGCCTCCCCACAGATTGCGACAAGAATGATTAAATGATTGACAAACCGGCAATTTCATCACTCATACTTTGTTCCAGTTGCACCTTTTCCTATGAGCACTACGAAGAAGTGGAAGACAGTTGCATCGGGGGAGCTCCAGCGATGCAAACACTTCGAAGGTCTCCAGTAACCTTCGTCTACCAGCTGCATATCTGTGAGGTCTAACTGCGATGGATTCACCTACTTCAAATCGGGTGAATGGAGTTGCGGTGTACCTGGGCAGCGGGCGCGGGTTGATTGTGATAACTCTGACGCGGGTGAATTTGATTGGGGATGCATTCTTCATTATTGGCAAGTAATAGCAAGTATCTCATGGTCAGTTCGTCCATGTTAGTCAGATTGGGCGCTTCTTTTCTGTAATAGTCGAGCTGTCAAAGTGGTCGGTCGCTGCAAAGCATGAGGAACTGCTGTTGCCGTGAAACTATGGAATTTCCACATGGAGGTTCACTATTAACAATGGATTGTACAACCCTTGCAATCCCTAGTGAACCTCCATGACCTGCTGCCGTGAAGATCACCGAGGTGGGGAACGACCACAGGTACGGCACCTGCAGCAGCCCTGGCACCGCCTACTTCTTCCAGCGCTCCCGCATCAGCTCGGGCGAAAGGAAACCGGCCACGCACTGCTGCTGGGTTGGCAACGGTTGGTCAACCTCTCAGCTGTCGCAGGAACCAGGTTTCGCATTGAGACGTGGCTGTGGGTATCTGGGTATCCTGGTGAACATCCCATTCCGAACTCGTCTTGCTTGGGATGTTGATCTACCGCTTTTTTGGATGGTTCTGACCCAACTCACCGCACAGGTTTCAAATACTTCTGTGGCTTTGTTTTTACTTTTTGATGAAGAGTTTTTCACACGTTTCATTGGCCATTCCCATGTCATTCGTTGGATCTGCATCCAACCCTGGCATCGGTGTCCCCAGGTTCGGCCTTCACAGTTTTCGAAGATCCCTGGAACCAATGCGAGCCGGGACGCTTGGACACTTACTTCAAGGTGGATGCCACCATTCCAGGCGTGGCAAGTCATCGCGTATGCTGGGGAGGTCTGGGGTTGACCCCAACTGCCGGGTTAGATTTACCAACATGAGTCGAATGCTTCATTCATTAACCATCATTACAACCACTATCCATCATTAACTAAGATTATCCATCATTAACCATCAATATCCACTAATCATTCTGAACCTAACTGCAATAATGATAATGGAAATCACCTTATTCATTATTCACATCACCTGCAATATTAATGGTCAATGATTAATATTCACCGTCATTGACCATCATTGACCATTAATAAACCATCATTAATCAGTTCCAACCATCAACCATCATTAACCCATTAACCATCTTTAACCATAATCAACAATTTTGAACCATCATGGACCAACCATTTCGAACCATCAATACCCGTTATTAACCATCCAAAAAACGTTCTAATGATTATGATCCATTCACCATGATCATTTTAAACATTAACCAGCATCAATTAACCATCACCATCATCATACGCATTATTTCCAACCATTGATCATTGACTATTATTTACCATCCTTGACGCTGCAAGCTTGCGGACAGATCCACCTCAATGCGCCCCAGGCTGTTGTAGCGGGAACACAGTGAGACAAACAACTACGTGCAAAAGGGTAGGCCGTAAGACCAGACACCAATTAACCTCCACGTCTCTTCTGCCTCTGCTTTATCACGGCATAACGCGAAACACGAAAATGGGCCGAAGGTTCAACAAAGCCTTCCGGGGTGTTGAACCTCGCCAAGATAGGAATGTCAGATATGTCGTTGTTGAGTGAAGTTCCATCTTTTAATTTTTCCAAATATTTCAAAGCGTACTGCACCGTGGCATCATGATTAGGCAACATGGGGCGGGGAGTGAAACCCACAACCTTGCCTTTAAATCCAAGCCTTCTAAGTGCAGACTGTGAAAAAGTGACATGTTCCGGGAACCAAGGTTTGGCCGAAAGTGATTGTAAACACTGGACCCCAGCCTGAAGTTGCACAGCTTGACGGATGGCAGTTCTAAACTTTTGCGGCTGCATCTGGGCTATAACATCGCTATATTCTAAGTATTCTGATGATGCTCCATAGCCCCCTACCCGAACTGGGCACCATAGCCCTGTGAATTGTACAAAGTTGATCATGAGCTCGAACCATGAAATGCCCCAGTCATGCACTGTCTTGGACTGTTCGTCCATCGACTCTTTGGCATCGTGAGGTGGCCACAGGATATGGGACCACCAATGGTGAATAGCTAATGCGAAACGCATTCCTTGCAAACATCCTTCGGCAATGTAATCTGAAAAGCCCAGATCATTCATGTGAAAACCTTGTGTCACGCTATATGCACGTATTACCATGGCTGCAGATTCACCAAAAAATTCCGAATTTCGAGCAACTGTTTGTCCGGGCTTTGGAATCAGCTCTTTTTCTTGCAGGAGGTGGATTCTACATTTATTCAGATCTACATAGTAGTCAAGGACGGCTTGCAAGTCCGTTTTGAGTTTATCTTCTTCGCTAATTAGATCCTTTACCCAACCTGCAATTACATCTGGAAGTCTTTTCAAAGCTGTTGAGGCGGCTTTGTCTGCCGCAGCATTGCCCAGCACCATCCACAGGTCATATGCATCAGTGCAAGCAAGTGGATCCCTGTGACTTTTGACCTTGTGGATTTCAACCGCAAAACGACTGTACAAAGGTTCAATTGCCAAAATGACATCTGCGTTTACAAGCTGATGAATCCGAGTATGCAAGTTCCCCAGGCGGAGAATTTTAAAAATATTCACTACATATTGCGAATCTGTAAATATCTTCACATGATTGCAAGTGGCATCCAAAGCAGCATTTGCAAGTGCATGATAGGCTGCAACAAGTTCAGCCCGATCAATGGTCTGGCCTTGTGGTGTAAAGCCCATGGCAATGCATCTAAAAGATGGTGACACTAAACCTTGCTGGTTAGCAATCATGGCCATTTCGAGAGCTTGTCGAAAATCAGAAGCAATATCACGAATCACAGCCCAACCACTATAACGAAAATGGATATGCTGAGGGAAAAGGCAGGCTCCATCCGTAAAATACGTATGAACCTCTTGAGGCATCTGATCTTCAAAAGAAGGCTCAATCTGATCGAAGTTGCTGAGAATATGTCTGATAGCCACTGCACGACTATTTTCTTTGATGATTGGATGATAAATCCACTGCGGTTGCTCCTGGTCCAAAACATGTATGGCCCGTGGGTGTTTCTGTCTAATATGTGCTAAGCATTTACACTCAAGCATTTGGTGTTGCCTATGGTCTTTTTCATCACATAACGGACACTGTTCAGTTGCATCCTCTGCCCATAGAGCTTTAGTTGAATTCGACTGGAAACCGCCAATGAAGTTGAGCAACAACAACTTCTGATCGGCGTCACTGAGTTTCATGAAAATTTTCTTGGTTGCTACTAAATTGTATGGGATATCTTCCAAGCCTTTACGTTGAATGCACTGACTCATCACATATCTTTCCCAAACTTTAGAGATCTCTCTACCAAAGATCTTTCCTGTTCCAGTAAAGATATTGAAAAGGCGGTACCCAGAAAAAATGATGTTTCCATCAGGCTGCAAAACGAGGCCGATGATTTCAAGGTATTTACGAAACGATGAGGCAGGTCCATAGGCTATGGATCCTTCAAAGTCACATGCCATCTGCACAATTTTCTGTGCCAAGGTTCTTTGTACCGAGAAAAGTCTTCGTATGACACGGCAAAAAGATGTCAAAATATACACAAAAGGGTCTTGCATATAGGTCGAAGGAATCAAGCATGCCAGATATGGGTTTGCCTGAGATCGATACCCTGCCAATGCCTGAACTACAGCCTTGCGCAATTTCAAAAAATGGGCTTTGCCGGTGTAATGAGCATCAACTCCGTACAATGCAAAGGGCCAAATGGCAGTCTGAATAATTTTCGCTTTTTGTTGGATGGAAATTGGGATCCACGCTAATCTCTGCAATCGCAAAGTACCATCTTGAATTCTATCAGCCAAAGGGAGAATAACCTGCCTCTTAGAGTATTGAACAAGCTCCCCAAGGTCACGTGCAGATTCTTTTATATCAAAGGTACAACATTTGTTGGGGAATAAAAGGTTGAGATTTTTCATTTTTTCACGAAGAGCTCTGGAGGTTGCCCAAACCCACGATTTATGGAGACTGACAACCATGCGTAAAGCAGTAACCAAATTAAGGGTTACGATCCAAGCGTTCCATTGTTGTTCATAACTCCGACATAACCACGACCAATTGTCTGCATAAACCACAGGGGAAACACCAATGTGGGTTACACGATAAAAGAAAAGAATGGCAATGGAAAGCATTGCAATGATGGAGAGACTATCTCCTTCAGCAAATCCTGTTGTGGCATGTTGTGGAATGCCTTGTGTTCCTGCAAAAGCCAAAGATCTGGTCATCAACGATAAATTGCAGAACCAGAAATCTAAAATATGAGCAGGGATGCCTAACACGGTTAAAACATGTTTAGTTGGTGCTCTCGGCAACAAGTTGAACGCCTTAGTAAGGTCCATGGTTGTTCCACAGAGTTGGGATTGATTGGCCATGCATTCTTCAATCTCTAACGATTGCATCAGGGATACATCACGAACTGATCGTGCCGGAATTCCTCCCGAAATTCCCGGTGGCAACTGCAGAGCCCAAGCTCTCATGATCTGCTGGTAAATTACCTTTGAGCCCAAGCTCTCCTTTGAGCAACACCGTGATCGGTCTTCCGTGCTCCATCGAGGTTGGAACAGGGACCTTGGATAGCAAACAAGTTTTTGCCGCAAGCATCTGATCTCCAAAACCCACCTGAATAATGGAAGAAAAGATATCAATTAAATCCATTATGGCTTTCTTAGGGAGAAGCTTAATTTCTTGGTGTCTCCATCCGTCAAAACCAGGAGTTTTACCATCTTCCAAGTTACCAATAGCATTAAACCATTCTGTAGGTTCGGTCATGCTAATGTTGACCTGAAGATTCGGCAGCTGGTCAACTTGAAATTCCTGCAAGAAACTTTGCCAGCATTGCAAATCTGATTCTTCATCTTGCGAATCCCTTTGCCACATAGGTTGCCAAAACTGTCGGAAAGCTTGATCGATTTCTTGAGGTGTGATGGCAACTCGTTTCTGTACAAACATTGCGACGGATGCAGCTTGTCCCTCAATGACTTGAAAAAATAACCTATCGGCTTCCTTTGCTAAAACTAAAATTTTTGCATCACCAAACCAGGCTTCAGCATTACAGGTGACTTCAATGTGATCCATGAGTCGCAAAGAGGCTTTGCCTTTGGTGGATCGGCAGAGGTGCGCTTTGGATGAAACCTCATATGGCACTTCTTGCAACCTATGCGCATCCTTAGCCTTGACTATCTTATAAGTCATGGAACTAAAGTTTTCTTGAACATCAAGAGTTACTGCGTATCGGAATGATTGTTTTCTTTGTTTGGCTTCTTGCCTACAACAAGCATTAGCATCAAATTCAGTGATCTGCAAAAAGGTGTAAATGTCCTCTTGTGAAGGTACACAAGTCGGGACAACATGTATTTCATGAAAACGGCAGAGCCAGTTTGACCAGCTGTTACCGTATCCATGTGCTCTCAAAATTTTCTGCCACTCATTCTGATGTTGTTGGCGGCTTTGTTGGATTTTCTCCTGGCTATACGTTTCCATTTTGTCTTGAAAAGTTTGCATCGCACGATACAAAGAACGAATGCGTCGTGTTTGACGAACTTTGGCATGTGCAAGTTTACTATACACCTCAACATCAGGGTTAAAATGCCCAAAACGATCCTGCTTAACTCCTTTGTTCTTGTCGCAAGATGTCTTGGTTTGGAAAGTACACCTTCCACGGCTCTTGGATGGTAACCCATTCAAAGGATTTTTCGAAGGGTCATGATTATGCTGTGTCTGGATGGACCGATGCACTGCATTTTCACAGCATTTCGACCATTGCGTCAACAAGGCTGTTCCATCTTCTTTGTTGGATGCAGTGTGTGTAGAAAAGTCATGATGTTTGGTGACGAAATCATACGAAGCTTCCATGATTTCTTGTTGCAAAGGAATGCAAGAAAAATCTTCGGGTATAACCCATTTGGTTGTCGGGATTTCCTGCGAAGGTGCCTGCAATTGTATGACTAAAGGAGAATGTGCATCAAAAATGTGGTTCTGGTCCACCTTCATGTCTTGAACCAGTGCAGCAATCATGGGGTGCAAAATGCATGTGTCATTCCTCGTGACACCACGGCAAGTGGGAGGCAACTCTCTGTTGAATCGCTCCCGGAAAAGTGCAAAAGCTTCTCTAGCACCAAGGTTATACATATGTGAGAAAAAAGGAATATCTTGCACAGGTTGATTGAAATCTCCTCCGATGATGTATGGCAATCTGGTTTGAGTTACAATCTCGAACGCTGAAGCCAAAAGCATGTCATTCATTTTTTGGACTTGTGTTGTCTGTGCATTAGGCCAACCGTACACCGCCACAACCAGCACTTCGAGGGTTCCCAGCCTAATGATGGCAGTATTCAGGCGACAAGTCTCCCACACAGCCGTGGGTATACACCCACGGAAAAGCCTTGATGGTAATGATGTTACAATCGCTGTTCCTATTGCATCTCCACGGAGTGATGGATGACCATCAAGTGTTTGCTTCTTGAATGGTACGTCTTTGCTGAAGAATGATTTGAACTTAAGCTTTGAAAAATCTTTGGTCAAATTTGTAATGGCTTGTTTGGTAGCACTAGTTTCACTCAACAAAAACAGGTCACAACCCATCTCTGCAATCTGCTCTGTTTTGCCGTGCAGCTGCGTCGGATTTGCTATGGCAAGTGTCATGTTCGGACCAGGGTGTGTCGCTTCACCCACCCGAGTCGCGTGGAGGTGATTGAATTGGTTGTAGGCTACATGGCGCACGAAGGTCATGTGACTTGCGACGTACGAAAAAACTAAGGAGCCCACTGATGCACATATATGCAAATGAATTTTATGGTACTGCTCTGTTTGCACTTTGACATCTACGAAATGCGAATGCAAAGCACTTGGAATCATGCTGGAAGATAGTCAATCCTCCTGATGAGCTTCAGCTGCTGCTTTGTGTCGTTTGGATGGAGTTCCTTCACTCGTCAGCAATGCCTTCAACTCTTGCATGCTATCTCCTAGCTGTTTGTCCTGCTTTCTCATTGCTTTCGTAACAGAGTCTTCGAGAGAAGCTGTGAGCGATGAGATTTGCTTGGTCACTTCTGTTTGGATATCTGTGATTTGTGTTCGAACGTCACCTTCGAACTTTTTCTGCTGCATGTCTTGGCTGTCCATGCGACTCGACATCGCCTCCATGGATTTCTGCAATTGTTCAAACCTTTGGTCATGTGCTTTGAACCTCTCTTCGATTGGGCCTTCCACGATGCGAGCTGTAGCCGCCGTAGAAACACTGGCAGCGGCAGGTCTGGCAACATTTGTCTTTCCTTGGTTATTTGCTATATATGTTTGCCATGGATCTTCGGACAACAAGGTTTCTGATTTGTCACCGGCTGCAACAGGCTCATGTTTTGGCATCCTACCTGCAACGATAGGGGCATTCTTGGGCTGCGCTTTCTCCTGCAACCAAGTGACCAGAACAACACATGTGTTCCATGTCAGCCATTGATCATCGAATTTGTTTTCGCGTCCAATCATCCACGATTTGGGGCCCAGTGGCTTCAGTGGCTTCGCAGCGATATTCAACTTGGTGAGCCACGCTTTGATGGATTCTTGTGTTGCTCCATTTGGCAGAGGCGATATCTTCGCCATGTATCTCACATTGACCTGCGATGGAACTTCAATTCCTGGCTTCAGGATCTTGTGAGCCTCTGCGTAATTGGCACTTTTGACTCTAATTCCTCTGGAGGTCCGTTCTGCTTTGCCCTTGGTGACTCGGACAATTCCCATGCCAAACTGACATGCTGCGGCTTTGACCTTCAGGGTTTGGAGGTCTGCATCCAACCAAATGATCATGTATTCTGAAGATGTCTCCCTGTTTTCGGTCTTTGGAGTACAGTATGTGCCAAAAGAACCTGAGGATCGAAGAATGCTCTCCAATGCACTGGTCCAAACTCTCATGTGAAATTGGAAACTTTTGGCTTGGTCCGGAGTGCACTTCCCATGTTCATTTGCCCATGTGCGACCCCATGGTGAAGCCAACATGGAAACAGTGATCTGTGATTTGGCAAGCAATTCGAGTGCTCCTTTGACTGGTGACTTAGTCACCTCCTTCCAGGTTTGGCCGTCCAATTCATCACGATAAACCGTGACTGCCACTACCGTGGAATCCTCCAAGGCAACTTCAGCACCCTTAGGGTTGACCACTTCAACATTTTTGTTCCCCAATTGGTGCAAACAACCTGCAATGATAACTGGGGATCCGTCGACTGTGTTCGCAGGAATGCTATGTTTGGTGCATCCAAGTGCATCAGGATTGTCACAGCACCCCATGATCAGTATGCCCAGCTCATCTTGCGAAATCTTGGAAGTATGCTGAAGCCATGGTTCTGCTTGTGCCCTGCTGCTGAGCATGACACCACTGGCCGCATGCTTGATTTGATCCAAGATTTGACAATCTGTTCCGTCTTGGTTCTTGAAGACTCCAGTTGCGAGTTTGTAGTCACTGACAACTACTTCTCTTGTTTTGATCTTCTGCTTGTTTTGTCTTTGTTGGTTTGCATTGTTTCTTTTCAACTCGGACACATGGTACGAAGGTAGCGTGAGACCATTTGTCCTGGCCAACCTCTCAAGTTGGCTCAGCTTGTCTGCGGGTTCACGCATTCTCAATGCATGCTTGATGGCTGCAATGCCATTCAATTGCACAAGCTTTTCTACGGTCTGACTTGTCTCTTGTAACTCGCATCCAAGTTGCAGAAACAAACGTGCCAGATCATTCTTGGTCGTTGTGACAGCATCAGGCTTAGGGGTTTGGAAGCCTCCCCCTCGGAGTTGCAGCACGAAATGAATGCGGAGTTCATCACTTGGATACCTGTCTTCATCGATGATGTCACCCAACTTCCTTTCATCAACCAACATCTTTCCACGACTAACCATTCGCATATGGCTATCATCCTCCATCTTAGTGCTAACATCGTGCCACGGTTGATTGAAGATGGCACATGGAAGTCCGGCATCGAATTTGCCTTCCAGCACCCACTTGTCCAAGAACTTCAATTTGATTTGGATGTATCTTGTCTCCTGGTCACACTTTCTCATTGGCACGGGCAATCTGACACAGAAGACTGCGCTATGCAAAAAAGCATGAACCATTTCCATGGGGATCTTCTTTCGATTGGACATTGGAACAATTCTCATCTGAGTTTCAGTATTCATGTCTTCCTGATACTCGGACATGTTCAGTGTGAGTTGCCAACCAATCTCATGCAAGATTCGTTCAATGCCAATATTGTGAAAGAACTTCATCAGTTTGATGATCGACTTCAGATTGTTTGTCACCATCATGAAGGAGACATCTTTGATGATGGAAAACCCTTCAAAGATTTCGTCTGGCATTCGGCGATCACCCAATGATTCCAGGAAGTTCTTCATCATGCTGCACAACACATGTTCCCTTGTAGAACCCTCGAAAGCCGCATGAGGATCCACTTGGGTCATTTTGGTCTGCTGTGCATCAACATCCGTGTTTGCGATTTTTCTCAACTGGCCATCTGGTTGATAAGACATGTGATAGGCTTGGCCCAGCTTCGTTGCATGATCCATGATAGGTATCGTAAGGTCAACCTGATCACCATTCAAATCAACAGTCATGGCATGGTGGTTTCCGGCAAATCTGGCGGCGTTTTCCCAACACTTGACTACGTCATTGCCAGTGGTATCTGGTGCGCATGCCCTGTCCCAGATGCAACTTCCCCACAAAGACACTTTGAGAGGGATTTTACCACCCTCCTTGATTTCCAGTTGTGACAGTTCACCTTGCAGGAATTTGATTGTCATGAGGTTGACAACTGCATTTTTCTGCACCGCCAATTTTCCGTCAGTGGGCATAAGGGTGATGGCTGCACCCTTCTGACACTCGCCTTGTGTCCACACTGTGTGGATTTCCCAACCTAAACACATGATGAATTCCATCATTCCAGTTCTTCTCATGTTGCATTCAACGACTGGCAAGGAGTCTGGCGACAAATGCATGATCATGGAATGAGACTTCTGTTCCCATCGGCAACCATCTGGCAATGTTGCAACCATGTATGACGTGTCAACAGCCTGGTGAAAAAACACGACATTGGGAATCTCAGCGTGTTCATCAATGGGCAAGCCAAAAACATCATGACATGTACCATCTTTGTGATCATGATGCACATTGGTCATGAGACATTGTAGCACATCCTCGACTTTCATGTGTTTCTGTCTCGTGATGATGACTACATCTTGCGGTGTCATGACAGCGACACACGGCCATGATGTTGCTTTCATGTCCACATCTGACGGCAAAAAGCAACTCGGTACGGATGCAAGGAGTTCCAGTCTCCCAGTTGGCATGGTAACTTCTGAATGCAGCTGGATTCGGATGTTGTTGGTCCCTGCGATAGCGATTTCCAGCTTGCTAGGCATGGATGATCCCAGTACATGCTGGAGAATGGTTGCCACATTCAAACCTTCCTCAACACATGCACGACACGAATGCATGGGCGTACGAATGCTAAGCACTGCAAAATCATGGATGGGCATCGTCGGCAGGGTGTCATCCGCCTCAGTGCGTCTTTTGATCCAGTATCCTGATTCAGTGTGTTCAATCCTCATGTTGGATGCATTGATGTGATCTGACATACACTGGGAGAACAGCATGTCAACTCCTCTGACAAACCAGAAAGGGCGAATGCATACGGTCATGTTGAGAAGCAGAATCATGGCATGTTGAGGGGAAATACTGTTACCCAAAAGAGATACAGCGATGTATTCTTCAGTCGGGAGCCAGAGGTCGTCAACAATGCCAAACAAGACACAAATCTCTGGTGGAGACAGCTTTCTCACTTCATTTCCATTCTGAAAGAGTGAGCCATAGAGGCCTCCCTTGGAGATAAGGAATTCCCCAACTGCTTCTGGTCGTCCATATGTCGTCATCACACATGCAAATGAGTCATCCCACGTACGAAGCCTGTACGCTACCAATTCACGTACATTCCTCTTCTTGTGATCCTTCGTGATATCATGTGGCATGTTGCGCACATCCAGGTACAATGCCATGTCTTCATCACTCAAGACAGTCATGCTTCGAAAGGGTTCATCCAACTCGCAAATGACGTGACATGAACGGAGAGTGTTCTTCTGCTTCAAAGGCCACGACACAGGTCTGTGTCCACATATGTCGTTGTCCAACATGTTGATGGCGTACATGAGCAATCTCTCACGATGCTGTGGTGTCTGGTCCAGTAAGTCCAAAGACTTGGTCCTTTGAACTCTAAAACCCGTCCATTTGACAACCGCAAGTACAATCTCCCAGTGTTTGTGTCCTTTCAGGGTACTCACGTTTTCCAAACCCCATGCCCTGGGTCGAAGGAATGCCAAAATGACGATCACCACCACCAAGCACATACCATCCGCTCTGCATAGCCCTGGGCTACTATCAGCAGCACTCCAAGCAGGACAAGGAGGGCTCATCAGGATCAACTGCGATGCAAAACGTGTGACATGGGGAAGCCACCACAGATTCTCCACCTGTGTCTGGAAAAACATGGTGGGGCATAGGTTGGCCTTCTGATCCGCTTGGACATATCCCCAACACTGCTCAGCAGAGGTGGCCACATAGTCCATCCCATGATTCATCTGATAATTCTTTCTGGCGATTGGATCTTGGTCTAAAGCCCATGCAGTATTGATAATCCTCTGTTCGGAGTTCAACGCCTTGATAGCAAAAGACCATCCTCCAATGCCTCCTGCAAAGAGTTCCCCCACCATCACTTCATTCGACTCATCATCTTGTTGAGTAGGCATCACTGGAAGGATCGTGGATGAATCTCTGGTTGTATCAATCTTACCATTGAAACACTTCGCAGCAATTGCCAGAAATCGTTTGTGCTGTGATGCAACCAAGTCCCATTGCACCGCGGTCATTGTCAGTTCGCACACTTGTTCTCCAATCACATCCATGCATGAACATGACTGCAGAGAGTGACCCATGAAATCACTACGAGTGAATCCAAGATCTTCATTGACAATCCTGACAGTGGCACGCACAACATCGGTACCCATGACCACCTTGTCTTCCAATTGCAGCAGAAAACTTCGATCATGATTGCAGGAACACAATTGTTTGTGCACACTGAACTTTCGTAGCAATGACAGCAAAATGTGTCTATTCTCGGGTGGCAAAGAATCCATGGCTCGATTCGCTCCGATGGGGACCCAGCTGTCACCCCGGGGCGGTTCGAGCCCTCACAGCTATTTTACCATCCTTGACCATTATAAACCACTAATATCCATCACTAACAATAATTAACACTTATTAACCATCATTAACACTTAATTTTACCATCAAGAACCCTTATTCAATAACCATTAGTAACCAACATTAGTCATCATTAACCATCATAAACTATCACAAAACCATCACTTAACCATTAGTAACCATCAGTTCATAATCATTACTGGTAATAACCACCAACTGTTCATGACCCTTATTAATAACATTATAGTTATTAACCATCATCAAGCATCATCATAACGATTAATATCCACCACTATTAATCATCATTAACCATCATTCAACCATTCATAAACCACCACTCATCATCATTCACCATCATAAACTATCACTATCTATCATTTATAACCATTCTTATCCATTTTTATCCATTAACCATTAGTAACCACCACCAACCATTCACCAACCGCATTGCAGGCCATCCAACGCCACACGGGGAACGCCACCCGGCGCCACGGCGCCAGGCTACAGCAGCGCGGCCGAGGCGGACCTGGCGGCGCGCGCCAGCTGCGCGGAGTCGTGACGCGGCGCCGATTTCACGGCACAGCGGTGGAGGGTGAAAGCATCGTTTTGAACGGAAGGTTATGATGGATTTATGATGATTAGTGGTGGTTATAATGGTAGATAGTGATGGTTTATGATGGTTAATGATGATTATGATGGATTTATGAAGATTTAGTGATTTAGTGATAGTTAGTGATGGTTAATGATGATTAGTGGTGGTTGATGATGGTTGATGATGGTTTTGTGATAGTTTATGATGGTTGAATGAAGTTTATGATGGCCGATGATGCTTGATAACGATTGATTGTTTCCAGGTTTGCCTCTAGTCCCAGCACGCAAGGCTAGGGATACCACCAATCGGCCATATGGCGTATTGGTAGCATCAATGCATGACAATAATTCACGGCCTGCCTTGCGACAAGCGATGTTGATAACGATTGATGGTGAATAGTGGTTAATGATGGTTAATGATTGTAATGATGATTACTGATGGCTGCGCACACTTGGTCTCTGCCCTTCCCCCGCTATGGTTAGATAGTAAGTTGGCCAATGATGGTTCATGATTTGGTTGAGGATAGTTGATTAATGATGGTCCATGAATTGGTCTTTGAAGTAGTTCATGATGGTCAATGAACTGGTTAATGATGGTAAATAAGTTGGTTATTAATGGTTTATTTGGTCAGTGACATGCTAACAGCGGTTGATGAGGGTTGATCACCATGGTCACTAATGGTTAATGATGGTGAATCTGATGGTTTACTTGTGGTTAATGACATACTTCCCCCAGGGACTACCAAGTGTGTGATGAACGGTGAAACTGGTGTTGCAACTGGTGGTTAATTGAACTCATGGCCGATTATGGTTGAACAGGTAGGATTTGTGGTTGATTCGGAAGGCTTTCTGCAAATACCTGCTCCTTCCCCAAAGGATGTCCCTATCTCAAGGGTATGGTGTTATAGTTGGGGGCAACAACCAAGATTCAATAACCGATGCTCGAATGAAATGTCCAACTGCAATGTCGTGTTTCGGAATTCCCCGGAACAAAGCCACACTTGGGCATGTCATTCAGGGCGACACGCGGCACGCGGATTGTTGCCATCCCCATTTCAGGAAAGTCATCTTCCCACCTTCCAAAAGGCAACTTCAGTTTCGCACATTCTTGGCATTTCAACATTCCATCTCAATTCCTCAACGGATGTTTTTTTTGTTTTTATTTTTTATTTTTTTCCTTTTCCCCTGAGATGGGTACATGTCCCGGAGATAGATACATATGCCGTTTTTTGGGACGTCTCACACGAACACTCCATGTATCCTTCCCAGCCCTACGTATCCGTCTCAACGAAAACAAATAACAAAAATTTAAAAATATCTGAGATGGAACCTTGTGTTGAGCTAGAGTGTTTGTGTTGAGCTAGAGCGTTTTCTTTGAGCCAGCACGTTGGAATCCAGCGTATGCGCGAAAACCATTTGGTCGCGACACGCGGTCATAGCGTTGCCTCAAAAGAACTTGCAACCAACATCTTCAACTCCTCCAAATACTTAGAAACTTTCAGGAAATCCTTGGTTCAGTGCATCCCCTGTAGATCGATACTTGGAAGCCTGGAATTGATACCCGCAACCCTGAGATGGATACATCTCCTGAGATGGTACGCAAATCTGAAAGTATGTGCATAAAGCTTCCTGATTGATGGATGGTAAGATGATGGGATATGATGGGTAAGATCCTATTGGTTGATAGTGGTTTAGAGTGGTGGTTGATACTAGGAATGTCTAGGACTGATCGGTAAATAGCTGGTTACTGAATGGTATGTAATCAGGCGGGTGAGGATTGGTGATGGCCACTTGTTAAACCATAGCAATCCATAGCAATCAACCATGGAATCCACCATCAGTTGGTTAGTTTGATAGCCATCAGTCATAGCCACAGCAATTACTAAGCATCAATGGTTTTAACATAGAAAATCCAATGGTTTCTCCATAAAATCAACATTATTAACTACTATTAACCATTATTATTCCCCTCAACCACCATTCACCACCAACAAGTACAAACCATTATTAACCACTATTAACCACTACCAATCATTATCATCCCCTATTATTAACCATGAGACGCCACTATAGGCTGGTTGCATCATCCCTTCCAAGGTGCAAGATTGCCTATACGCCGGCGCCTTGGGACCCACCGGAGCAAGGCGGAGATGTGGGGGTTTGCGGTGAGGAAAAGACCTGGGGGGGGTTTGCGCCTTGCCAAGCCCACAGTTGCGGATGGTTTATGAATGGGGGTTTCTCAAGCCATAGGGTACCCCAAAGCTATGGTTGGTTTATTACTATAAATGACTATAGTCATGGATGATTTAGGGGTACCCCTATTTTGAGAAACCACCAAATGGTTTGCAATGCTTAGATTTTAGCGGTCGCTCAATTTGAGAAACACCTATACGTAGAATTATCCACATGTAGAATGATGCCAGACTTATGATTTACTGGTGGATGGTTTCATTCACATTTGTTTCATTTTCCCAATCGTAATTACTAACAGCTGTGGTTGGATGACTGATATTTTCCATAGGGGTTGAAACCACCAACCAGGTTAACAATGCTTGTGAACAAGGGAATAACCGATGGTTCAACTCAGAGTGGTTTTATTGACAGCTGGATTGACCACTAGACCATCATCAAATCAACAATCACTATGGTTGTTCTCATCCACTTTTTAAAACCATTGTTTACCATCATTAACCATGTGGAGTTATAAGCCTGAGTTCTGAACCAGTGGTGAACTTGGATCACGGTTGATACGCTTGTTTGACCTTTCCATGGCAATTGTCGATAAAAAATAGCTGTGCATCAAAACGAGAAGGAACCGTGCTATGCTGAGGTTATAGCCGGTATAATCATGAATATATGACATATCCCTCAGCTATATGATTTCCCGAAATGTACAGCGATTTGTTCACCAAGTCATTGAGCACTTCGGCCTGTGCAGGCTACACTCTGGACGATTTTCGCGACCTCTTGCCCTCGATTATTTCGGCAGCTGCAGCGGAGCAACAGTTGGAGAACCGCATGTGCCGCAGTTGCAAGTGCCGAAATGTGCCGAGTCGAGTGTCCCTCAGGTAGTAGGATGAGTTATATTGGGAGCAACTTGTGGAACATTCATGGTCGTACCAGTGTTTTTGGTGTGGTCGCATGAATTAGCGGATACTAGCATGGGCATTCCTATTTCAACAATCACTTGTGATTGATCAAAGAGAAAGAGATTGAATCGCATACATTTGCTCGCATGGGTTCATTTGTTTCCATGTTTGGTATAACGGATTTTAAAAAAATGGAATTAATAAAAAACATGTAAAAAATGGCATCAATGGAAGCAGACCACACCTCGTCGTGTCTTGTTTCATGGAGCATCATGGAGCGATCGCCATGGTGACCCGGCGCATCTCACAGCTGACCCCCCGGCTATGCCATGGGGTGCCTCCAGGATTGCGGCGTTCCGCGAACCTGTGATGGAAGATCTGATGCTGGAGTACCTTGAGCGGCTCCGACAGATCGGCTTCTCCACAGTCATCAGACGCTCAGTCGTTTGCAACGGCTGCCCGAGGTTCATGGCGATGCAGCTTCTGATTTCAGAGTGGTTAATTCATGGATGTTGATGGTTCATAATGATTAATAAGTGATGATGGTTGATAATTGTTGACAATAGGTGTTAGATAGGTGTTGATCATGTTTAATAAAGGTTGACAATCATGGGAGATCCAAAAGCTAATGACGAAAAAAGGTCAATAAAAGGGGAAGATAACCAACATGGTTGGTGATGGCCAGTAATGGAAGATCTGTGTGAAAGCAACCAGTCCCAATTTACTTAGATAGCTTGTCATATATCACAAATATGGGTGGTTGGTTAGTATGAATCTAACATTGGTGATGATTCGTGAAGCTTGCTTTTTGGTTGCTGGTGATTTGCCATCGAATAAGGCTAGTTCAATATCAATCTCCGAGTGAGAGGAATTGGACATTTCCACAGGGATGGATTGGTAGCGCAGGAGGAGAAGAAACTTCATGCATATTCATGCATTGATTTGCCGGAGTCAAGCTGACAGCAGCCGTGCAGTCTCAGGTGGTCAGATGGTGCGGGAAGTCAAATCATGTCGGACAGGACAGTGGCAATGGGCGTCGCCATGCTGGGGATAGCCATGGTGGTACCAAAGTCTAAGGTTATGATCAGTTTTAGTGAGGACCCGTTTTCGTTCGGGACACAGCTATCGAATTTAGCGCAGTTCCCTCAAATCTGCATGCAAATTTAAACCCCAATGAAAACGTCAAAGGTTTCGACCAGCCCATTGACATTTTGATGTCTGTATCTTCGTCGTCTTCGCTGATGATCGGTTGTGACCGCGCTCATAGCCATCCATGACCGTCAGTATAAATCAGTGGAAAACCATTAACCATCAAATCTGTGAAATTCCATTCACATTCCATTGAGCAGCATTGATGAACCACCATGACCCAGATCTCATCCCAAACGGCTCCTTTCTATGCTCTTGGGATGCACAGATCGATGGAACGCAACGACTGTTTCGGTTTGTTGGTCTGCCGGTGTCCCCTTAAAACTGCTGGTGTTGCACCAATGACGTCAACCTGAAAAGACCACCCGAGGCGATCTTTGTTGGCTGATCCTTCACCATCGCACGGTTTTCTCCGCTGTACGGGACACAGGGAAGCAAAACCCAAGGGATGCATAGTCCAGTGGACTTAGTGTACTTGCCTATCCATTCTTGGCAATTGCCGACTGTGAGCCTCCGGTAAGAGCCGTTACTGATGGGCTCTGAACATTACAACTTGTAACCTGTCGTACGTTTTTGGTTGTCATGTCCCTCGCTTGTGCCACCAATGCAAGAGTTGTAGGACCTGTGACATGTCACAATATGAGCATGCAGATATGGAGGTCATTTACCAACCAGGATGATCGTTGCAATTCCGATGTATTCCCAGTCACTTGTCAACTTAGCCACCAGTGACCAACCCTATAAAATGCACCCAGCCTACCACTAACCATCAGGCTTTCCCCAACAACCGGTCGTCACCAGTGCCCCAGCAATCTCCAGTGCCTCCATTACTGGTTGGTTTTTCCTACAACCAACAGTACCCCTGGTGCCAGCTATACCAAGCTGGTTCACCGGTGAGTGGTTCCACACCAGTGGCTGGTTCCCCCCAGTGGTCAGCCTGGGTCCCTGAAAGCTTCCTCGTGGCTTCCAGGAGGCAAGGCCTGCGGCCAAGCTTCGGTGATGCTCCACTGGGACGACGACAGTCCGCTGCGCCGCGCCTTGACGGGCTACGTGCAGGGCCGGCGCGTGCGCGCAGGAGCCGCGCCCGTGGCGCCCGAGGCGTGTCCACAGAGTGCCACGACCGCGAGTGGGGCAGCACGCCCAAGTGATGGTAGCCATGGCGATGGTTGGTGGTTAGTGGTTGGTGGCTAGTGGTTATGGGGGTTAGTGGTGGGTGGTTATGGATTATGGATGCTCGTAAGCATGGTAATCATGAGAATGGTTAGGGAAATTCTCAGAATGGCTGATGGCTGGAGATCTGGCTGCTTTGTGAGCGTGGTTTGAATGATGGGTCTAGTGAGGACTAGTGTCGTACGAATGGGGATGATAATGGTTCTAATCATGGGTAACAACTATCCCTGATTGTTGATACTGGTCGCAATTTATCATCACTGACAATATCAATTTCTGCCATGAACCAGCCCGAAGGAGGTCTAACTGTGGTGCATGATGGGGCGTGCCGATTAGGTTGTGATGGGTCAGCTTCGTTATGTTACAGGCTATCGAAGACGATTGTTTTTGTGCAGCGTGATTTGGACTGCACTAACTTCTTATTCTTACTGAGCCGAGGTGTCGTCAGAATCGTGTATTCAGGTCATAGTCAATAGTTCTGGTGATCGATTGTCGCAGTGAATTCAGTGCCAGGCCTCAAAACCTTGTTTTTGGTCACTGTTGGTCTAAGGGTGAAAGTCGCTGTTGGTCTAAGGGTGAAAGTCGCGGTTGGTCTAAGGGTGAAAGTCGCTCCTGTTGGTCTAAGGGTGAAAGTCGCTGTTGGTCTAAGGGTGAAAGTCGCTGTTGGTCTAAGGGTGAAAGTCGCTGTTGGTCTAAGGGTGAATGGCTACTGCACCAAATTGCTCACATCCATTCTGTTACTGATCGAACCAAAAGAAGTCACATGGTTCAATGTGAAGGGCAGCTGAGCCTGAAGGGTAGCCGATGTGTCAAGTTGTCACTTCTAACTTCTTTGGGGTTACAGATTCGATGAGACCAGTTTGCTTCCATCCAACCGGGACGGTTGTTTGCTTGCTTAGTTAATGCATATTTTCTTGAAGAAGCCCCTTTTCCAGCCCTTCTGAACTGTGAAGACACTTCTTTCCTTCATTGATGTGTTGGTTCACCTGGAGAATCCTCATTCGGGGGCTTTCTACCACACTGGGCAGCTGATGTTTGAGCACACTTTCACCCATGTCCACTTGGCAGCTCACATTGTTATGGGACTGAGTTTTTATTGCCTATTTCTTTTCGCACTTTGAAGCACCCAATCTTGTCAAGCTAGTCGCAGCTGTGTGGGTTGTTTCAAGCGACGAGAAGACATCTTGGATTTTCTGAGTACTTTTGGCCAGCTTAGACTAGCTTGAGTTGCTTGCGTATGAGCTAGCGCATCCCGCACGAAGATAGGACATGAAATCTTTGGACAACTGCATGAACTGTAGATACACATGTTGGCGCATGCGTATGCACAACATAAGTTGTTATATGAACTTATTTGCCATTGTGCACAGTATATTTACGACAGAGACAAGTACACATTGATATTTTAGATGACTTTCACAATACGAAATTATATAGTCAATACATGTCCAATAGCCTGCATACTTTCTATAGTAAATATGTGAATTGCATATACATTTGCTGCTGAATTGCACTGTTGACTGAATCAAGGCATCCCCGGGCAGTGCTTCAGGTTGTATCTATGGCATTTGCGAGCAGGGCTCCTGCAAGTGCTGGAAGGGGGTGGCTTGGTTGCCACCAGGGGCACCCTGCTTGAGTCTGTAACGATAGGCAGCAACCATGAGTAGCACCGGTTCGAAATGCTTCAAAATGGTGAGTGAATGGTTGGCTAATGGCGAAACATGGTTAGCTGATGTTTTTTTTGACCAATATTTTCCAATACTGCTTTTCTCAGAATCACAGGATGCGTAGCTATGTGAGGACGTTTGCAAGTACTCGTACCTGATAGTGCCTCACCCCATCTAAATCCTCCTGGCTCACGCACAGGTAACAACATGTCCAAGCTGGATGGGCTTGGTGTGTTCATTTCGAGCGAAGTCCTCCGGTATCTCACAGTAGTTGATCTCCGGATTGCAGCCATCCCGCTTGACATAAGACAACCAGTCTTGTGGAATTTCCTCCTTTAGTAATTGAACATCTTGGCAATGATCCACCATCACTAACGTTCATTATAACCATGATTATGACTACCATGACAACTGTAACTCAACCACCATCAGCATAACCAGCATCAAGTCAAACCATCACAAACCATCATCGAACGACAACCATGAACCATCATGAACTCATCATCAACCATCATCAACTCATCATCAACTCATCATCAACCACCATCAACCATCATCAACCATCATCAACCCACATCAACTCATCATAAACTCATCAACCATCACCAACCATCAAAGACCATCATCAACCATTTCTTAACGCATGTTCACTGTGTTTTCCTCCCAAGGCCAGTGGCGCAGATTGCTCAGTCTTGGCGCCGGTGCAGTGCCACCGCGGCCGCCCATTGGGCTTGTCGCTGTCGGGCGTGAGCTACTGGACCAGGCGGGGTGCTTGGGGTGCTTGGGTGGGTGGTGAAGGTGAGGCAGGGCTGTTGTTGCTGGTAGGTTGGGGTTGGGGTTGGGGTTGGGTTGGGTGGGTGGGCTAGGTTGGTTTGGTTTGGTGGGGGTTGGGGTTTGGGATGGTTTGGGTTGAGGCTCCGACAATGGGGTGTGACTGGTTGGTTTAGGCATGATTTTCTTAAGCACAAAAACTGGAGCAGCCAGCTGGGAAGTTGGAACTGGGAACAGCTTCTGAGGCAGTGGGTCTTCGTGGATGTCTTCAAGCATGCGAGGAACTCAGTGAGAAGTATTTTGATCACCATCATTCACCGTTCATGAACCGGAAGCACGAACAACTAACAATCTTTAAACATCATTAAGCATCATTGACCCTCCATTTCATCAACCCACTATTGGCCCTTCAGTGACCAGTAGTCATCACTATCCATCAGTATGGACTGCATGACGGATCATTGTGGATTATTAGTTGCTATGATTCTTGTTTGCTTCTGGCCAGCAATCCGCATTATTGTTTGCAAATGTCATTTGATTGCAAACACGTGCAGGAGCATGATCGGTCTATACGAAGCTGAGTTTGCTTGATTGTTCTTAGAATGGGGAACCCCAAGAATGGATCGAATGGATGGTTTCTTACTATAAACGGTTTCTATTGGATGATTTGGGGGTCCTTCCATTTCAACCATTTGCTCAGAAGATGGCTTTGCCAACCATTGATAGTTACTATTCCCGGCTTGATCAACCATTAAGCAGCTAGTTCAGCATCAGGTATAAACTACTACTATATATCAAAAAAAAGTTAATGCGTTAGCTATGATTGATCATTCATTAAGCATTATGAACCGCAAATTAACTACCTTTATGGTTGATTAATGGTTATATACCATGATTGACTAACATGCCATGAGTATATAACTATACCATAGTATGAACCATTATGTACCAATTAAACAAAGCATTAATTAACCATTTTGAACCACTAGTTGACTATACCATATATAGTTACTAAGGAACTATTGGTTATACACCTCTACGGGACCTAGCACCGGCGGGACCCAAATTCTGGCTCATCTCAGGTGGGCGAGTGGATAGCACAGGAGCTGACTTCATACGACTGGAACACAGGCACTGACGTCAGGATCGGTTGGTGTGTAAGATGCTGTATGTACAATGCATATAGATACGGTAGTTGTAGATTTTTAGACGTCTGGACATACAGTATTTGTACTGTTTCTACAGTGAACTAAACTTTAGTTTATACTGTTTATACCGTATAAGTTTGCACCCACATAGACCGTAGATACACAAGATAGATAGACAAATGGATCCATAACTCAACACACATAATATGTAGAGTGCATAGATCATTTGATAGATGCGTCGATCATACATGTTTGATCCTTGTGATGTTTCTCTCAGCCACAGTCATGCTCGCAGGTAGCACGGATACATTGAATATTCATGTGGCATCCTTGGTAGCAAAGAAAGGGGCAGAAATAGGATTCCTTTTGCAGAAGTCTGCTGAATTTGGGTGTTTCCAATTTCCAAATTCTCAACATGTCATGTCATGTCATGTCATGTCATGTCATGTCATGTCATGTCATGTCATGTTGAAGCTTCTCAAATTGATTTGCAGCTGTTAACCCAGGATATCCCAGGACTATTGATTTGTGGAACCTATATACATGATTATACATATCCTGGAAGCTGCGGCAGGTACAACTCTGGAGGTTCGCAGTGATGGATACCCAGCTCGATTGCAGCTGAACCAAGTGGCTACTCTCTTGACAGCCACTGGGCACCAACTTTTTTTGGTGGTATTTCCGGATGTTTTGGATGGCTTCGTCCAGCCAACTTGGTGACACGTAATGTAACCAATGTGGATGGTCAGATCATGTGGCTAAGATTGATAGGTTCGTCATAGTATTTCTTCACAGTGTGGTCATGATATTTGAGCGCTTGCCTGGCAGAAATGACACGACACGAAATGGCAGCCGCATGGCCAACCTTTGTGGCACTGAGGGCTTTGTCCATACCATCTCAATCTTCATTAACCATCAAATAGCCGTCATTGAGTGAATCATTTGCCAACAATTGATCATCATTAAGTGGATCATTGACCACCTTCGTCAATCGATGAAGGATCAACTAAACATGGAATAACCATAAATAAGTGTCAGTTAACCATCAATTAACCATCAAATAGCCATGAAATATCCATGAAATATCCATGAAATATTCATGAAAGATCCACGACATATCCAAATCCCCGCGTTCCCCAGGTGCGCGATGTGGAACGACACTACGTGGACGGGTGGTACACCGTGCTCTACGACGGCGAAGGCATCCTGGACTTCAGCATGGACGTGACCAGCGTGCACCGCATCCAGCGCAACCACATCCGCATCTTTGTGACGCGGTTGGATCTAGGGACGCGGCGGATCAACCTGGCGAGCTGGGTCAAGCAGTTCACCAACCAATTTCATAGGGGATAAGTTCACCAACAATAAGAGGGAAGCCATGGTCAATGATAGGGGAACCAGGGGTACGGGGTTTTGACCCACTGCCAAATGGTTGATAGATTTCAAATGGTTGATAGCTAGATCTTTAATGCTTGATAGCTTTCAGCCACAAGCTTTTTGACCAGGGTTCTCACCTATTATCAACCATGGCGCTTGGATCTAGCCACACAGTTTCTGGCGGCTTTTTGTGATGTGTTTTTGGTGATGTGTTTCTAGCCACGCAGTTTCTGGCGGTTTGTATTGACCATGTTTATCACCTGTTATCAACCATTGACCAGTAACATCGATCAACCAGTACTAATTATATAAGCTTTAAAACCATCATTTACCTTCTTTTCTAAACAATTCTTAAGAATCATTCACCACTAATTAACCATCATTAGCCGTTATTGACCACGAATTAACCAACATTGACTAGCCACAAATTACTTACTGTTATTTTCCCTTATGAACCGCAAATAACCATTCTTAACCATTGCCAGCCACTAATAAATATTAATCATTAACATACAAACCATCATTTTGCCATGGAAGTTTGAGCGGTCCCGCAAGGTAAATCTGACCACTGGGATGAACAACGGCATCGGCATCTCCCTCACCGATACCAAAGAAGATGATCCTGTGAGGCCCCCGACGGTGTTAGGGAGGCCGCCGGTGATGGTTACAGCTATGAGTATAGCGATGTGCCATTGGGTATTCTGAATGATGGCTAGTGAGATGGGTATAAGAGGCTGCCTGGCTAAAGATGATGGTTAAAGATGGTTATATAATGATTGTTAATGATGGCTATTGATGGGTATAACTGAGAACTATGAGGCCATTGATGGTTATATGGCTGATGCTTATAAGATGTTATAACTATTCTGACTGAGATGAACCGCATATGGGTGTTTCTCAACTTGGGGGACCCCTTTTCAACTCTACCATTGATCATCTAAAACAAACGAAAAACTGGGGATGATGTGGGGGTCCCATATTTGGACACCCACATGGTTGTAGCTGGTAGATTTTGTGGGTTACCTGGGGCCGGCCAGACGTGACACAACATTGCTCAGAAATGAAGTTCAGCGCGAGACAATGGCAGGTGTGAAATGCCATGAGTGATGATCCTAACTTTCACAGGAAAAGATCCGAGCTGTTGGATGTGCCCAGCCATGGCCTGATTTTTTTCGATACTGCAACTGGTAGCGGTGATGCCGATGGCTGCCAGGAACATTCGTATCATCACTCCAGGCTTTGAGGACACGTATCTGACATCTCCATTTCATCCAGCCTTTCTGGCGAGCCTGGAAAACTTCACCGTGCTGCGCTTTATGGATTGGATGCATGCGAACAGTCCCAACACTCCTGAGGAATGGGAACTTCTGCCGGTAGCAGAGCAGATGTTTTGAATGTTTTGTTTTGCCAAGATTCCTACTTTTCTTCACTCACTTTGCATTAAATCTGTGCATCTGCGTCGTTTTTGCAGCTCAGCTTAACTTCTATTGTTGATTATTGAGTTCAATCCATTAGCTATTTACTATATGTATTTACTGTACCTTGTGAACTGCATAGCTCAAATTCATCTCATCTAGTTATCCCTACAGTTCACCATTGACCAGCCAGTCACGTTGGGAAACCGAGCTTCTCAGGAAGACCGAGTGACACCTTCGTACTACACTCAGGGCTCACATCCGGGAGTGAGTCTGGAGTACATGGTGCGCTTGTCCAACGAAGTGGGAGCAGATCCCTGGTTCTCAGTGCCCATCAATGCCACAGACGACTACATCCAGAACTTCGTTCAGTACGTCTCAGAGGCTTTGGCTGGTGTTTTCATGCTGCTTTCTACATGTTGCAGCTCAGAAGTTTTGAAATGCGATGATGAACAGAAACGAATTTAATTATTTCAGCATCTTTTTCGCACCTTGATGCGATATCTACAACTCTTTGTGCCCATACCAATGGGTAGTCCAACAAAGAGTCATTTTTTCATTTATGGGCTGCGAGCAGCCAGGGGTACAGGACACCCAATGTAGAGATTCATGAGATTCGAACTCTAAGTGTTTCATTTCGGCACAGTTGAGCTCTGCTTGTTCCCGCTATGGCCAGCTTTATGCTGCTCTTTCAAGTTGCAGCTGGGGTTGGATGGATGCCTGCTTAACAGCCAGGGTGTGCCTCTGCCAAAAAGAAATGGTTGTGCTCGGGTGCCCCAAATCGAGAACCCCACACGGGATGGTGTGCCCATAGCTTTGGACCAAATCAGGATGCTTGACCTACCAGTAACTGGCAAAAGCTGAAGACCATTTTTGTGTGAACAAGGAGAAATGTGACTGGGGATGCTTGGGATTACCATAATGAATGGACATGGACATACGGCGTACTTAAAGTTAGTTGATATAGCCATACCATCCGCTGCTAGTGGATTGGACAACCACCATCAATTTACAGTCGTTACAACCATCACTAAGCATCACTGACCATGTTGGATTGGACTACCACCATCAATGGACCCAGTAATGACGTAAATAAACCACTATTCATCAACCACCATCAATGGACCGACAGCACTGCCCGCACCGCCTCCCTGGTAAGGATCACTTGCGCCCTGACCTGGGGATGTACATCGAGTTGGGAAACGAAGCCTGGCATGGCAAATTCTTTGGAGGACCGGGTGTGTACTCTCGGAACACAGGTTAACCATTGGTGAATGAATTACAGATAGTGAGTAAATGGTTAACAGTCAATCGATGGTTAAAGAATGGCTACTTCTTGGTTAATCGACAGTTAATCAATAGAACCAGCGACACGCACAAAGTGAACAGAGGTTCCATTGATTGACCATTGGTTGAGCGCTGATCAACTATTGATTGACTATTGTTTGACCATTCATGAACCATGAATCAATTGTTCACCGACCAGTCTCAAGCATTCATCAAGCGTTCATATCCACAATTATGCACGATTTCCAGTCGGCACAGCCTTTTGTAACATAGCAGTGGACAACTCATTGGCCATTGAGATTGTCTAGCTATCAAACTAGCTATGGCCAGTTACTATGGCCAGTTACTATGGCCAGATTGTCTATTGATTTTCCACCCAGCTATGGCCAGCCTAAGGGCATGCCGCAGGACAGTGGGCTCAACAACAAGGTGCAGCTGAAGGCCTTTCGCAACTCTGTTGCTGGGCGAGCCAGTTAAGGGAACCCGGAGCCGGGAGCAACCCCACGAGTTTCCGGGGGGGCAGCGAAGCTGCTAAGCTGGCGGGGCCACGATCACTATATGTCAGACGTCACATGGTCGTCAATCATGTGGCCATTTTATTTTTTAGTGGTTCTTTGAAAAGTTCTTTGGGCCTATGATAGGCTGGCGAATATGCCTCCACTGCAGTTCACTTTTTTTGGGGGGATGAGTGGCTTGCTGCTGCGGAAGAAGCTCAGGCTGTTTGGTGTAAAGCTGAAATGGCTTTCATCTACCACAAAAGTGCATGGTGGATCAAAATGTCTACCAACCTAAAGTATATAATATAATTAACCGTTGAGGACTACCAGATTCAGTGTTACAATCAATTACTGTAACCACTCGTAAACATCAAGAACCAACATGAACCAAGAGTGACCAGTCTTGACCGTTCGGAACCATTGTCACCCGCTACTAAAGATTATTCACAACCATTGCTGAGAAAGGCTTAGGCACATTACCACCCTGTTAGTATTACCTCATCACCAACCATGGCAGTAACTCGAACCTGGTACCAACCAACCAAGTCATAAGTCGCCAATGAAGGCAGATATTTGTCATCTCCAAAAGTGACCCTAGTCAGTTATCAGTTAATCAACCACTGAAGTAAAGTTACTGCAGTCAGTTTGACGTTATATACATTAAAAAAAATAATCAACCACTTGACTAAAGTTCCCCCAGTCAGTTATAAGTCATAAGTCATATATAAAGTTAATCAACCACTTAACTAAAGTTCTATCATAGTTCTGTACCCACATGGGAGTTCACACATGGTGTCACTTCTCAGGTTGGTACGCCAAGCGCTCTGGAGAGATGTCACGCATCACCAAGGGCATCATCGCCACGACGCGGCCCTTGACCGTGGTGGCCGGAACGCAGGTGTGCTGCGGCATCGGAAAGCCAGGTGGTGCCCAGACCAGTTCCAGGTGTAGGGTGAGGAAACCATTGGAAATACCCATGAAACTACAGCCAGAACTGGTAGGTTTTCTTCCAGAAGGGAAGGTTATCAGCTGGAAGTATCATGAAGTATCTGCCATGGCATATTCATATGATTATTCAATCTACCAGAAGTGCGTCAGAACTGGTAGGAATCCAATTTGAGGAGTACCACTTCGTACCCCTTGTTTTGTTTCGTGGCGTAAGCCAACAGGGCCACAACAGGAATAGGACTTTTGGAGACAGTCTGGCACTTGGTTGGCTCCGGAGTCAGGGTGAACTGAGGGAAACTGACGCAGTGGTGGACAGGGCTGGGGGGTACCTCCCTTTGTTGGGGATGCATCCTACTCTCTTCAACTGGTGCATTGGTTGCGACATTTTTTTGACAAGACATGTGGAACACTGTCACGCCCAAGTCACTAATCATTTAATTTCCTAGGCTCCGAAGTCAGAGAAAGCACCCGACCGGGTTTTTACAGCGGAAACCATCAACCAAACAAGCATGAGGTCACCAGCAACCACCTTCCCAACACCATGGCATCACTCCCTGTCCAGCACTTTCCACCGCTGCGCGAGCCATTTCTAGCTATCAGCGGGGGGTTCACCGGGTGCCACCATCCATGGACCATGACCAGCCCTGGCCAGGCATCGAACTGGGATGCCATGAGTCAGTTGCTCCAGTGCGATGGCATCAACGACACCGACGCCTTCGGCGTGGGGCCCTACTTCAACGGCTACGGCGTGCTGCCGGACCCTGACAGCGACCTGGACCTGGTCTTGGACTCCTACGCGACCGAAGTGGCCACGTCCATTCAGCGGGTGAAGGACCACAAGGCCGTGCTGCAAGGCACCAGGGATCCGTGGACCTCGCTTCATGGCAATACCATGGCAGGAAGACATAGCCAGCTGCCAGCGATTTTGGTTCTTGGGTCTTGGTGTTTGTTGTTGGCAGTTTGGTGTTTGTTGTTGCTGATGGTTGTTCTTGAAGGATTGTGCTGATGCTAGCCGAGACCATGCGAAGCACAAAGTGAATTGAGGGAACTCAGATGGCTGTAGGTCAAAACCCTGTACCGGTTTTGTTTGTTTCTACCTGGCGTTTTGTCATTATCATCACAGGTCATCACAGGTCCACTGCACGGAGTGGTCCAAACATTTCCACATTGGTTCTGAAGTGTTCACAGTTTTCTTGCATGTTTCTCTCTGTATGTTTAGTACGTATCTGAAAAAACAGAATTCCCTCATTTCTTGCTGAGTCTGAAGCGCCAGCATAGGCAAGCAGATTGGCATATTACATCATATCACGGCATGAAACTACGCCTGAAAGCATTTCTCGTGCTGATTGCTGCACTTCAGGTGTTTAACAATAAGCAACAACCGCCAACAACAACCAGCAACAACCATGCACATATATGCAATATAATTAACCACCAGCAATAGAGATAAATAGCCAACAATATCCAACAATTACCTTGTATATCCTTGTATGATAAGCAGATATCAGCAGTACAACAACCATGCAACAAGCAGCCACAGGCACACCACCCACCACCTTCTCACCAAGCCTTCGCCCGTGGGCCTTGGGGCCCTGCCAGGCACGCACTTCAAGTTGCTGTCCTACGAAAGCGGTCCCGCCGGCGAGGGCGACGGCAGTGCCACTGACCTGGCCATTCAGGCGCATCGCAATCCTAGGATGAAGGAGATCTTGAGCACCTGAGCGATGACAAGCGTGAACTGATGGTTTGGAGTGGTGAAAGAAGGGTGATTTGATAAGGGTTCATTGATGGTTTGGAATGGTCAAACAAGGGTTCATTGATGGTTCGGAGAGGTTATCATGACTTGATGGTGATGATGGTGCATTGATGCTTGGTAGTGGTTGATAAATAGTTTTAATGGTGAGTGTTAATGATGACTGAGTGATGGTTAGTTGATGGCTCATGACTCATGATGACAATGATTATGGTTTTGAATAGTTGAACATCAATATGCACCGCCAAATGGTTTGGTGAAACTTGGTGCGTAACAGTATCATCACGCTTAATCATGGTGGGAAATGGTTGGAATGGTTAATAACCATGGTTTATAATGATCGGTGTTGGTGATTAGCATGATGATTATGACAATGATGGTTAATGATGCTTCATTACTGTGATTGTGATGGTTCATGATGGTCAAGGATGGTTTTCAATGGGTACTCTCTCAATTGTCAATGATGGTTTGGGGTGATGAAACCCTTTCAATTCTGACTGAAACTTTTCAGGTATCATATCGTTTGGTGAAGCTTACCCCCTGAGGTACATACCTGCAGGAACCAGTCATCATCAGTCATCATCAGCCATCATGCGCCATCAAACCAGTCATCATCAGCCATTCTTCAACCATGATTCAGTGATCCAAGGTACGTATCTGGAGTCAGCCATCATCAGCGCCATGCCATTCGACTCAGTATCCAAGGTACATACCTGGAGGAACTGGACAAAGATCTGGACCTCCAGGTGTACTTCGCCAGCTGTGGCAAGCCTTCGAAGTACGGATCCTGGGGCCTCATTGAAGCCATGGATCAGCCACGAGGCCAAGCCTACAAGTATCAGGCGGTTCAGGACGGCAGGGATGGCAGGGCATGACCGTGACATACCTTGAAACGTGTATCAGTGTGTGTCACACCCACTTATATATGTATATATATAACTGTAAAACATATATATATATATTCTAGTCATATCTATCTATCTATCTATCTATCTATCTATCTATCTATCTATCTATCTATCTATCTATGTATCTATTCGATACTATCAGTATCACTAGATATACATACTTTATCATATTTTGCAAACATGATGTGTGAACATGTGTACATACATGCACAGGCACACTGATAGAATCAATGACAATGTGTAAATTCCGTACTATGATGTATAAACTCAGAGAGTTGCACACTTGTAGATACCACACACACACATGACGTTGTATACATGAAGTGCTCAGGGTATGGAAGCAACAGGTGCATATCGACAGAGGCGCTTGTGATATGAAGCATATATACTGGTGGTTTCTTAATGGTTGTATAGGGGAGCATAATGGTCAGTAATGGGGGAGAATCACCAACAATAAGGCTTAAAACAACTACTATATGAGTGTTTCTCAAGCCAGTTTGGGGACCCCCGAAGTTATCGATGGTTTATTGCCTAAAAATGGTTTTATACTGGATGATTTGGGGGTACCCCTATAACTAGAGAAACACCGATATGTTCAAAAAGCAGATGACTCATTTGACTCGAGTCATACAGCTCACATACCTGATCACATGGAAGTTATATGTTGTGGTGGTTACTAGATGGTTGTTAAAGGTTTAGATGGTTAATAGATGGTTAGATATAGCTCAATTGCCCCTGGTTCTCGTGTCATTAACCATTGTTTTTTCTATGAAAGTTTTGGCTATTATCCCCCGTGAAATTGGTTGGTTAACTGCTTGACCCATAGCCATATGTAGCTGGGATATCCCCCATTATTGTTGCTTGTTATGTCCTATTATTAGCCATTAACCACTAGTTGGTTGGTTAACTGCTTGACCCAACTCGCCATGTGGTAGTTTCTCAAAATCGGGGACCCCCAAATCATCCAATATGAGCCATCTATAAACATAAACCAACCATTTTGGGGGGTCCCCCATTTTGAGAAACCCCCATATGTTTACATGGTGAACTGAGACTACCCCTCTTCCTCCCGTCTCAGGAGTTCTTGAACAGCCAAGAGCCTCCGTATTCCTGCCCAGTGGATGGAGCCGACTGTGAAGCTGCGGCGGGTTGCTCAGGCCACCGCGAAATGGCGGGTGATGCAACGAGATGTTGGGGACATCATGGTTGAATGAGCTATGTTTTAAAAAACATGGGGTTGGTTTCTATTGCTATTAACCATCTATACTATTACAGTATTCATTAAGGGTTATAACAGAATCATTAATAATGATTGATCATAGGGGATAGTAACCAACAAACATGGTGAAACAACCACTGGTTGATGGTTTCAATCATTTTTATTTTCCCCAGCAAATGGTTGGTTGATTGACAAATATTTCTTGGATGGCTTATGACCACCAACCAGTATAGTTGCTTGGAGCTGTGGAGATTTATCAAGGCTTCCAGCAGTTCTAGTTCTCAACCTGCTGTTCAACTCGGATCTGTGGGGACCATTTGCACTTGGTCATCTTTTTCCTTCTGGGCAACCAGCAGCGACTGGTAGTCGTGGCGCGATCCTCATCAAAGGCGGGATCATTTTTTTGAGAAAACCGGAAGGCAACCTGCAGTGTACCATTTGTCGACAGCTCCTGTGGTCACCTTGGCATTCGGAGAACTCAACAATGTAATATCCTTGCATTTCTGGGAGGTAGCTGTCGGGCTTGCAGGTTGATGTGATCTTGTCAGACCTCAGATTTTCGAAGTGCATTTCCTGGAGCAACCAACTCCTCTCAGCAAAGATCGATGGGCGGTGTACCATGGAGTTCCACATGACAATGGAAAGAGAACTTCATTATTTAGGTGGAAGAACCCTGGAAAGTCAGTCATGTCATGTTAGTATTACTGTATTTGCCTAAGATTCATGAAACCACTGACAAAGAGAGAGGGTAGCACTAAAACGTAATGGCTTTCTGTAAAGTGGTATGTTCCTAATCTAAAGAAAACAGGAAGGTTTGCCATGTTTCGCTTGCCATAGTAAGATGCTGCATTAGACATGCGACAATTTGCCAGCTTGCAGGTAATGGATTATGTGGCGCAGATGATCAGTGCTATTGCTACAGAGGCTATTCGGGCAACACATGCTTGGATGCTTCCTACACTGACTACAGCTCCTGCGGCTATCGATGCACCTTTGATCAGGGCATTTGTGAAGTTTCAGCCACTCAGCTGTGATGGGTTCCGCGCTGGCTCAGATTTCTCAAGCGGCTAGATCCAAAACACAAAAACTGTGGCATCACTCATGTGATATCGCCGGCCATATGTTGATTTGCTTGAAGTTGATACACCCCACCGAAAATGCCGCCTGTCATTGATTCTGTGACTCAGTGTCTTGAGGATTGACTTGAATTGAATGGCCAGTACACTTGGCATGAGGGGCCCCAAGTCATGGGAACACTTTGTGTAGGGCCACGTCTACAGTGGTTGATGTCTGTCGAAGCAACTCTCCATGGCCTCCGATGGCTTTGTCAAGTTCAATGGTGGTATCTACCATCCCCATCCAGCTGTTCAAAACAATACGGGAACCTATCAGTATCAGCTGTAGGGGTACGTCATTTGTGAACAAGCATTTTGTGCACAAACATGGGTATGTGCCAAAATAGGGTAAGCAATAACCCACCAAAACTAATCATTTTACAAGGAAACCATTGGTTTTAGGGTACCACTATTTTGGCACCCACATAGCTATCGGTACATCAAAACCCAGCTCCAAATGTCAGGAGGTGATCGGAAACTTGCGGAGCTGGGCCTGCAGCTGTCGAGCTGAGTACAGCGGTGGCACATGTTCGCGTTTTTCTTGCCCGAATGGATGCTTGCCCGCTACGCTGGTCGCACATGGGATGATGATGGTGAACATGTGATGGTTTCTTGAGCAAGATGATAATATTTTTTGAGAGGTGTTGTTTGGGGTACTCTGCCAACGATCTACGGCCAACATGCCAATAAGGCCGGCCCACGCTGCCCCTTGATGTTGAGCAGAACTTCCCAACCTGGAAATTGAATACGCACGGATATGTTATGCGCAACTAGAAAGACGAAATGACGACAAAATTCAACAAAGCCATGTAGTTTCTACCCAGGGTCCAGGCCAGGTCACACGGTTGTGAGTTTGTTTGGCAGCCAAGGATGCAACCAACGTGGGCATTGCATTGCCAGTGGGGTTTGCAGCTGTCGCTTGGTTCTGCCTGTCATCGGTCTTTGTATCCGAAGAAGACGTTTGAGATCGTTTGCTGGTTGGTGGTTCAAACATTCTTTATTTTTTCTATTAATACCAAATATATGGTAGGTTGGATGACAAGAATATTTATCACCGGGGTGGTTCAACGGCCAACCAGTTTGACTTTAAGTTGCTCGATCTTTTTTGATCATCGTTCATCAATCCTGCAGCAGAAATGTGACAATGCGTGGGCTGCACTTCTTGCTGATCGGTCAGTATTTGGTATGCAAAGAAGAACCTGACCAACGCGTCCCAAAGAGAAGCCTTCAGTCGGTTTAAAAATCTTGTAACCCCAACCATCTCAAATAAGATCGTTTTAAGAGGTTTTCAGTAGGGAGCTCCACACTTCTGTGGGTACACCATTTGCGGACACACCCAATTGCAGTATTAGTGGGTATATCCCAATCATTGATCATTATCCCCGACAATCATCACCCTGAACTTTTCTTGTTGAACCTGATCAACAAACCCATCGCTATGAACTTTTTTTTCTTGATCAACTTGTTTTTGTTGAACTCATCGCTATGAAAATCAACAACTTGATCAACTTACCTTCAGCGACTACAGCTTCGCTGTAGCTCAGAAGGCAAGGCTGGGGAGCCCCACCGTCACCGTCCACTGACCATCTCCCAGGCTTCCGTGGTTTCCGGGGCGACGAGTGTGAGATCGACTGCGGCTGTGGCCACCACGGTCAGTGCGATGCCAACAATGTGCCCGGGCTACGGGAGATGTTGGATCCAAGGACAGATGACTGTGAAGAAGTCTTTGGGATGATTGGTGATGACCCTGCTCAACTGTTGATGATGCTTCGTGGGTAATGATGGCTGATTGGTGACTGAAAAAAACGGTGCTAGTTTTCTGTGATATTGTTTACTTCATAACCACCGTTCATGTCGAGTAATGGTCAACTACTAATCAACTGATGATCAATCACTGGGTTAGTAGTTGATCGTCAGTTGATTGGTAGTAAATCAACCAAGTAATATGCTAATAAACAACCACCAGTACTAATAACCACATGTAACCACTGGTACTGGTTATGAGTCGTTTGCATCACTAGCAACGGTCAATGGCTATCCCAGTGACCAACGGGTGATCTTTGCCAATCTTTGCCAAGGAATGTATTTGCGATCAAGGCTGGCGTAAGTCCGCCACAGATGGCTGTGAGTGGGATTGCGACACCGTGGACACCCTGGGCTGCACCGGACCAGGCGAGGGAGGGATGACTCTTGATTAACTGATGGGTTTGAGAAACATCGGAGGCTTAAGCGATTTTTTTCTTTGTTGTACACTATTTACATTCACTTTGAGGAGAACGCAGTCATGTCATTGCCATTGGGATGCGCCCTGACACAAGTTCCAGGTGGCCCTTTGCTATGCATCAAGTTCAAATCTGCAGGATGTTGTGCTTTGCGCTTTCTTCCCAAAAAGTTGGTCTTGGGATTCTCAACGATACTAGTATCAACTATATGTATTTTACTTTATCATAAGAAAATTCCCTCATCTCTCTACAGGTATCAACTCAAACGTTGGTTCCTTGGTGACGGTATTCGCCATGTTTCCACCCCAACCTGGAGGTCAGAGCGCCTGTGGCACCTCGTGCCAATACGGCACCTGCATCGCTGGTGCATGTCATTGCTGGGCGGGCTACCACGGTGCAGACTGCTCTACTTTGAACAGTGCCCTGTTGGCTCATCAGGCAGGGGCTGCGATGGCAAATCCTCTTACCCGTACCCCGTTATGTTAGATCTCCAGCCTGGTTAAGTAGGGAATCTCTACACTTTATGGGAGACTAGGGAGGATTTTATATAAGGGGGAACGGATCAATTGGTTTAGTCACCGATTTTGAGGCAGTTTGGGTGACACATGACCCACATTGACATTTGAAGTTGTACGTTGTTTAATCTTCAGAGTTGCTCTCAGCATCAGCAACCCTCAGTCTCTTCTAGCACTAGTATTCAATAGCTTTCATAAACCATCATCATTAAGCATCAGCAACCCTCATTCTCCCCAAGCACCAGCATTCATGACCATCTATTGATCATCATTTTCCTGAACCATCACCCATGTCGACTATGCAGCAAAACCCCCACCAGGGCGCGGCCTTCGGAATCAACGTGGCTGTCACACCTTCCACCTTCGTGGATGTGATCAAGACCAGCCGCCATTGGACCAGCATTTGGGATGCCGACACCCAACCAGGTCAGTTCTCCTATCAGGGCGGATCCGTCATGTGGAGCAGCCGGCAATATGAGTGGGGCAACGGCTTGGAAATCGACGAAAGTGAGGATGGCTATGTGAAATCCCTTCAGCAGGACGGAGATGTAGCTGAAAGGGAACTGGTGAACTGGAATTTGTGGTCACTGAGAGAATTCTTTGCATGTCTATTATAATTGGGCTCGGAATCTACTTCCGAATGTCTGCAGCATTGTTGATATCGCATTCTTGTGGTCATGGAGATTGCAGTGCTATCCCTTCCAGAATAGTTTAAAGTTTGAAGAGATTAATCTTTATAGATCCGCCAAAAGTTGCGCTCCTGCCATAATTCTTTACGTGCACTGCCGACATTTATTGGTCTAACCTCTGACAGGGTGAATTTGAGTGAATTTTCAAGCTTGCTGCACCAAGCACCTTTCGCTAGGACCAGGCTGTGATTACCTTGGCTCTGCGGGATGTATGTCTTCATGCGCCAAAAGGCCGATATGTGGTGACCTACGATGGCGATGGTGAGATCGACTTTGGGATGGATGCTACGCCAGTGGCATTTCAAAAAGGCCAGCAGATTGCGGAAGTTGATTAGAGCTTCTTGGTAATGTGCAGTTGGGGCTAGTTCCCTGGGAAACCATCGTAAATGTTCCTTTAGGGTGGGTCATAACTACCGCAAGTCACCATAGCTTGCCAACTTGGCTATGCTAACTTGGCTATGCTGGCTTAGCTATGCTAACTAAGCTATGCTGGACCATTTTTTTGGACCCTGAGTGCAGGTCGGATCGATGTGGACTTTGAACCCACCTGCCGCCGAGAATGCTGGTTCGACCGAGCTGGCTGGTCCCTCGGCTGTGTTGCAGGGGCGGGATGGACCAACCAAGCAACCAAACACCGAGGCGAAGCCACCAACGACCAACTTCCAGCAGAATCAGAAATGAAGTTGTCCGTATATCACCATCACTGTGCATCCCCAGTGGCCACATATTCCAAGACAAGAGTACCGAGAATGAGGCGTTGTATAGATGACAAGGATCAGAAGGCACCAAAGCCGTGAAAGCCATGCAGTTTCTCTTCACCTCAGGCTGCCATACTGCAGCGACAATGGCGTGGCCATCACCATCCGCAGGGTCAATCCAGCGAACCCGCTGCGAAACGTCCGGATGATTATGCCAGGCCCACTGGGTGATGGGGTCCAATGGCGTTCCCCAAGAGTCAATACTGAAAAGTGGCCGAGGTAGCAGGGTGTAAACGATGGGTTTTTTGACATGACAAGCTTGCGATTCTTGGACGGCTCACTGAGGCTTTCTCCCATGACAGATTTGATTTCTGGATCACAATGACCTCTTGCGAATGCATCTTGCAGGGGAGATGATAATGTTTCGAGTGATGTTTCAAATCTCTCCACCCAATTGGATCATCCTTGTGATCCCAACCTTTCGCTCCAAGAAGCAGAGCGCAACCCACCGCGCTTGAGGTTTCTTTGCGACTCATGAGGTGGAACCTTTCCATCCCTGGTTTTTGACGCTTGAAAGGAAGAAATGCATCAACTTTGCGAATCAAAAACTCAAACTTGCCTCCAACAAAGTTCGAAGCCCAAAGTTGGAAGTTTTTCAGGGCTGCCACGGGATGACCTCATGATGACGACCTTGGGAAACACGGCGTGGCCTCGGCGCCTCCCGGTTCAGACCCAAGCCGCGCAGCGCTGAGGAAAAACCTGGAGCGCTTCTCCACGGTGCGACTCATGGACTGGACCCACATCAACTCAGCCGCTGGGGCGAAGGTAGCGCTAGTGAGAATGATGAGTGGTTGGCATTGCTTGGTATGATTTTGATAGTAATTTTATAGCATATGACAATATGTGACATATAATGTATATGATATATGATAGTATGTCACAGGTTGGATTCTAGTAAGTAATGCTTTATGAATAGATATGGTTCTAATGATTAATGATTTATGAATATAGAATATGTTATGATGGTGTCTAACTGTGCTTGATGGTTGGTAGTTTGTGCTTGGCAATGATGGCTCATGGGTTGAAATAATGGTTTGCGAATGTTTGTAATGATAGTAGTGTCATGGGCCACGAGGTGTTAGAGGTCCATGGTTGGTCATTGTTCGTCAGGAGATGTGGATCAGTGGTTCCTCCAGGATGGTAATCTCCGGTTTGTGATATAAATTGTCTCTTTCTTTGCTCATTGCAACAGGAACATGAAAAACCTGCTGGCTTCGTGGTTGCTCATCCTGGAGGTACGAAATTTTTTTGGATAGGGATCCCCCACAAATGCTTGGTAGAACCTCTTGGGACGACTTTTTTCCAACCAGTTCTTTTCTTCTGAGTTTTGCCAGTTGGTGTAAACAAAAATTGATCTTCCAACTCAGTCGGCTTCCAGAGTCGGAATGATCACAACCGGTTTCACCATACCAAGCGAGATGCTTCACCAGCCATCAGGGGTCACCTGGAAACTGTTTAATTAAGATGGCCGTGTATGGGTATGCAGCTCCCAGCTGCACGGTGAGGAACATTTCATCAAGCGCACGCCTTTCACAGCGCGGTATTTTCGTTTCACGTCCACGGCTACTCATGGTGGAGGCATGCCAAGGACGTGGGGTAATCCGTTGAGGGTTTTGGCTTTCATCCAAACGGTTTCCAGTGCAGTATGACTGGTGAATTCATGAGGAGTTTCTGGTGGATTGATATATGGATTTTCATTGATGGAGGCAGTTGCGTCTACAGCTGTTGTGTTTCTCTGCTGACCTCCAGGATTTCGGAATTGCTTCTGAAGGGTCCACATGGGAACATCGTGAGCGACTTGCCTGACAGGACGACTCGGTGACAATGCTACAAGTGATGATGGAGGTTGAATCGAGCTGGGTCAATGACTCATATAGGCATGGTGTAGCTGGTATTATTGTTGATTAGTGGTTTTGAATATACCTGCTCAATCACCTCTTTAATTTATATTATGCTAACAATACGCGCAATTCCCACCCTTTGCCCCGCAGGGGCAAAGGGTGAGAAGTGCGCGTATTACTAGCAACCATGGTGGGTGTATCCAGCAACCATGGTGGGTCTATCCATCAACCATGTTGGTGGTATCCATCAACCATCCATCAACCATGAATCATGTTATCATCAGAACTCATGCTGAACTAAATGTTTCATATATACAAAAGAGATCAGTACCAGAATCCAATGTCCCACCCCCGCTGCACTATATGTTTCATATATACGAAGACTCATTACCAGAATCAAATGTCCCACCCCCGCTGAACTATATGTTTCATATATACAAAAGAACTCATTACCAAAATCAAAAGTCCCACCCCCGCTGCACTATATGTTTCATATATACGAAGACTCATTACCAGAATCCAATGTCCCACCCCCGCTGCACTATATGTTTCATATATACGAAGACTCATTACCAGAATCAAATGTCCCACCCCCGCTGAACTATATGTTTCATATATACAAAAGAACTCATTACCAAAATCAAAAGTCCCACCCCCGCTGCACTATATGTTTCATATACAGGAAGAACTCAGTACCAGAATCAAATGTCCCACCCCCGCTGCACTATATGTTTCATATATACGAAGACTCATTACCAGAATCAAATGTCCCACCCCCGCTGAACTATATGTTTCATATATACAAAAGAACTCATTACCAAAATCAAAAGTCCCACCCCCGCTGCACTATATGTTTCATATATACAAAAAAACTCTGTACCAAAATCAAAAGTCCCACCCCCGCTGAACTATATGTTTCATATACACAAAAGAACTCAGTACCACAATCAAATGTCCCACCCCACGTCCCGCATGATGATGATCATGGTGATGATGATCATGATGATGATAATGTTGCTGATGATGCTGATGATGATGATCCCGTCACTCTTGTACCTGCGGGGCAAAGGGTGGGAATTGCCCGTAACAATACCAACAGATGTATCTAATCACTGTATGATTATATGAATCAATGAAGAAAGACCCATATCAATACACATCCGTTGGCTACTATCCACTGCACCATGCTGTACTTGCCATAAGAAATACTTTTTTATTCACGATAATCAGTAGAACCAACCAGCCACGGCGTTGTTGGTTGTCGACCAACAGTACTTGGGATAAACGGTACGGGCAGAAATGATGATGATGATGATGATGATGATGATGATGATGATGATGATCATCATCATCATCATCAGTGCACACCGGATCCACTACCATAAGATTTTCTCAGTGGCCGTTCGATGGACCACCAACAAGCCTCACCTAACAGGGTGCCAGGTGTTCAAGGGAACCCGGCGTCGCTGGAGGTTGCACATCTACAACGTTCCCTGAGCTCTGCGACGGCGATCCGAACACGGACTGGGCCGGGGCCTCAGTGGCTGCTGTTGACCTGCAGCTGGAGTGGTGCACTTTGGATATTAGGTGGTTTCTCAGAAAAGGGGACCCCAAAATGGTTTGTTTATTTGTATAAATGGCTAGTAAAGTCGTGGATGTTTTGGGGGTACTAGTACCCCTATTTTGAGAAACCACCATATGGGCAGTAGATGATTCAGATGTTACCTGTTGTTCTTGGCTGATATGGACACCTCTAGCGTGTTGCAAATGATTGGTGAGGTGAAGTGGCAAGTCCATTGGATGTTGACATCGGTTCATAACCTTTTTCTTTACTGAGTACTCAGGAATTGCAACATCCATTCTTAAAGCTATATTGATTCATCCACTAAGTGCTAAAGCTATATTGATCAGGATCTCCATTAATGATCATCTTTAAGAAAATGATGATCTTGAGCTATATTGAAGAAAAATGGAGAACCATCAGGTAGTCAATGATCATCTTCGTTGGATCTCCGTTTTTCTTTGGTGTCAAGCTCAGTTGAGGATTTCTCAGGCCTTGAGGCAATCGCGCCTAACGGAAGCATCGATCCAATATCCCCAGATGGATGCTGCGGAACTACTAGGACCACTTAACCAATCCCCTGGACCATCTAGGAGTCTGAACTGTCAGCATTTTCTTCCGCATTCTGGTTCAACTAGTGGCAACTAGTGGTGAGCTAATTAGAAGCACTTTACCACCAATTGTCACAAGTAGCGGTGAGATTCAGCATTACCAGGTAAGATGCCCCCTGTGTTATAACCAAATGAATATAGCCCCAAAGTGATACTGGGAGGGCCAGCTTATCACTTAATGGCATAGCATATAGTGATTTCTCCAAATAGGGATACCTCCAAATCATCCTTGTTTAATGATTTATAGTTCAACAAACCATCCATTTTTGGGGACCCCTATGGCTTGTGAAACCACCATATAGCCGTTGTTTAACCAGTATCGTTGGTGATTATCCCTCATTATTAACCATTATAATCCCCTATAGAACCATACGAATGGTAATATTAACTCATTATCAACCATTAAAATCCACCATTGTCGTTGGTGGTCACAATCCCCTACTATCAATCATTACTATCCCTATATGAATGGTTTCTCCCCCCTGTAATTCCACAGTCGCCACCCTGAGGTGCCGACAGGGAGCGAGCACAGTGGAGTGGTGGAGCTGCCTGAAGGCGGGACTTGGGTGCGACCGGTCAAGGCGGGACTTGGTTGGTGCGTGGGCGGCTGATTTTGTGGTTTTTGGTTGGTGATTTTTTGTTTTTTCTGAAGGGAAAAGATGGAAATGGTGATTTTTTGGGAACGATCACCTGCAAGATTGTGTGGATGCAACAAAAACAAACATGAAGTCGCCTGATCTTGCGAGAATTCTGATAAGCCAACCAGGAAATGCAATTTCGCCAGCGCGCTTTTGACACTGCTCATTTGGGTGAATGGCGATATAACCAACTGGCCCGCGGCTTCAACCAAGCCTGGGACACTTAATCATTTATAGACTAGAGTTTATCATCATCATCAAGCCTTAGCCACCATGAATCCTCATTCATGATCATTGAGCCTAATTCGTCATCATAAACCATCATAAACCCTCATTCATTGGCCACCATTAGCCACCATTAACCACCTGTAACCACCGTTAGCCAAGCCACCATTAACCACCATTGACCACCATTGACCGTCAAACCACCACGATTAACTCCTATTATCAACCAGAATCAACCACCACTATTAACCATTGTAGGCCACCATGTACCATGACTAACCGTTATCATACATGATTAGCCATGAGTGACCATCACTCACAGTGTAACACCACTATTAACCACCGCTATTATAATACAATATCAGTTGTATTAAACCATCAGTAACCACTATTAGCCACCACTATTATGGTGGCTATTATTCGCTGATGTTATGTTAGCCATAGTAGTGGTGGGTAACAATAATGGTGGCTATTAACCATCCACACTTACAAGCTACCATTCACTGTCATGAGTGACTGGACACCTGCGAAGCTCGCGCAGAGGTTCCGCGGTGAGCAGCTACATGTGGATGACCTCGGGCTGGAACCGGCGCGTTGATCCAGCGCCGTGGCGACGTGGGGTGGTGACCTTTGGGAAGGCTGACGGGTATCCGTGATGGTTAGCCGAGATGGCTACGGTTGTTCGTGATGTTTATTGATTATGGTTCATATAGTTGATGGTTTGCAGATGTTTGGAGTTGATGGTTTATATTTGACGGTTAGGAGATGGCTATGGGTCAAAATATTAACCAACAAGAATGGGAAATATTCACCAACAATAATAGTGGAAAAACAATGGTTAATGATGGGGAACCAGGGGGACTAAGGGTTTTGACCCACTGCCAGATGGTTATGGTTGTGCATGAATTGATTATGGTTTCACCACTGGTAAACTGTTGCCGGTTGAGGCTTGGGAGTTGTGATCGAGATGTGGCAGTCTTGATCATGGAGATGTGTGGGATACTGTGATAGCAAGAATTGATAAAGATGCAGCAACTATATCGACAACCACATCAACCCCTACCACACGATCAGAACCTCAACCACAGCAATCACCCAGGCACCACCACCACAACCACCACCACCACAACCACATCACCACGACCACCACACCAACAGGAAGAATGTAAATTTGCAATTATGCTGATGAGCTTGGGCTTGGCTTCCCAAGTTCAAGGATTGCTTGGCTGTTCCCCACAACCCCCAAAAAACAATCGAACAAGACGGTTGAACTGGTAAAAATAGCACCTGAGATATATACACAGTTCCGTGGTGACTTATTCACATCCAACGATTCAGAAGGAGTCTTGAAAGCCACCGTTTGTATGCTGCAAGTCCTGTCATGTAGCTGCGGGTCGACGTCTTGTAACACCGAGCGCCATGATGAACATTCCTGCTATTACACAAAAATATTATGAATGCCTCTCCAATTGGGGATACCCCTCGGAGATAGAGAGCGGGCTTCCTACACCAACAACACCCCCACCATCATTAACCAGCACTTCAGCCATCATGAAACATCACCATTGACCATCAACTATAAACCATCAACTATAAACCATGAACTAAAAACCATCAAACATAAACCATCAACTATCAGCATTTGTAAACCATCAACTTGGGCAGAGTCCGAGTGAGGCTCTACTATCGTTAGGTCAGGGTGTTCAGAGATCAACGAACTCATTCATGATGCATCAATAACATCATTTTACCACATCATTTAGAAATTGGTTCAAGCATCATTGTTGAGCATTGTTTGGTCATTAACCATTGGTTTAACCATCCGCTGGTTTAAGCATTCATTTCACCCGCATTGCATCCTAATTAGTAAATAATTGTTTCTTTACCAGCCATAATTGAACCATCGTTCAACCACATCATTGATAGCAGTTAACCGGTGATTTAACCATTGATTCAATCATCATTAATTCTACCACCCATCATCATTCATAATAGACCTTCACTAACCATCATTTGAGCGATTCGTTTGAAGCGTTCACATTGTTGCATTCCAGAAAGCTAATTTTACTCTAATTTACTAAACAATCACTTCACCATCATAGTTTAACCATACCATCATTGTCAACCATTGTTTGGTTATTAACTCTCATTCCATGGTTTGTTTGGCTATCATTTAAAGCCATAATTGAAATTTAACATCAATTGAACTAGAACTATGGGTAAATGATGGTTCAGCTATGTTAACCAAACCTCAACCACCATCCTCAACCACCATCCAACCACCATCCTTCAGCACCCTCCAACCACCGCCCCAGCCGCGCTTCCCAGGTGATGTGGCGCCTGGAGGTCTCCGCGGACGGATCGGCCTGGACCTCCGCGGACGAGCGCGGCACCGTGCAGCCGGTGACGTACTACCGCCGCCGCATCGCGTCCTTCGGGAGCCCGGAGGAGAGCCGGGGGAGCAGCGAATCAGTGGTTTGTGAAGGGTTTAATGGAGAGGGTTAAGGGCTGGTGAAGGGTTGGTGAATGGTTGGTGAAGGGTTGGTGAAGGGTTGGTGAAGGGGTCATTCGGGGTTGAGAGTTGGTTAAGGGTTGGTTGATGATGGCAATTCGGTTGATTAATCGTTGGTGAATGATTAGTTAATGATGGTTGACGAGTTAATCATTAACGATGGTTGGCTAATAATGGTTCATCATGGTTATTAGTAATGGTTCATGATGGTTAATGGGGGTTAAGGGTTGATAAATTAATGGTTGATGGTAGTTGTAAGTGGTTGGTGAATGGTTGGTTAAGGGTTGGTTGATGAGGGCCATTTGGTTGGTTGATGGTCGGTTGATGGTGGTTTTTAAGCATAGGCAAATGGTGAAATGGATGGGCAATGATTGTGAATGGGGGTTAATGGTTGGTGATTGGTTGGATTATATAGTTCATGGTTGATGATGGTTGTTCATGGTTGGTGAATTAGTGGGAAATGGTTGATAATAGTTTTACATGCTTGACAAATTGGTTATCAGGTTGGTGAAGGGTTGATAATGTTTTTGTTTATATCTTTTGATAGTATGACAAACAATCGTATTAGATAGGGTAATCAAACCATGATTCAGAAGCATTCGTTGATAATTGACATGGAGGAGCACCTCATGGGAGCAGCACCCCTGTAGTTGGAACATCGCAGCTGAGGGCGGAGTTGGGTGGAATAACGTCTGCTGGTTGCTTGGTCACCAGGTTGGTAATGGTCACTGTTGGGGAACCTGCCCGAGTGCTTGACGACTGGGTAGGGATGATGAATTTGCATTAATTGGAAGGTCATGAGTTCACCATGAGTCCTTTGTAGTTCAACGAAATTCGATGAAGAATGAAAATGATTCGCATTGCATAGCTGATCAATGGTTGATTCTGGTGCATGGGTGGTTAGTCGGGTGGTTAATGATGATTCTCATGGCCTTACAAACGCTGGTTGATCACCGGATGATGGCTCGATGCCTTTGAGCTGCCACTGGAACTCCTCGCCGTGTTGGGGCTGGTGCTGGTGGATGCTGGTTGAGCATGGGTGGAAGGTTGATGATGGTCAATGATGGCTGATGGTTGGTCAGGGTTATAGTTGATATTGCTCGATAATGGTGGATTGTGGTTACTGATTGGCGACAACAAGCAATCATCGTCATCAATTATCAACCATTCTTAACCACTATTAGCCACTATCAGTTGGTTATTCATCTTTATTAGTTTGGATCTAATCATCCACAATCATCATATGGTGGTTTCTCAGAATAGGGGTACCCCCAAATCATCCTTTAATAGTCATTTATGGTAGTAAACCAACGATTTTAGGGGTACCCCTATTTTGAGAAACTACCATATGAGTTCATTCAACACTATTCAACTATTCCTTCGAGCAGATTTTCGGTCGGCAGATTCGCAGGAAGACTCCTGGTATCCATTGAGGAAGGCCGACGAGCTCTGGGAGTGGAAAGTCGCTCGGCTGCAAAGCTGTTCGTGAGGGTGGCCGCAGCGCCTTCCATGATGAGCGGAAACTGTTTGAAGGCTATTCTTGGGTCATCTATTCATTTTCTCTCGGGTCAACAACAATTTTAGCCATTCTCATCGATTTATATTCTTGGGGTATTTCTATTCTTGGGTCAACTATTCTTGGGTCATCTATGCTTAGTGCATTGGGATTTTTCTTCATTTTCTGGAAAAATCAACAAGCGTGATTTAGGTACGGTATATTCTATTGTTGTGAGGGTAACATCACCGACATGGCCAGGTGACAACGGTTACGTGCCTGCAAAGAGCTGTGGTACACAATTGAGGAGATTATATACTTGGATACATTGAGTTTTGCGAGCCAGGGCAAAGGTTCGATTGCCATAAATAGTTGGTTTCCCAAACACATAGGTTCCCCAAATTCATGCGGTCACCCTCCATGCCAACCTTTGCCATGGCTCCCCGTCGCACAAGGATCGCGTGCTGCCCTCGCACAGGTCGCAGAACACAGGCAGAACTGCAGGGCCTCGGGGGACCTTATCACTGACGACCAACCAGTTGGCAGAGTCCAGAAATGTCGGAGTTCAGAAGCCCCAATTTGTTTGACACTTCCATCAACTATCATCAATTATCATCAACTATCATCAACTATCATCAACTATCATCAACTATCATCAACTATCATCAACTATCATCAACTATCATCAACTATCATCAACTATCATCAACTATCATCAACTATCATCAACTCTAGTTGAATGAACAACTGGGTGCGCAGATGTGTGCAGTAGCCAGTGGTTGTGGTTTTTCGTCGTCAGTTTCAAGGGACGATCTGAGGGACAGACCTTGGGGTGACACCGCTTCGCAGCTGCAGGCCCTGTGGCATTGGAGTATCAAGCTCTGCTGGTGAACACCATTGGAGCATCACCTTGGGTGCCTTGGAACACAGATGGAACGTGTCAACAAGCTGGGGATAACAAGGTTTATAATTTATAATTATGGTATCACAAGAAGCTCGATAACAAGTTATATTTGGATAAATTATCATGATTGGGATTCCGTCTGGGTCAATTAGGAGGGATAAACACCACGAGGTCTTTGGCAGTGCCTCACCACGTGGTTGATTTGTGGAGGGCTCCAATTTTTCACCTGTGATGCTACTTTCAGAGATGGTGTTGGCAATTTGACGCTGAGAGCATCTGCCAAAGCTATGTTCTACCTAAAAAGCAGACTTCTTTGTCGTCCCGATAAAGACAGCCAGTTTGTTCTTAGCGGTTGTAATGGGGGATTCCACTTCTAATTACCATGTCTCTCTTGGTTGTCATCTCGCTCTCCCGTGAAACAGTGTTGTTTACTGCTGGCCTGCCGCGGGTGATGTTCCCATGCCGATCCACAGGCTGATACCTGGAGTCCCTCTGGGTCACCCTGTGGTCCCGGGAATTCAGGGCACCAGGAGATCAGAGATCAACTGACAGACACAGTGAGGCAAAGCCGTTCACCCTCTGCTGGGCTCCAAGCCTTGAGGGGAAAATGGACTTCTCAACCTTACAAACACTAAGAACTACCTTGCTACTTGGTGCCTGGCCTGGTTGGTTGCTTGGTTCTCTTGGTTCATTTCTTTCCTGACCATCTCTATGAACCTCCTCTCAGTTACCACCTAGGGCACCCCCCCATGAGCCCAGGTCACGGTGCACCACCTGGCCTCGGACGACTACGTTCGCCAAGAAGCGACCTTTTGGTTGCAGCAGCTGCGACCTGACGCAATGGTCTACGTGGAGCATAGCAACGAAGTGTGGAACCCCCTGTTCCCACAGGGCCGCTATGCCACTCAAAAGGTGCCAGATGGCTGCGCAGCTGTGGTGGTGGCTGGCTGTGGTGGTGGTGGGTTTGGGACCTGGGATGGGCGGGAAATCTGGTGATGGTTTCAACCAAACATGAGGTGAACGAAGGAATTCTTCTGGAACACCTGCCTTGTGTGGTTCAAGGCTCAAGATGTTCAGTCGCTCCTGCTTCGAGGGATCTCTGAGCTGGTGTTGATGTTTTAGGTTGTTTCTGCAGGAGATTCGAGGCTTTGGCATGGCTGGTCCACTGGCCCCAAATAAACGCAAGCATCATGCAGGCATCAGGAGGCCTTGTGAAGATGGTATGGTTCAATGATCAGCATAGCCCTCATATCGTTGATAGTAGCACAAGATGCAGAGCATGGTTCATATTCCAGCTCCGTGCGGCCAGGGTGTGGAATTGGGCTTGGTGGATAACACTTGCAGAACGCCAGAGGCACATTGTGCACGGGTCCGCTACAACGTCGCTTGGAAGTGCAAAAGATCATCCCGTGTGCAAAAGATCATCCCGTGTCGAGTGAGTTAAAGCATGATTTGGTAGACATGATATATAGATCTGAAAACGATGATGATCATAACGATGACGACGACGATGACGAAGACGATGACGAAGACGGCTGCCGTGTTGTGGGTTATGGTATTGATATGCTGGCATCTTGACCATTCTTTTCAGATTGCTTCGCTTTCAGAACAAGAACAATGATGAACACATCCTCGGCCCTTCGCGTTCCTTCAGGCCTACAGATCCAAGCAGATCTTCGACATTTGGACAGATGTTTGGAGCGGCCAGCGGAGTCGCTTGAAGTACGTGATCTCCACACAAGCTGTTTCTCGGCCATGAAGATCCAGCTGTGATTAAGGCCTTGAAAATGAATTGCTGAAGACTAGGGCTTGGAAGGTAACCTGAACCTACTGATAGTCTTCGTACATTCTGGGCTTCCCAGATGAATTCCCAGCACTTCCGTTGAAGCTGTACGGGGCACTGTGGGGCACCCGATGGTTGCTTGAGACGTCGATAGGCCAGCGGCTTCTACCGCAAATCGAACCAGCTACGGATTGGTGGTTATTTTTAGCATCTTATTGTTGTTATGAATGAATATGAATGAGATTAGTAGCTGGTTTATGCCCGTCAACCAGTAGGACCAATAAGCTGCTCAAAGCCCGGCTATTGCATCCTGTTGCTATCCTTCAAGCCTCATATCTCAACACGTCACCATCCAACCAGAAACATCGAACCCGGAGGTCTGGGGAGACGTGACGCGAGACCTCCTGTCGCAGAACAACGGCGCTGGAGCTGATTTGCTGGGCATCACTGGTTACATGTCGCCACAAGGTGCCACCGGTGCAGTAGACTCAGCAGGCAGTGGCACGACGTGGTGAATCGTGGGGTGAATCGTGGTGAATCAAGGGACATGATGAGTGGTGATTGACCAAGCTTAGTTTGACATAACCATGATTGACCGAACTTAGTTCTAATCATGGTTAATCACCAGTGGTGATTCACACATCCCAAGCTTAGTTTGCCCGAGGATAGTTCGACGTGAATCGCGGAACATATGCTAGATTTTTCAAGGTGAGTTTACCAGAGGCTAAGTTGGCCGATGGATCTCGAAAGCAAGACGCAATAGGTGCATGGTTGGTTATCATGGCTATTGCTTGATAGCGTGGTCATACACTAAACACCAGTGGTGTTTGTTTGGTTACAGTAGGTGGAAGAGTTTCTAGCTTACATCGGTGGGGAGTTTTCCCCTCCAATCATTTTTCCAGCGCGTAAAGTGCCAGTAGTGTTGGAGAGTAACCCTGACAGGCGGCTGCCTGTTTTCACGCGCCATCAGAGGCAACGAATCAACACCTTGGTGCGCTGATGTTTTTTGCAAAGGAATCTTGATCTCCTATTGATTGATTGTGTTGCTGAAAATAATGCGGTGGTTTCTCAAAATAGCGAACCCCCAAAGTGGTTGGTTCGTTATTTAACAGCTCATAAACGGGATGATTTGGGGGTACCCCTACGTAGTTTGAAAAACAACCATATGGCACTGTCCACAGCTATTGTGGTTCCTAACACCGGCCAGGACAGTACACCATGGATTCCACCGAGCATAAATAGCTTCTGAACACCCGTGATCCAAGGTGATTCGGGTTCATCCATTGGTTATGAACCAACTCATCACAAATGAAGTGCCCACAAAATTGCTGGTGCACCTCTCGACAATACTCATAAAATTGGGAGATGGTTGGGGTCTCGGACAGCCGACCTTTGGGAAAACGCGCTGCCGCAGGTGGCATTGATGGTTCCTACTCGCCCAAAACCCCCGCAGAAGTCATCGACCTCTTCACCCAGGTCGCGCAAGCACTGAACCACCGCGAGGATGTAACCTGTGTTGGGGGATTAAAATCACCTGCTATACCTCCTACTGGGGGGACTGCTCTACTGGGGGGCTGCCTTCAAGCAAAGTTCACTTGTGTTTGCCCATCGATGGTGGGTACCACCAAGGAAATCCTTGATTTTTTTGGGTAGACTAGGACCATGGACCAACTGTTTTTGGCACAAGTAGTTCACTAATTCTAAGCGGGAGATACTCAGGATGGAATAACCCTGGCAAATTGTCGCAAGTCCATGTTGCTGGTGATCAAGAGCAAAGTCCCTTGGCATCATCTGGAACATCCCCTTCAAGATGGTTCCTGTATCCTCCAAGAGAAGTTGGGGACGATTGGGGAGGCTTGCCGCCGCCAGGGAAAAGAATCTGCCCGAAGTTGGGTGAGGACCCAGAAGGCCATCGCAGATGAAGCTGGCCTAGGCCTGGGGTCACAGTGGAGATCTGGTGAATAGAGGTGTCCCATAGATTGCAGTGGTTCTCTAGTGATCTCTAGTGGTCCTTCAAGCGTTGAATTTCCTAGGAAGGTTCTCTAGTGGTCCTTCAATATCCTTCAATAAGAATGATCATTTGCAAGCTTTGAATGGGGCGACCTCGGACACGCAAAAGACCTGGGTTGACCACACTATACCACACTGGTTTCTTGGCTGCCGCGATTTGCCGGGAGAGGCCACCATGATGTTGGTTTCCTTGGTTTGGTATATGGGATGGCAGGATGGTATTTGATGTTGGGTGCTTGGTTGCCAAGTACCACTGTATGTCTATGTTAGACATCGCCTGACAATGCGTGAACACATCCCAGCGTCACTGCTAGAAACAAAGTTGGTGGTCAGATAGTCACCGTTTGCGTGAGTCCACTGGAGGCGGCGGCGTGCTATCTCAAAAAAGCGCAGCTGCTTACATGGCAAGTGCTGTTGGACAACTTGATGAGATACAGAATCGACCACGACCATCTCAATCACAACACAGATTTTTTGGGCACTTCTCATGGGCCTTTGGAACAAACAACGACATCACCAATGGCACAGATGTCTTCCCATGTGGCAGGCATCACCCTCTACGAAGGAGGAGTGGGCCTGGTGGAAGATGGAGTCATTGAGGGAGCACCAGTGACTTGAGCACCCCGATGGGTGGAGGGTGAAGGCTCATGGGATTTTGTGGTGAACTACTGGTGAATCCATGGCTCAGAAATGACTAGTGATGGGTGGGAACTGGTTCAATAATGGCTACTTCATGGTTAACTAATGGTTCATTAACGGTAAATTGATGGTTAATTTAATGGTCCATGAATCGTTCATTAACTCACGGCGGCTGTTTGATGCCTTCCCCCAGCTGTTTTTTGCAACTTGCTGGTGAAAATGAATCATATGACTCACTGAGCAACCATTGATTATATACCAATTATTGACCGCATGCATTCACCAACACTCAGCATGATCAACCATGATTAATTAGTAAATAGTCAATATTAATGATGATCCAACAACTATTAGTGGCTGATCAACCATTAATTAGCCTTGAACAGTCATATAAAGCATGAATTCGCCATTATCAGCCACTGATCGACCATAAACTAGCCATAACTTACCATCAATATCCCATCAATGAACCACCAATAGACCATCACTAAATGCTAATTATTCAACCATCAACCAATCATTGACGAACCATTGGCCACCCATGAACCATCCATTGACCATCCATTAAGCACCTTATTAGCCATTGACTAAAGATGAACCAACCATTCACCACCATGACACTATGAATCATAGGACGAACCAATCATTCACCACTATGAATCATCGAATGAACCCAAGCATTAACCAACCATCAACCACTATGAATCATATGAACCATCCACATCCATCCATTAAGCAACCATTAACCAACCATTCACCATCCATTCACCAACCATTCACCAACCATTAGCCAACCATTAACCCACCATTGACCACATCCACCTGGGCAGCGACCCTGCCCATCTCAGGCCATCGGCGCCATCACGGAGCTGCTGATGGCCACAGGGCGTTCACCCGACTTCCAGGCGGCCGTCGAGGCCTGGCTGGACATGTTCCGCGAGGCCAGGGGACACGGCTGGTGCTTGGGAAGGTAGGAGCCCAGGGGCGTCCCATGGCATCCCATGGCATCCCATGGCATCCCATGGCATCCCATGGCATCCCCATATCCCTTTAAAGGGGAAGCGATTCGGAGCGACCCGGAGTCCCATGCTGATGTTGTTTGCATCGTTTTCGATGGCCACAGCACCATTCGAAAGGACCATAGAGGCACCCGATTAGAAGGGGAGCTTGCTGCTTTTGCAGCCACTCCAAACCACAAGCTGCAGCGCACCTCTGGAGAGGAACTTGGCGATTCCGCACTCTTCATGTACTTTGTGGACACAGGGTTCTGGTCCAAGTATGGTCTCTCGAAGGAAACAGCTGAAATGGGGTGATGTGAAAGTGGGTCGCAGACAGGCCCTTCAAATTCCACTGTTGAGAGTTCCAAATCTCTCCATGCTTCCAATCACAAGCATGAATGCACGCAACATAGCAATCCAGAAAGTGATTCCCACTTTTGTTTGGTATCCAGACATTACTTGTCATCCAACATACCGAACCAAAGGTGCCACAGGGCGAAGCAAATCTCTGGAGGAAAAGTGTTAGTGTTGCATGAACATCCATGATTATTCATGAACATCCACGATTATTCATGAGCATCCATCAACATCCTGACACCTAGACTATTCATTGACAATCATTGACCCTTATTAGCTACTCCTGTTATTTGCCATTATTAGCCACTACCAGCCAGTATTGAGCATCACCTCAGTACCAAGCATGATTGTTAACCATCGTTCACCACTGCTAAGCATGGTTCTGAACATTTCTGAACTATTATCAACCACTAGTTTAACCACTAGTTAAACCTAGTTTAACAAAAATAAACCAGTATCGACATGTATCAACGGTGCTTCCTAACCTCTCTGGGGAAACCTTCAGCAGTTGGACAGCGCCTTGCTCTTCGTCACTGAGGCCAATGGGGCAATCGGGAATACTACGATGCAGCAACTGCTTCCTCCCCGGCAGCAGCGGCGGTACCGCGGCAGCAGGGCGATGATTGCTCGAACTTAATGTAAATAAATGATCAATGTATAGGTAGTGCTTTAAGTGGTTCTGGTTGATATTTATCGCTTTTAGATTAACTACATAAGATTATTCAGTAATTAATTGCATTGTACTTGATCAATCATCTATTAGCTCCAACGGAATAGTTTACGATCAATGATTAGGATGGTTCAATAATGAATCGCCTTTATCGACCCTTCAAGCCATGAATAGGGTTTATAGCTGCACTTGCCAATGATGAGGGCACAGGCTCACTAGCTGACAATGACGAGCAACTAGTAACAAGGATAGCCGTAGGGTCACCTGCCACCATGATGGATCATGGCGATCAACGATGGTTGGATGCCTTGTTGGGTGTTGCAGGTCTCTAGTTGGCCAATCACAAGTCTTGATTTTTGGGGATCCAGGATTCTTGGTTGGGCGCACAAGAACTGCTGCCAATGGTCACACAGATTCTAACGATTCAAATGAATGCTCAACAAATTGATGAGCAGTGGGCAGTGGCGAAGAAAAGCATTGAGATGCTGCTTATTTGAACCCTGTCAAGTGCGAACTATCACAGGCATGGAGGTGTTGGTAAAGCCTGGAATTACACCTATTAGGAGCCAGAGTTTCGGACGGTTGCAATTTGCACTATGGATATGATATATCTATGGAACATTAAGCACATAGACAGCCCAATTAGCATCTAGGTCGAGCATTGAGATTGACAATGGTGATTCTTCGCGATGGTTGCTGATTTGTACTTTCTCTATTGATATGGTCAATTCAATGGCAAGGTGTTTGGTTCTTTTTGGCACTTGCTGAAGAATGTTTTCAGGTTTCTCCAAAAATGGTGGTACAGGAAACTATGGCTTTTTTTTCATTGATGTTTTGACATGTTGTTGTTGATGAGGGTTGATTGTTTGCTGATGTTCATTGATTTTGGTTGACAACTTCATAATTGTTGCTTGGTCCAGGTTTATTGTTGATCATGTTTGATGAATTGTTGGTTGCTGCTGATTCTGCTTGGCTATTGGCAAACGGTATCGCGTATACTGTAACTGCTTTTTGTGGTAATGTCGTTGACTATGGCTAACCATTCAGCTTCATCAAATGATTGTGGAGTTACATGGAGTTACTGTATTTCTAGATTTTCTAGGCTATTTGCCCATGTTGATGACTTGCTGAGTTGGATGATCTGTTGGGATGGCTGAGCCCTTCCCTGCCGTTGGATGAGACCCCAGGTGCACGCCTACTTGGACCGCCTCGCTGGCCTTCGTCCTGGCTGTGTGGCAGCCAACTCAGCGGGTCGCGGCCTGGGGCCACCTGCGGTGTGGGAACCCGGCAGCGGAGCCGCAGCCCGGCGATCCAGATTTGCCTTCGTTTGATTTTTGTTGACATCATTTCGATTCTGACAATCATTTTTTTTTATTTGTTTTTGAGTACGCAAAATCAAGCAAATACAATCAGAGCTGGACGCAGATCGGTTTTTCTACGAATTGTGACGGAGTGAAATTCTTGCACCAACGTGCTACAAACGTGCCAACCAATCAACAAGTACGAGGAGTTTCTACCCAGTACTTGAACCAAATGCCGTTGCTTCATCCGATGATTAGCTGCTAGCTCCTTGCCCTTCCTGCACCTGATGTTGACACCATGATCTTCGGTATCCGTCGAAGATATTCGAAGATCACCATTACACCGGAAGCCTTTTTTGCGGGGGTGGAACTTGGAGTCCAAAACATGCGATTAAGATCAATTATCACCATCATCGGCGCTACCAACATCACCATTGTCATCGTCATTAGCGAGGATGTTGATCATACTCACCACCATCATAATCACCACCAACATGATCACATGATCAGTTTGCATTGTCATCACTTTCCCAAGTATGAAATGTCAACCTTCAGCCACCGGAGGAGATCCACTGGTGAAGGGCAAAAGGTACCAAGTGACTTGGGGAGATCCTGAACGTCTTCCAGCTGACTTGGTGCTGGACTGCCCCAGTGGGTAGGGGGGGTTGTGGGCGGGGGTGGGTTGTCGATGTTTGTCAATGGTTAGTTACTAGTTCTCAGATGTTCTCAGTGGCTTGATAGTGGAGAATTGTAATCAAACATAAGTAGAGAATATACATGAATACAATTACCAACATATACCAACACGCAAAAATTGTTACCCCTCAGCAACCATCCAGATCATGATGCTTGGCAAACAGCCAAAGGTATGTGAATCAGAATGGACTCCACCCTGATCAGCACGTGCTGGATACCATGATGAAATCATTGGTTGGTGATTTCTAGCATGGCAAATGGAAGATAATTCTTTAGTCGCACATGGATTTTGCCAGAGAAGCTTCAGAATTATTCCGGAGTTGGATGATGGTCATTGTCATCTGTGAAGTCAGGCAGATTGGGTAAGGTGGTTGATGCATGATGGTTGAGACAGTGCATATTAGTGCTGGTTATCGCTGGTTGACTGGTCCGGTGATGGTCAAAAAGCTGGGGGTTCAGTGACATGACATACTGCTTAAACACTGGTTACCGATGAAATGAATGCAAGTAGATCAACCATTAATGAACCATAACAACTTTTTCAGTACTGATTGATGATATACTGCTTGATATCGTGTTTAATTTTATTCTGTTAATGATATAACTGGTTGATTATAAGTAGCTTCCACCATCAATTAATGCTGTTTGAAAAGCATTTGTTGATATATCCAGTTTTAATGATATACTGGTTGGTTGTTGATATACTGGTTGATGTTCTGGATATTATCCAGGTTGATTTGATGTAGTGTGCAACTAATGCTGTTTACCAGCACATAATTTAAGGTACTGATTAATGATAATTATAAGCTGGTTTTAAATACTGATCAATGAAATAATTGTTGATAGATCCAGTTTAACTAATGCTGATTAAAACGCCTTGGTTGGTAGGTGGAAGCTGAGGACCGCCGCCATTTCTGCAGGACTTCCACCTCTGGAAGACGAGTTCCTGCGCTGGCGAGGCCGCCATGACGGAGCTTCACCTAGGCGAGGCCCGTGGCGGTGGGGCGCATGGGCTGCGGCATGGCCAGCATGGCGCAACCGAGGCTCTTCGACTGCGGCCACGGGAAAGTTCTCCTGGGAAGTGCCCACCGACTTGGAGGCCAGCGGAATTGGGGTCAGTTTGATGAGGTTGGCTGTTTCAAGCACATGTTTTAGGTTTGATGGGTTTAATGTGCTCTATGATTTGATTTTAGTTTGTATAATTCATTTGTATTCTAGTTGGTTGTTTTTGACGTGTTCCGTTTTCCCAAGGTTAAATGTGGTTGGTCAATTGACGCATATTTTTCATAGGGCTTGAAACCACCAACCAGAATTCTCCTTAATACATGATGTGTGATTTTTGGAAGGTTGTTTGAAGATGTTGGTTGACAATGGTGGATAGCAACAGTATGCGGCCTTTGCTTGGAATTAAGGATGCTCAGACGTATTGGTTCATGATGGTTAGTGTTCTTTAATAGTATTTTTTCCACAAGGGTTTATGTTTGATTCACTTGCTTTTCGTTTTTGTCCTTGCAGATCTTTCCAGGGTGGCCAAAAGAAGAACGCCGCGGGCACGATTCGAGTTTCTGGATACAAGGGGGTTTCTCAAAAATGGGTGTCCCCCAAAAAATAGTTGGTTTATTGCTATAAACACCCGCATGCATACTAGGAACCCCGTAAAACTACCGCGCTGGCATGATATGGGACCACTGAGAATCCGCCATTGGTCGATCCCAGTTGCCATGACACCTGGGTCAACTGGGAAGGCTGGTTGATGGGAAGTATTTGATGGGTATGTTTGATGGATATTTGATTGCTATTTGATGGCTATGTTTGATGGCTATTTGATGGGTATTTGATGGGTTTTGATAGGTATTTGATTGGTATTTGATTGGTATTTGATGGGTATTTGATTGGTATCTGATGGGTTTTGATGGGTATTTGATTGGTATTTGATGGGTATTTGATGGGTATTTGATTGGTATTTGATTGGTATTTGATGGGTATTTGATTGGTATCTGATGGGTTTTGATGGGTATTTGATTGGTATTTGATGGGTATTTGATGGGTATTTGATGGGTATTTGATGGGTATTTGATGGGTATTTGATTGGTATTTGATTGGTATTTGATGGGTATTTGATTGGTATTTGATGGTTTTGTGACGGGTTTATGGTGATTTCCAATGATGCCTTGATGATGTTCCTACGGAAGGCTGGTGATGACTACTTCGTGGAACTTCGAGCACGGGCACCTTCAGCGATGCCCAGCAACTACAGCTCCTTCTTCTCGGTGCTCGACGTGTCACTGGGTGGAAAAAAGCACCGCTGTAAGCGATCGGTGTCAGAATAGAGCTTGGAACTCTAATGGCTTAAAACCGCTGGGTGGTTTCAATATTTGATTGTCTTGTTGTGGGGAGGCATGGCTTACAACCACCAACCATGCAGTTACTGTAAATAAGTCGAAAATCCATGAGATAGAACAGGTTGGAAGTCCACTTGGCATCCTCTGCATGCATGACCAATGCCAGTTTTTAAAGTCAAGACTATGCCAGTACTGAGAGCTTGGTTGTGCACACCGTGTTTGACCTCGTTTGAACACTTGCAAATGGATAATGGATCGACAAATGATATGCACAGCAAATGGAAACAAAAAAGTGGATTTGATGATGTGGTGATTCACACCGATCTTTTCCATGTGCGCGTGCTTCTGCATGCACTGAGGGCAGACGCGCCGCCTACCTATGTTCTCTACGTGGAAAACGATGTGGACCTCCTGTCCGCGTTTCACCGCGACTGCAAGAAGGGCGATGAATGGGCCATCCAGCCCCACTTCCGCATCGGTTCCTGCACCTACAGTTCGGCAGAGGGTTGCCGCGAGTACCGCACGAGTCGTGTGCATGACGGACCACCTCCATATCTCCACGGATCCTTCAAACCGTTGAAGGATTGCACTCTACACGTGGTGGGCTTACGACAAACCATGCGCCTGGAAGGCCTCACCCGTGGCTTCGACTTCTCGGCGGAGGAGAACTTGGCCAAGCTCGTGGCGGATGCGTCGCAGCTGCCCCCAGGGGCCGTGTCCATCACCGTGGTGGGCGGCCAGGAAGGCCGACGCTTGGCGGAGACCACGGGAGCAGTGACCCTGGAGCTCACCATGACCTCGGATGACTCACAGGTGCGGGGACCTGCCTTGGACCTGAAGGTGGACGGGTCATGATGGATTTCTTAGGCAGATTTGTTTAAACACAAATTTGTAGCCATAGATGGTTGCTGTATCCGCCCATTCAAGTGGATAACTTCACATATTAAATTGCATGCAATTCCACATAATTCCCGCATGATCAACTAGAACTTGCAACAAATTATAGCTCCATAGAATAAGTCTGATAAACTTTGCATATTATTCCCCCTATTGTTAAGCCTCCACCGTCGGTGATTTTCAACTGCGCTTCAGGTGGGTACGGCAGCCTTGAGCCTCACCAGCCTGTCGGCCAACACGCCCTTCCTGGCGCAGGCTTGGTGGCGCTGGTTGTAGTGGTCCCAGAAAAACTTTAACGCCTGAAAGGTCCAAATGATCCAAAATGATCCAAAATGGGTATGGGTCAATATTAACCATCAATAATGGTCCATAATGGTGGATAATAAGCTACACAACTAAAGGAAAACAATGGTTAATGATAGGGGAATCAGGGGTACAGGGTTTTGACCCACAGCCAAATGGATATTTCTGAAATAGGGAACCCACAAGTTATGGATGGTTTTTTGCTTTTCATGCTAATAAACTGGATTATTAAGCCCAATTTTGAGAATTCCATGGGCTTTCAACAAGGGGAAGGACCCAAAATTTGTTCAAAACCCTGATTCTGTTGGTTGTCACCGGGGCTCACTTTTGCCTCAACAAGCATCAGCATCATTCTCTACGCAATGCTACCTAAATTGACTGACCACTTCTGTATTTTCCAAGGATCCTTCAGACCTCTTTGATCAATGTAGGTTTATGCGCAGCCATAAGTTTCACTCGCCAGGAGTTGCTCACACTGATGTTGACCGTGGTTGTTGTTGTTGTCGCTGCTATGATTGTCGAGTTAGCTGCTATGGTTGGTTCAAGATCCGGGTGACCAGTGTGAAACACGGCATGTTTGAATGGCAATTGCTGGTGGCCTATAAACAGAGAAGCTAGAAAACAACCCATACAGATGACAGTTTCGTAATGATGATTATGGCTATTGTTGGCGGTTAATGCGAATACAATCTTCACTGATGGTTTATGCTGCTTAATACCATGGTCAATCATTACTATTGTCTGCTTACTAATTATGGAGATTGGTGATATTTTTGCTTCAGTTGCGATGCTTAATGCAATTTGTCAAACTGATACCGTCGGATGGACCATGATCTTATGACCAGTCAAAACACTGCTAATCTTATGCATAAGATAATCGTCAAACATTCTTGCTTTTTGATGCTTTGACCAGTCATTCAATGCTGCTTGTTTCCATGGCTCATCCATGGCTCCAGAGGCCTCCAGCGCCCTGGGTGAGAGCAGCTTGTCGGTGAGCGTCACGGGAAACCTGTCGGCGGTGGACGGTTCCTCCGCAGAAGTGGTGCAGCAACTCATCTCCTCGTCGTCCACATCCAGGCTGGTGGGCCCAGATGGGGTCCATGGTCGGGTTTCTCAAAACCCGGGTACCCAAAAATGGTTGGTTGATTACTATCAATGATTAGAAATGATTAAAAATGCATCTATAATGAATGCAAAACGATGATTTTTCCATGGCTTCAGGCAGAAGAGCTCCGAACATACATGCATGGTTTCCCAGGTTAGTGGAAGATGTTGATTATCAACAGAGGATACCTTCTATGGATCCTGACAATATTCAGTAGCCTCCGGCTCTCCGCGAGTACCTTTCAAAATGCTAGACCTCAAGAAGGTTACTCGAATGGATCAAAATTAGGTGCAGGACAGTTGTGTGAAAACAATGTAACAAAGCAAACAAATGGGAAAACTGTGTGATGTACATGAGCCGCTGTGCAAGACACGTTGCCGCAAGAACTGTTCTGTCTAAGAGTTTTCTTTTGTGTAAAGCTTTGTGGTGTACAAACTTTGTGCACGTGCCGTTTTGCGTGAACTCCAATTTGGTGAACATTTTGCTGAGTAAAATCTTCCTGATATAAAGATACAAAGACTGCTGTGCAAACACAAACTTTGTAAACCATGTTTTCTGCAAATGATTGTAAAGGCTTTATGGCGAAAGCTGGTTTTTTTACAAAGAGGTACAGAAACACCATTGTCGTGGAAGTGGAAGTGTTTGTTGCGAAAAAGTCAATAAATGCAACAACACGGCGCGCATACGGCAAAAGCACTGAAGTTACAGTAAAAAAGACAAAATACTTGCATAAAATGATGACTAGAACATTTGCTCTTCCATGGCATTTGTTCAACCAGGAGTTTAGCCCACAAGTTTTAGTGGACCACAAGACATGACAACGATAGTCATACTGAGTGGGTATGGATTTTCAGTTTTGGAAAACATGTTCGGAAGGGAAACACACAAAACTACAACACAGCACAACGCAAAGATACCAGCGCGTTTACACCAGATACGCTGTCAAGTGCGGTGGATTTACTGGAAAGCTTTGGCAATATGTGCACTCAACCAGTTTCTTCAATGTCACAAGAGTCGATGACCATGCAGCATATCAATGCAGTCCACAGATGACCTGAAAAACCATTGGCTGCTGAAGATACACTCACTTCTCATCTCCATTGTCCAGGTCATCAAGCGGTTCTGGGTCCAATGAAACTGTTTCTGCGTGGGGGGCCTTAGATGAAAAGGGTGCAAGGTTCGCTGGTTCATCTGCATTTTTTCCAGTCGATCAGTAGCTTGGTAGTTTCTTCGTATAGAAATATATCGATATGGGGTTGTCCATAAATGATGTATCAAAAGACTGATGGGTTTCCCTATGAAGATGATCATTATTGTTTGGTCAGTAGGTACCACAAACCCATATGATTGTGGGTCAAGATCAACCGTCCAAAAAAAAATATAACTCCCACTAAAGGGGTAGACCCACAGCCATATAGTTGCACAGTTTTTGATACGTTCTAAGTACCAGAGTGACGTCATATTTTCAGGAGAGCGGGAGGAGTTGAATGCTATTGTAATGCCTCAGGACCACCACTACGGATGGTGCTACGCTGAGCGGATCTTCGTGGAAGCCTCATTTTGTCACTGCTGCGCAGCACGTGGTCATGTTCGCACTACTTGGGTACTGTAAGTGTCGTTTGAGAGAACTGAGTGCGTTTCTTGTCACAACACACATTTGGCAAGACTTTGGGCCCTCGCATCAGGAAACATCCAAGTCATCCCATGCCGTCCTGGTTGGGGGTGCTTCTTACTTCCCGGGCGGGGATTATATGTAGAGCGGACAACACAATCTTTGGAAGACGAGCATCAGCAGCTCAGCCCCTCACAAACACCAAGCAAGTCACCAGAGTCATTCTCTTCACGAAAGCGATAGCCGTGGTTTCCCTGAACTCGTAGGGGCATAGCGGCATGCTCCAAGGACAACTAGCTCGGGACACTCGCGGGACGACTCAACGCAGCGTTCTCAATCATTTCTTCGAGCAAATTGTCAAAAGAACACAGCGCCCTTCCTGACCCTTTAGGACAACAAGCGAATCGCCAGAGGGAGCAACATCGCGCTGCCCTCAGGGATACCCGGATTGGTATTTCGTTAGCAAAGGCATTCAAAAGAACAGCGCTTGACCCACACAGCCACACACACCTTTGGTGACACTGGTGACCAGGTCAAATGCTGCAAGACAAGCGAAGCGGGCCCCTCAGGTGTTGTCAAGTTTGACAGTGAATCTCCATTAAAGCTACCGCAATTAGATACTAGACCTGGTCACCAGAGGCAGCATCAGTGTCCCTCCTTCCAATGTCAAAGCCCGTAATCTGTGTGTAGCACGGAGTCATCAGTTTCAGGGAGGGCCAGGGAAAGTTTAGTGTTGCACTTTCTTGCTGCATGTGCTGCTTCAGTTGTAGGGTCAGGTCAGGTGTTGCTGCCAAGTCCAATCCTTGGGACCGTCGTGGCTCCACTCTTGTTGGATGTGTATCCTCCCGTTTTCCATGGCGCCTTCACCTCCTCTCAGCATTTTTGGTGACATCCTCAGTACTTCAAGCACTTAGTTCAGCTTATAGATGTATTATCCTTGCAAATATTGTCAAGTATATATGTGGAGGTATGACCCTATATCCATGTCCAGAGATTTGGTTTTGTCCCCCATACTTTGTGCAACCAAAACATTATCCCTGGTAGTGCTTGGTTTCATGGCCACTCAACTTCTCCACTGAATCACCCTGAGACATATGCTCTATATACATATACCGAAACATGCTCTCCAAACTGCATAACACCCTTGAAAACCTTCCCAAAACGGAGGTGCAAACATATCCTGCAGTCAAACACGTAGAGCCTGTGATTTTTTTGATAGACAAGAATAGGCACATAGAAGCATGCAATGCTTGTTCATATACACATATATCATTGTATGATCATTCATATTCAAACCTGTATGATAGGATCACTTTGTGCACATTTACATCCTTTGTCTATTTTCGAACACAATTTGCACACACACACACAAATTTCTAAGTATCTCTCTCTCTCTCTCTTTCTATTTATTTTATTAATATACATATATATATATACATGCTTTCGTATAGTCCTACCATCTGAAACATGTATCACACATAGCTTGAGTTCCCGCCCAGTTGCCTTGCGAACACCTTGACATGGCTCATGGTGCTGATCGCCTTTGCGAGGCAGATCCAGGGGGTTTATCCATGGTTAATCAATATCCATGAGTTACCTGTTTAGTCATGTACCATGTAATTGATGATTAGTTACCTGTTTAGTCATGTTCAGTTAATCAATGGTTAATCAATATCAATGAGTTACCTGTTTAGTATTAGTTACTGCTTATTTACTATTAATATCAGTTATGTAACCTGTTATCAGTTTCGTGTTAATTACTGATATGAATTAATAACCTGTTAATACTGGATAGTAACCAACATCAATGTTGATCAATATCAGTAACTGGATGGTTGATAACAATTAGTTAACTGTTTAGTATTAATTAATGTTGATCAATATCAGTCATGTAACTGGTTATTTACTCAATATCAAGTAGTTAATCAACATCAGTCAGTCAATACTGAGTAAGCATCAAGAATTTGGCTGAGTACTTGTTTGTAATGGCGGTCATTGACTGGCTAATTTCCATCAATTTCAGTTGACACTGGCTAGAATATATGAGTTAATGGTGGGCAACAATGGGTGAGGCTATTTCATTGCCCAAGAGCGTCTTTGCCTCTTGTACAGACAGTGACGTGAGATGACCAATGGGTGCCAGCCGATGGTGGGTGTCGTGGTGTTCACCAACGTGGTGATTGAGAGTGGCGAGTGACAATCGTTGGTGCTAATAGTCAACCAATGGTCACAGCAAAAGTTGGCAATAACTGGCAATAAGCGATAGTTGATACTGGTTGTTAATCGTTGTTCTTGGCCGTGACTGATGTTAACAATGGCGATAAACAAGAGTTGACGATGCTTTGTCACCATCCATGATTGAGAAAAATGACTAATGATTAGTATTGGAAACAGTTCTAATTCTAATGGTTAATTAATGATAGTATGCGAGATTATACTGGTCAATCATAAGCGTGGGAAATATGGCAACCACTGATCAGCTTGATGAGTACTTGGACTTCACCAAAGAAGGGATATTATCGGCCTGGTCATCTGCCTAACAAGAGGATATTATTGAAATCAATCAACGTATCACTTACAAAGGGGATGCAGATCCATGAAAGACTGAGGTCTGGAATCGATTCCCCGAACATACCCAGAACTCCAATTACAATAGCTTCTGTTGATTGTTAAACTTCATTTTATGGGCTGAATCATCTAGAACATGATCACTGGATTCTTGGTCGTTCTCTCTCTTTCCC
>VSDK01027208.1:154872-215698 GCA_009767595.1 Symbiodinium kawagutii | reverse complement strand
CTTTCCCTATATATTTTGTTATTCCTATTGCCAACAAACATTGATATACGTATTTATGATACATGTATTATGAATAAAAACAATTTGTTTAGATTTATGTAGACACGAGAGTATGCAAAATCATACAAATACATGTATTCTGTACACACGTATACAGCATTGTGTTGATGTAAATGAACTCGCATACATTACAAGCAGCAGGGCTTCTCCTCACACGGATCGTGCACTCACATCATGTCTGTGAGGCCAGAGTAGCCTCAGCAGGGCCTTGTGATTGCTACAAGCTGAGTTTGTTAAGCGTATGCCCTGGGAGTCTGTACCTGCAGCGAGCAAAGACCAAGAAGCTGTTGGCTTTCAATCGCCACGGAAACTGAAGGTATCACGCGCTTAAAATGGAAGTTTCATGTATGCCATACCAAGCAATCATGGTTGCATAAAACTATTCAGATATGAGTGATATCATTCAACAATTGGCTTTGGGTTGACCATTAAGCTTGCAGGAAATGGTTTATATATGTTTATATGTGCCATTGGATGAATCACCATACTAATGGTAGATCCATAGTCATAAACACCGTATTTTGCCTGATAAATCACCAGCTTATGATTGAACTCATGGTCGTTTAGTAAGAAATAGATCTCCCCTTACTATTGCTATGGATTCTCAATGATTCACTGGATTCTCAACCTACAGTGGCAGCTCACCGGAACAGGTGGGCCATGGTGGGCCATTCACAGCCTGAAGCAGGGACAGAAACGTATCGATGAATGCATCATGCATCGGGTCAGTGCTCGGTGAAATTATCCGAGCTGTTGATTTAGGTGTTTCTCAATAGCTCTGGGTACTCCCAGCTATCATCCAAGTCATTAACCATGTAAATAAATATATATATATATATATTTATTTATTTATAGTAATGAACCAACCATAACTTTGGGGTACATTTTGTGCTGCAAAAGCTTGCCCCTATTTTGAGAAACCACCATTTAGGGTCTACAGTAGCCCATGGACCAGAAATAGCTATCACTAAGCGCCAGCTTTGAGCGGCTACTTTCGCTGGCTGCCCAGAGTCACAGTATCCAGCTCCGAGCAGGCTGGCAATGCGGCTACAACTAGCAACGCTGATGGTCGATAATCATGGCTGATACATGTGCTGAGTGACAGTGGATCCAGTTGTATCCAGTTGCATGATGCAGACTGACAGTTGCTGCCCTCGATGGTGGTGCTTGCTGGCTAAAAAGAAAGATGGGGTTTCTTGCCATGTGCCACTGGCCGCGGGGTCTCGGGGTCCCAGGAGTTTACGCCCCTTGCCACTGACGCAAAGCGCAGTTGGCAGAGAGTTCGTCGCAATTGCGAAGTGCGAATGGATCGTTGGGCAGTTCAGCACCATTTGATTGTTCAATCAACAAGTTGCCAGTGGATGATTGGTTTTGAAGTACCAATGGATCATTGGTTGGGCAGTTCAATGAAATAGTATCCATGAACCATCGTAATCATCCATTGTGAACCATCTATTCAAAACCATTTATGATCCGTATCCATGATCCGTGAACCATGGTAATCACTAGTCAACCATGATCCAAATACGGTGAGATTATGAGGGTCATTATCAATTATGGATAAACATCATAATTGACTATACGAATCATTATGATCAATCAGACATTGTCCAAATTCATCATCGCGAACCAGGATTTCTGCGGAATGGATTTATCAGAATCCATCCAGAGACTCATGGGTGATTGTGGGCAGTTTGTTCATCTCTAGGCAATCATTCTCGAAGAGCAGGAGGAACCTGAGCCGTTCGCAGTTGTGGGCATCTTAGTTTAGAAATAATGTTTAATGTTTATACCCTCATGGTTCCAAGGCGGAGTACCCATGGAATACCATGGGTATAACATGATCGGTGACAAGAAGCCGACAAAGCCGACTCGGCGCATGATGGGGACATTGAAAAAGGCAGCAGGAGGACTTGCCAAGCGCTTCAAGGTGGAGAATGGCCACTAGTAGCAGATAGCTGACGGTTAATAAGGGTTAATATCAATGGTCAGTTGGCCTGGAAACGAGGCATGGCCGGGCATCACCAAAAGGAGTTTGCCAGCCACAAGAAAGATACGTGGAAGTTCGAAGATGGCCATATCCAGTACCTGCTGCTTCCACCATTGCACATGATGTGTGACATGTGGATTATGTTTCTTCCACTCCAGAGCTCAAGGATCATTTGTGGTGAATTGCTTGGTCAGTACAATGCGAAATTGCGTAAGACAATTGTTTCAACTCGGCTTTAACATGCATAATCCATCAATATTCATCATAAGTTCAAAAGTCATGAGCACACGTGTATACAGTGTCGTGATCCACATGTTTTTACACATGTACACACTATCCCACCGATGCAACAGTGATGATCAGAGGATATCGACCTTTTCCGAGCCACCGCTGATGCCTGCAGGACCCAAGGGACTCTTTGGGCGTTGCGCGCGGAGGGCGAAAAATCTCCGCGGAGAGAAAGGAAAGCTGTTGAGCCCTTTGATAGATTTTGATAGTGGATAATGGTTGAACTTGGTTGTTTTGTGGTCAAGAATGGATGATAACAGCGGTTAAGAGCAGTGATTAGTGGTTTGATCATGATAATGACGACGGTGAAGGATAAATTGTCCATTATGATCCACTACGGCTATCTGGTCAGGTCACTGATGATTGGTCACAGTCAATCCTGGTTGATAATCAATTCGAAAGAACGTTCAATTCTGGTGGTTGAGCCTAGTGGTCCATAACCGTTATTGATAGATCATGGTCAACATTGGTTGAGGCTGACTGGCAAATGTTCTAATTGTGGTTATGATAATGATACTGCTACTTCTAGCTATTATTTGAAAGGTAATGGCAGTCTGTCAAAACCTGGCTAATACAACATTTTTCACTGTTCATGTTGCTAAGGTTTGATCATCATAGTGTTCAAGTATGATATGGTGATAAAACGTGATTGGTTATAGTGTTGTTATGATATTAGCCAATACCTGGATCACATCAATCATTTAACGGTTAACGGTTCACGTTGTTTAGGTATTGGCTAATGATTCATGTGGGTAAACGCAAAGCTTAGTAATGGTCAATCATTGTGATTATTGCTCAGAATGCTCAGCAGTGGTTCAACACGGTTCAGCATGGCTTGTGATGTCATGCGGTGATGGTGGATAGTTGATCATGGTAATAGTGGTGAAGTTTGAATGGTTAAAAAGGACAAAAAATCATGACTCACACTGGCTACAGCTACAAAGGTCCATATATGGTATACTGGTATATAATGGCTACAGCTCATAGGTTCATAATGGCTACAGCTACAAAGGTCCTGGTATATTCTGATTTCTACCGTACTGATGAATTATGGTCAATTGCAGTTGAGGAACGTTGAGGAAGATGAATCATGATCACGTTCAGACCATAGTAAATGATGCACTGCACCCAAGTTCACGGTTGACTTGACAAGAAAGGTCGTTTAAACTTGTTCACTTGCATTGCTGGTGGATCTGGGTGGATTTTCTGATATCCTTGCAATATTTGGAATCCAACACTTATTTGCATTTAGATACGTGTACGCATATTCACATGCATATTACATACATATTGCATACATACTTATTGATATGTTGGCAAATATTTGCGTGCTATACTATATACATGTATGTGTATTAATGCCTTTTTTGAAGTATATATATTATATAACATATTTCAATATATACTATGTATAGATATATTTGCATATTCTACATGTCGTCTACTGCCTACCCAGTGCTTGGCCAAGCTGAGAAACTGTTCAGCAACTTCGAATAACTGGGTTCGCTGCCCGCGCAGGCCGCCAATGTCCCAGGACGCAGGGTGGCACCACCAAGGGCTACGGGTGGATTGACAGCATGGATATGGAGGTTCTTAACCCATAGGGGACCCCAAAATGGTTGGTTTACCGTTTTAAATGGCTAATGACTTGGATGATTTGGGAAACACCCATGTTCCACTTTTTTGTATGAAAGGTAAAAGCTATGGGTGGAAAAAACGCTAAGGATATTTCATGTTAGTATGAAGTACCAAATGGCATGCTTCACCAAAAAGCCAGGGGATAAAGTGGATTACCGCTGCCAAAACTGTGGGGAACGTATCGGCTTCAGTGGCTGTATCCCCCATCTCAGACATTCTCAGACAATACTAGGCGGTTTCAAAAGACACTATCAACAGTCCCATGAAGCACAGCCATGATGGGCCTTCGAGTGATTGTTGTCACCCAGTTATATATGGTGGTTCCTTAAAATTGGGGTGCCTCCAAATCATCCAACGTCAATCATTTTCTATGATAAACCATCCATTTTGGAGGGTTCCCAAGTTTAAGAACCCCCCCCATATGGAGCTTGAAACTTTTGAGTCGCACAGCCATCTTGGCAGCGAGGACACCACTTCCTTGAGAAAATCTGGAGCTCAGAGAACTTCCTCAAGGTGTCGTGACCTCCCCTGGGAGCGGTAGACAGGGAGTGTCCAGGCCTACCCCTCAGGGGAGCGGGGCCACCAGGAGTGGCCACTAACCAAGTGGTAGTGACGCCTTTGTCGAGGAATGGTGGTCGCAGTTGCCATCTCCAAATGATCCATGCTTCTGTAATAGCAAAAAGCAAGGTCCAAGAGTCTAAAATTCAATCATAACTTGTTGGTGGTTTTGTTTTAAGCATGTGTTGAGATGATAAGTTATTTTTCTTGGATGGCTTATATCCACCAATCAGCCATCAGATGATTCGCACTACTGTGTCTTCCAACATGGACTCTTAGGACAACAACATCTGGATTTGTCCAAATATGGTCCCCAAAACTGGTGGTTTCTTTAACAATAATCGTTACTATTCGATGGTTGGTAGGCACCACCATGGCTTTGTGCATGGAGGTGTGGCTGATCCATAGTGTGTAGCCAACCTGGTGGGGAACCTGCTGGAAGGTACTGATCCCAAGTTTCGCTTTGCATTCACTAAGCATGACACAAGCCTCAACTGGATGGCTTATACCCACTAACTTAGGTTTTTAGTGTTTTTGGGATATGATTGATTTCCCATATAACCACTAAAAATATATTTTTAGCAAGGGATCTATAAGCCACCAAGTCAACTAAATCTGATAAATCAATTTAGTCTAATTATCGGGGTGGATCAGTATGGGGTTGATCGATTTAGGGAATCAATGTATCTGTAAGTGGGGGACAATCACCAAACTAGGATCATATTAAATGTGGGAGTTTCTCAATATAGGGAACCCCCAAAATGGATGGTTTATGACTATGAATGATGAGTTGGGGGTGTAAATTCGAGATGTGTCTTTGCTCCAGCCAGCACTCTATGAACCATGTGTGCCTCGAATAGATTTTGGCACAAACCCCCTTTGGTGTGATCCAAAGCTTGCGCTCTAGACAAAACAGCGTGAGCTCTTTCGGTGCGGTGTTGGGTGTGAGCCATATCATCTATTGGTGATATCTACGAGGTGAACTCTGCTATCGAATCCGCATGGTAGCGGAGCCCAATTACGGGCAGGGCCATCCGCAATCCAACTATGGGGTCGTCTGAGCATGAAGCCATAGATTGGAAATATCCACATTGGAATGGTGATTGGTTGACGTTTGCTGATTACTGCCTACGTGTGGAACTCAAAGCTGATGGTACCAAAGAAGAGGAACTTGAACAGCTAGGACCACGACTTGCAGGAAATCTTAGCGGAAAAGCTTTTGAGGCAATCGTGGACATTAGCCGTCCTGACCGGAAAACCAAGACTGGATGGAAGTTTCTTCTACAGTACCTGGAGAAGAAGCGGGGAAAGGAGAAAGTTGACCTTTTGGGTGACGCATTTTCTGAGTTCTTCATCAGGAAGGAGGCTCAGAGAAGAGATGGCGAAGAAGTCTGCGATTACTCATTGAGGTTCTCTGCCTTGGTGAGACGCCTTGATAAGGCAGTCAAGGAGTCAGGGTCAGAAGGAAAGATTCCTCAGGAGCTTTATGGATGGTTCCTATACTCAATGTCTACATGAGGATGGATGCTTCGGATGTGGCGAATGTTCGAGGAAGATCCGAATCATATCGACTTGAACATGTCCTTCAAGCTCTGAACAAGATGTGGAGTGGAGGAGGACTCAAAGAAAAGGATGCTGAGAAGAAGAAAAAGCCAAGTGGACAAGCCATGCTAGCGAAAGAAGAGGAAGAAGATGACTATGATGGAGAAGAAAGAAAGACTGAGGAGATATTCTATGGAGACGATGATGACTATGAGATGGATGCTGCTGCAGAATGGTTCCACGAGATCATGGCAGCTTTCAGAGAAGATCCTGAGAATGAAGAGATCTACGCCTCGTACCAAGAAGCGAGAAGAGCCCTGGATCAAGCCCGCACAGCAAGGGGCTACTATCCAGTCAGAAATCCCAATCAAAGTGGCAAAGGCAAAGGAGGCAAAGGACAAAACAAGGGACGAGACCTCGGAAAAGGAAAGAATGGCAAACGAGGGCACATTGCCCAATTCTGCCCACAAAGAGGTCAAGGCTTGGGAAAAGGGACAGGCAAGGGTGGACAGATCGGCTTCGTCGGAGCCGTGCGATGCCAAGATGATGATGACGAACCAGAGGACGACTTTTGGACCTACGACCAACAGACCGGTTGTTGCCAACGACACCATGTGGTTCCAAGAAAACGAATGTATCTGCCAGATGAAAGGACCTGTCCTGTGCCCATTGAAGACCTCAAAGCAGAGCGAATGACCGAGATGAAGATGGAAACAGGAGAAGGAGAACACCGAGTTCAGGATGTATGGGATGCTGAAGCAGCTGCGATGATGACAGTGTCAAGAAGATGGAGAGGAATCACCACTTTCTATGTCATGGACAAGGAGAACTCTCCAAAGAATGTGGAGAAAGTCGAAGAAACCAATGTCGAAGAGAAGATTTCACATCGAAGAATGAGAAAGTCATGGTGGTGATTTCGGAAAAGGTAGAGAATGAAGAAGCAGATCAGGCGTTTGCTACTCAAGGAGCAAGCCTTCAAGGAAAAGCTATCTTGGACAGTGGTGCAACCGACAGCATCATTGGTGTGGAAACGTTGCAGAACCTTGCGGACCTCTATGAACAGTTGGGGTTCTCGCCAGACACCGAGATCGAAGTCGACCGGAGTGTTCACAAGAATTTTATCTTCGGCAACAATCAAAGCAGTTCTGCCCTGGGATTGGGTCACATCAATGCTGGAGTTTGTGGAAAAGAAGTGAGCTTGCAAGCTCACATGGTGGAAGGAGAGACACCATTTCTCCTTTCCAGCAAATTCCTCTATGACATGAAGGCCACCGTGAACTTCAGAACTGGAGTGGCAGTGTTCCAGTCAATTTCAGAAGCAGATCCAACTCGAGAGAAGCCCTAGTCATCATTTGCTGCTTCCAGTGACGGCATTTGCGGGTAATGATCGAGGACTGAGTGCACTTGCGGTTGAACAGGCAGATCCGATTGTACAGAAGCTCAGCGAAACTCCGGTAGATGTCAACCATGAAGAGACCAAAGGGGGTAGTGCCTTAGGAGAAGAGTAGGGACAACACCACCAAGGTCATAATGGACATTTTACTGCTAAGCAGAAAATGACGACCTTGAGTGGACAAGACCAGAACTTTTTATCAAGTATTTTTGTCAGCCAAGGGATTGATGATGATGATCAATGTTGTGTGCACTCAGACCCGTCTTTTCTAGATGAGGAAATGAAGGAACTGACCGTTGAAGACAAACATGACATACAGGCACAACTCCATGACAGCTTGACTGAAGGTGCACACTCCGTTCGTGAAGTGCTTAGGAACCAGCGTCTGAACCTTTTGGAAGTGTGTGCTCCTTGGGACAGTCCTTTGACTCAGGCCGTGAGAGACATGGGGGGAAAAGCTATGTCGATAGGCATTCATAATGGGTATGATTTGTCTACGAAACAAGGGTTTCTTCGAGCTGCTCAGCTGATTCGAGAAATGAAACCTGAGTATGTTCATATCTCCCCTCCTTGTTTCCCTTGGTCGCCCCTTCAGAATTGTAACCAAAGGACGGAGTCACAAATCCAAAAACTGCATTTCAAACGTTCTGAAAGTAAGAAGCCTTTGAAACATTGTCGGAAATTGGTTGAAATTCAGTTGGTATTGTTTTTGGAGACGCAGAGTTCATGCTCCACGCGGGAGGTGAACATCCTTTACATGCTCAGAGCTGGTCCCTTCATGACATGAAAGCCATGGTCAACATGTGTGGTTCACGGTTCACTGTTCATGGATGCAAACATGGAATGCTTTGCCCCAAAACTGGTTGTTTGTTGAAGAAACCCTGGGGGTGGTTTTCGTCACATAAGGGGATCAAGAAGGCTTTGAATTTGACATGTGACCATGGAGTTGGTGCCCATCGCAAGATTGAAGGGTCAATCACTGCGAGTTCCGCCATCTATCCCAAACTTTTGTGCAAGAGGTTCGCAAAGGCCCTCTTGAAGGACTCTCACGAAGAGTTCAGTTGGTTTAGTCAGATCGAGGAAATCCCCGATCAAGTGTTCATGGAGGAAGAACCCAATGAGTCTGAATATACTCCGAGTTTGGCCCCCGAAGATGTTCATGACTGGAATCAGGATCATGATGATGGTAGGTTGGATGATGATCACGATGAGGGGCCTATGGGGGATGAGTTGGATCATGGTGAGGCTGCTATGGGAAATCCCGATGATGACCCCGAAATGGTTGATGATCCTAATGGGGAAGAGTTGGCTGAGATCAAACGCAAGTTGAAGGTTATCCATAGGAACTTAGGACATCCCAATTTGGAAACCATGTTGAAGATGCTTCGGGATTCAGGTGCGTCACCACGGATCATTCAGGTTGCCAAGAATTTTACTTGTGAATTCTGTCTTCAACGAGGGAGACGAGCTCCTGCTCGTCCAGCCACGGTTACCAAGGCGGAGAAGGCTTGGAGCTGGAAACTGTTGCAGCCAACCCTTGGAAAAACCTTGTTTAAACATTTCCGCAGAAATATTCCGAATAGGTCCGTCCGTGGTTTTCTTCAACAAAATAGCCGTGTGATAATCCGTAGCTTCATCCATCATGCTCAAACCAAGAACAAAAGTGGGTTTCTCTCCTACAGCCAACACTTCTTTGGGGGTTCTCCACCAAAAGGTATCTATGCTGAGGCATTGCCATTTCTCCGTCGGTATGACGAAGAGGGATTCATGAAAGGACTTGACATTGTCTCTTGGCTTGAAGTGTTTGGAATGAAGTTGGAGCCGATATCGGGTGAAGGGTCTTGGCAACTTGGCAAACACAGTCGGCATTTGCAAACCCTGAAAGAACAAATGAACCTGCTTTGTTATGAGTTGGGTAGCAAGGTTGATGTTGATACTCTTTTGGGTTTATGTGTGTGTGTGCTAAGAATGACCTTCACCAAATTCGTGGCTATTCTCCCAATCAGTGGGCTCTCGGCCAGAACCATGGTAGGATCACGTCTTTCCTGCAAAACAGTCAAAACCTTCCTTTGCTTTCCTGCAGAGAAAACGAAACCTTTGAAGAAAAAGTTCGAGCTGAAAGCATGGCACAACGGTTGTTTTTACAAGTTGATGCTCGAAGACAAATCTCTAGAGCTATGAATGCGAAGTGTAGGACTATTCGGGAGTTCGTTGTCGGTGACCTGGTTTACTTAGGAAAGGACCACGACAAGGGTCGAGATATGGGGGAAATTGGTATGGACCGGCAAGGGTGTTGGCACATGAGAAAACCTCGGGAATTGAAGAACAAAATGCTCCAGGTTCTGTTGGATTGTCCATGCTGGGAAACTTTTCAGATGTGCACCAGAGCAGTTGCGACATGTCACTCATGATTTGAGACATTTGGACAGAGAAATCAACGGACCTCACAATTTCCACAGCATGTTGAAACATGTGTCCAATCAGCAGAAGTATTTCGATATTAGTAAAGAAGACTATACACGATGTTAGAAGACATTGATGAACCTGATGCGAACATGCCTCACCGCAGGGCTCGAGGAAAACAAACTGTGCCAGTTGAAAAGACCGGTCCCCGTCGCAATCCACCCGACCATGGAGTGCAGCTTGAAGGATCTGATGAACATGAAGAAAGAGAAGAAGAAGCAGGAAGCGAAAATCGATCTCGATCGCCTCTCTCTGGAAGAGTTCGGGAAGATGAAAATGAAGGCAGGGGAGAAGTACCTCGGAGTCACCTTCTGAAGAGATCTACAAGGACGACGACTACAACCAGTGGGTGGTGAACCAAGGAGACGCCAAGAGGTTCACCGAAGGGATGCTGCAGTACCGCGCGTATCTCCACCGTCGCCTGGCGGCAGAGCTACATCAAGTGGTCGACAGCGGCAAGAAAAGCGAGGGTTCTCTCCAGGAGATGCCGAAGTCCTCCCAGATGCCAATTCCTCCGAAGGAGAAAGAGGACGTTCACATGAACAGCGGAAAACGTCAGATCGAAGAAGAGTACGAGCTGGAATCCAGCTGGAGTCGAGTGGACGAGATGGAAGGAGAGATCTCACAGATGAAGTCCCGTCTGACCAACATGGAAGACATGATGTGCCAGATCTTGACGGCAGTGCAGCAGAAGAACCAGAACTGAGGGGCCGGAGAAGTCGATCTCCACGGAACAAGGAAGCTGGTGCGAAGACACCAGATCCTGATAGTTCTGAGCTGTATGTGCATGAAATTTCGGAAGAGGGTTTTTCACAGTATGTGGATAACCTCAAAGTTTGTGAATTCTCCATTGATCTTGCACCGAGAGATGTTCACATGAAAAAGGGTGGCATTTGGGTTGTCAATTCCAAAGCTAGGAAGAGTGTTTTCGAAATCTCAATGAGAAAGACAAACAAGAGTTTCAAGTTGCGATGAAGAAGGAACTTGACTCTTTTCTTTCTAGTGAAGCCATTCAGATTTGCAGCTCAGCCAATGTTTCGTTGGATCACATTCTCAAGATGCGGTGGTTATATGTGTGGAAACCCCTTCATGATGACCAAGGTAGACAAACGGGGAGAAAGGCTAAGGCCAGGTTGATCATAAGAGGGTATGAAGATCCACGGTTAACCACCTTAGACAGAGAAGCACCAACTTTGTCGTGTCTTGGCCGAAATTTGCTTCTTGCCGAAACCGCGAGACGCAGGATGGTGTTGAAATCAGGAGACATCAAAACCGCTTTCTTACAAGGACAGAAGAGTGAGTTGGATTCTGAAGTTTATGGGATGCCACCACCGGATGTACGGGAAACCTTGGGCATGAAACCTCATGAAATCCTGAGAATTGCTAAGGCTATATATGGTCTCCTGAATGCACCAAAGCGTTGGTATGAAGCTCTCAGTTCTTTCTTGCTTCAAGATGGTTGGTTGGTTCATTCTTTGGACAAGTGTCTTTTCAAACGCATAGATGAACATGGAAACATTTTTGGCTATTTGGGAGTTCATGTTGATGATGTTTTGACTTCTGGTTTTGGTCGTGAATATGAACAGAGTATTGATCGTTTGCGGGAGAAGTTTACTTTTGGTAGTTGGGAAAATGCTCAAGAAAACATGATTACCTATTGTGATTGTGAAGTTCAACAACATGCTGATTTTTCGATTACGGTTGGTCAACAGAAATTTTCTTTGTCTATTGATGAAATCAATTTGTCCACGGAACGAAAAGGAGAACCTCTGGACCATGTCAACGAAAACGAAAAGAGACAGATGAGACAAGTCTTAGGAGCTCTCAATTGGCGTGCTACTCAAAGTGCACCATGGCTTTTATCAACTGTAAGCCATCTCCAAGGTGTTGTGGAAAGTGCCCAGATTCAAGATATTTTGGCAGTGAATCGTTTGGTGAGGTTGCAGAAGAAACGATATGACCAAGGGTTGTTCTTTGCTCCTCTTCAAGGGCCATGCACCTTGGTGACGTTTACTGACGCGTCTTGGGCTACGCGGCGTGATGGTACTAGCCAAGGAGGACAGGTTACCCTGTTAGTGCCTGAAGTTGCTTGGAAAGGAGCTAAGGTACAGTTCTCGGTACTCAGTTGGAGTTCTAAGAAACTTCAACGTGTTGCCCGGAGCTCAACTTCAGCAGAGATTCAGATGTCGGCCAATGCATTGGATTCACATGAGTTCGCGAAACTAGGGTTTTATGATTTAAGGTGTAATCATAAACTTGATCTTCGGAAAAGTGATCACTACTTGAGTAGTTTCAGGTCAGGACTTGTAGGAGATGCTAGGAACATCTATGATGCCATTTGTAAAGTGGAAACCTCGGGGTTACACCTTGCTGAGAAAAGGACTGCCATTGAACTTTTAGCCATAAAGGAGAGACTGACTCAGGCTTCAGTAGAACTTAGATGGGTGGACAGCGACTCGGACATTGCGGACAGCCTCATGAAACCTTGGAAACATGAAACTTTGATTAAAACCTTACAACGGAGAGAACTTTGTTTGGTCTATGATCCTACGTTTCAATCATCTCGGAAGAAACGGGCTCTGCGGAAAGTTGTTGGTGCCCCAGTCCATTATTCCTGGCTGGAAACTGTCTTCGCGCTGGCTGTATGAGCAAGATAAGTTTTTGGACCAGCGTAAATTCGAGATGTGTCTTTGCTCCAGCCAGCACTCTATGAACCATGTGTGCCTCGAATAGATTTTGGCACAAACCCCCTTTGGTGTGATCCAAAGCTTGCGCTCTAGACAAAACAGCGTGAGCTCTTTCGGTGCGGTGTTGGGTGTGAGCCATATCATCTATTGGTGATATCTACGAGGTGAACTCTGCTATCGAATCCGCAGGGGGTACCCCTATTTCGAGAAACCACCGCATAAGATTTGGCACAGGAGCCTGGAATCAACCATCCCCAGTTTTTAACCATGAATCAACATTTGAAGCATGAATCAAATCAATGAGCCAGGATTTTTAACATTTCCAGATGCTCCATGTATGGTATATTTACCTACATTTGGATCATATTAAAGGTAAATGTAGGTAAATATGCCATACATGGAGCATCTGGGATTTGAATTACAAATCAAGCCTTAGATCAACCATTCCTCGTCACCGCAGCGTCCCACGACCGCTCGACTGGCTCCGCCCAGGTCGGAGATGGAACAGCGGATCACTGCTGGCCGGGGCCGGGGGCTCAGCTGCAGAGGTCTGCTGAATAAGTGGCTATGGGTCAATATATTAACCAACCAACAATGGGGGATAATAACCAGCAAACTATAGGGAAAACAATGGTTAATAGTGGGGGAAGCAGGGGTACGGGGTTTTGACCCACAGCCAAGTGTCAAGCTATACCAGGAAAAAGTTCTGCGCCCAAAAAGCTGAGAACATGTGTCGGGGCCTATGTAGACCTCTCTTCCGAACATGGGAATTACTCCTGGTTCGTTGACCATTGCCCCTTTCACAAACCGCAGCTGGTGGCTAGTGGGGATGGTTGATGGGTGATGCTTCATATTCACCATTCTCATCGTTGGAACCTGCTGTGGTGAAGCAGATTGAATGCTGCCTGCCTCTTCCCTTCAATTCACCATCAAGAATAGATCATTCCACCTGAGAAACCGACCAGGTACACTGTAAGCACCACCGCTAGAGCTAGGAAGCAAAAGCTGGCGCAAATGCTGTTGGTTGTTACACCCATGGCCTGCTTGTGGATGAAAATCAATGGCTGGGACAACTGTAGCCAGCCAGAGATCCTCGTAGGGATCTCATTCGTGTCAATGCATGGTATGGCTGGTGATTTCACTCTCCAGCACATCTTGACGTCACAATATGAACCGCTTAGGTTCATCAATGTTACTCCCAATGGTGGCCGGCGATGTTGGATTAGGAATTAATTACCGCCATAAATGTGCATGGTGATCCAAGCTTACAAACCGGAGCTTCGCCCGAAGATGTAGGCAACAAATCTGGGAGCCGGGACCATCAGTACCACTGTCTGCAGGGGTGCCCACCCCGCCCCAGTTGTAATAGTATGAGACCAGCCCCGGAGCTCTTGACAGCCAAGAAAGCAGGTCTATGATGCCGTTGATGGTGATATGGTGATGGTTGATCATTGCGGAAAACAAGATCAACACTGACCAACAGTAAAAAGAATAGAAACAGCAAAAGTGGATCTCGACGATGACAATGATGATGAAGGTGATGATTATCTGGGTGGACTGCACCCTGCGGTTTGTGTGCAATGAGGTCCCCCTGGCAAGTCTGTGCGAGGTGGGCGCGACCTGCTGGTGTGGGGCCGGGCTCAAAGGGTTGGGCTAAGAAGGCAACATGGAGTTTGTCCAAGAAAAAACAGTACATATCATTCAGTATCGGTATGTTTGAGCAGATTTATTCACTGTGACTGCAACAATTTGTGTTCACTTAAATCGTGTGATTGGTGTACTTCTGTTCTTGTTCAGGGGTAGGTCATAGGTAGAGATACCAGTGAATTTAGCAGCAACTTCAGGCAGATGCAGGCATGACCAGCCATCATTCGACCGGGTAGCCAGTGTTCCAATAGACTGGGCATGACGTGTCAGGGGGGGAGCATGGTCATTTGTCAAGTCACCTGACTGGCGGCCCTTGCGGTGTCTGTCAGTGAGGCTTCGTCATTTGACACAAGAGCCCCAGCATCTGCATATTCGGAGTTTCTATCTGCATTTTTTTTCGGCGCATTTGGTTCAAGAAACTCCAATTGCATGACTGTGGATGGCTTTAGCAACATGTAATGCCGCGAATCTCAGTAGCTCCTGCGCCTGATAAAGCAACCTGCACAAAATCGATAAGTGCAGTGATGATGCCTGAACGGCAGCTAGCAGCAACCGCAGGAAACAGGGATGGAACAGTTTGCCAGCTGACTATATGTACATATCAACCATCTCAAGCCATTCTGAACCAGATATCAGCAATGGTTTGTAACTCACCGGAGCTATGTTCATTGACGACTCGGAATATTCTGCTTCAGCATGGAACCAATTAATTATGTAATCTTGAGTCATTAACAACCAAGCAACTGGTATGAGATCACCAATGACAGTCATATGAGTCATATGCTTTCGTAATGTCCTAGACGATTAGATCTTCCCTAGATCGTGTCCATGGGTTGTATTACTCTTAGCCACTTAGTTTGATATAATATTCTACTTTTTAACCTTCCACACATGGTGAGTCATGAGATCTTCCCAACTCGTCAAGCCATGATTTAATCACTATAGAATTATAGACCTTTGAAACCGTTGTCAAACATAGTTAATCATAGTGAGCCATGGTTAGATGGTTTCTTAACCAACTTATAAGTGGGTGCAACCTCCAAACTTGACTCAGCCTGGGCATCTAAAAACTGCGCTGGTGGCGTTGGCCCACCATGGTTCCAGCACGAGGCGCGGAGCGATGAACGCGGGAGAAACACATGGGAATGGAGTGGTGGTGGTAGTAGTAGTTGTTGTTCTTCTTCTTCTTCTTCTTGTTCTTGTTCTTGTTGTTGTTGTTGTTGTTGTTGTTCTTGTGCGGTTGTTGGTTGTTGCAGTCACCGTTTGAAGAGGATGAATCAAATCACATCAAATCACCAAGTGCGCCTGGGGATTGGTTGATCAAAGCAGATGCGGATAGCTTGTCGGCATTTCTCTAGTCGCAGCTGCGTTTATGGATCTCAGTGATCAGTAATTGGGATTCATTTTGGACTTATGATTGTAGAACAAATGCTGGACTACTCATTTTGTTACGCCCCTTTCCGAACCCAATGCATGGTGCCTTGTCTACAGACCTTTCAACGACCTTTCAAGGCCAAGTGTTTGTCTGCATCACCGAGCAATCCCTGTCGGAAAATCTCAGAGCTTCTTTGTAGACCCCCCCGTTCAGGTTCCCGCTTGAGCCTCGCGTCACTTGCAGTGCCCTGCTCAGCTGTCCACACATGACAGGTGATCCCCATGCTCTCGTGGCCATTTCTGGAAGACAGATTATCATTTATCTACAATAGGCAATTCTCCACTTGAAGTTATTTATTTATCTACAATAGGTAAATATGTATCTACAATAGGTAAATATTTGCAGCCAAATTTGAAGATATTTCAAGTGGATCTTGGTGCACCCCCATGGCACCAAGTTGTTGGGACTAGAACCCACATTCACAGCCTTCTGGATGGTCCCCTTGCTGCCTCCCCAGTCACCAAGCGGTTGGTTGACTGGAGGTCATGGTTTACCAAGCGTTGGGAGAAGCTTTTCCAGGCTTTCTCAAAATAGGGGCCCCAAATCATGAGATTTGAATTAGTTTAATTAAGCAATAAGCAAACCATTCTTGTGGTTCCCTATTTCGAGAAACACCTGTGTATCAACTAGCTCATCGGACCACACCCCGTGATGATTCCCACGATTAGCCATCCAATCTTAACCATAGAGCTGCCCTCGCCAAGCTCTCAAGGTATGTGGGATTGTAGTCGCGGTCATGGACCGAGGCGCCTGGGGCTAGCCATGGTGTCAACGCAGACGCGACAATGCATTCTTTGAAACCAAGATCGACAAGGACCAGAGAACCAAAACTTGGTTCATTGCTGATTACATACCTAATATATCCCAACAAACCATATTCACCGAGTACACTGTAAACATACCAGGTAGGTACTATGCCCACGATTGTTCACAACAGATGGTTCTACTTGGTGTTGCCAAGGTTGGCTGATTTGATGCGGCAGAGCAGCCCGCATGCGATCCACTTCCAGTGATCAATGAGCCACTAACCATGATTAATGAACCATTAAGACCGATTTGACATGAACTAATTGACCACTATCAACACTGTATCAACCATCATCTTAACTTTTTCCCCAACATTGACCAATTATTAAACTTCATCAATCTCGATCCATCATCATGCAGTATAACCATCCGCTAAGCTCAATATCCCCTAATAGGTGTATATGTATACTGTATAAGCAACTATTAGATTGATTATGGTTTATCACCATGTATCACCTAAATGAGCCATTTTCCACCATCACCATTTTGATTCAACGCGACTGTGAAGCAAACATCAATATCAACCATTATCACTTTTGTCAAGCATCTACAACAATATCAATCATCAGTAAAGCACTGAATCATTTACTAGCCACCATTAAACATTGTTAATTAATCATTATTGATCATTATTGACCATCATTGATCATCATGAACCAGCTTATTATTCATCATGAATCATCATTAACCAGCTAATGGAACATCCTGAAACCGTCATTAATCATCATGTATCATCATTAATTATCATTAGCCAGCTTATCAACATTTCTTAAACAATCATTAATTATCATTAATCATCATCAATCATTATTAACAATCATTTATCATCATTCACCATCATTCACCAGCTTATTCACCATCATTAAAAACTATCCACCAGTAGTACCCGTCCCGACGCCGAAGCCCATCCGCAAGCTGCGTGTGAGTTTGCGCAGCTGCCGACAGGTAGCCGGCTCGCCTTCGGCTTGAGAAGGCGGGTTGATAACTGGGTAGTTTCTCAAAGTATGAGGACTCCAAAAATGGTTGGTTTATAACTATAAATGGTTCATGGATGATTTGGGGGGTACCCCTATTCTGAGAAACACCCAACTGGGTGGTCGTTTCAATTTCTGATGTTTTCCCTAGTATTGACCTACTAGTGGATGGTTTAGAATGGTTGATTAAATGGTGAGCTTCTGTTTTTCTAATTGATTAAATGGTAAACCACTCGTTGACTACTGGTTCACCTACTGGTTAACTACTGGTTGACCTACTGGTCAAGAATGGTTGATTGAGTTAATGGATGATGAACTGATGCTTAGTCGTTGGTTTATTGAACTGGGGCGAGTTACGAACTGTGGTTGACCATCAATCGACTAGTTCGTGATTTTGAAACGCATGGTTAATGGATGGTTAACTGATGGTCAGTTGGATGGTTAAGAATCAACAAGGAATTGTTAGCAAATGACCTGTACAAGTAGTGGTTAATGAAAGTTCAATGGTGCTTGCTATTTGTCGGTTAGTTTATGCGTAGTGATTGATGATTAGCACATGATTGGCCTATGGGTCATACGTGTAATGGATACACCCACATCCCTTTGATTGATTACAATGACTAATTGATGTTGATATTTTGGATCATTGATCGGATTGATGATACACCGATTTCGAATAATGATCAAGCATGGTCAATGAGGACGGTTAAAGATAGGGACACTGGATGCGAATAGAGATTGCAGGGCGGTAGAGTGATGTTTTGATGGTGATTGGTTGATAAAGGGACAGAAAACGGAGGGTGATCTGGGGCACTCCAAGTTTGAGAATATACTTCAACCCTTTTATGTGCACTTCCTTAACGCTTTGTTCTCTTGGGGTTGAACAATTCAGCCAAGGTTTAGTACTCGATAGCCATTGGGTCCACGCAACGAAAGGCCAAAGCGCTTCATAAACGTCTCGATTCGCAATGGTTGGTAAGCGATGATTTTGGCGTGTGTGAAGCAAGAGATAAAGCTAACACATATGATGTGTGTTTGTATCTGCAAGTTTCATGAGATGTGTTTGTATTTGCAAGTGTCATAAGAGTTCTGGTTATATTCATACATTTGTTTATCTGCACATTGCACCATATTATGACTTTCCCACTCTTTTTCTACAGAATCTCAACACACATATCTTTTTCGTTGACATCTATTCAACGCTCATATGATACACAACATTCATGTGTAGTTACACACTAACATACCACAATATCTTCACAAAAGTTAGGTCCCCTGAAGGGTGGCTCCCCAAGGGTCATGAGTCGGGTGGTAGGTTCCCGCTCCTCATCGCAGGCACAAGGTAGTGGAAGAGCTCCCTCCAGAGCCAGAGCCGCCAGAGCCGTTGCTGGACGTGATCGAAGAGCATGCCTGGAGCTTCAGCTGCGCAGCAGGAGAACATGTGCCGCGTGCTTCGCGAACTCGCTGCAGGAGGTTTGTCCTAGTAGAAATTGGATGATCGATATGATTCGAATATGTTTTGGTGTTTTTTATTGCTTTTTTGGGATCCATCAAATGAATCCATTGCCAAACAAATCCCGAATTACGTCCATTAAGTCCGCAGCCTTAGAAATCATCGGTTCTCGTTCGGTTTCGGAGTACCCAAAACATTTTCCATCCATATATGGGAAGGTACACTATTTACGGGCACCCAGACTGCAGCAGTTGCCAGTGAAAATCCAGCTTTTCCGATTCCTGTTTGGCGTAAGTGGCCTTCTTCGTTTGTTGAAAAATCCCACGCTGCAGCCGTCAGAGATTTCTCATGGCTAAGCCGATTTTGGGTGTCACCCATTTGGCTATGGGTCAATATTAACCAACCAATTTCATGGGGGATATATAATAACCAAGAATAATGGTAAAACAATGGTTAATGGTGGGGGAACCAGGGGTACAGGGTTTTGACCCGCACCCATTTGATCCAAAGCCTTCTGTCAGATTCAGAGATTGCCGTTGCAAACAATGGTAAAAACTGCCGCCTGCAGGAGGTTTCTTGGTCCTAGCAGTGATGTGGTACTGCGTGGGAGCCTCAGATTGCTGTCACAATCCAGTCAAGACTGTGACCATGCATCAAAAATCTCTGGTGTGTAGTGAACAGATCAGGAGAGGAGCCGAGGAGCCTTCAATTTACCACACATTGGTCCAGCCGAGATCATTTCCCCTTGGGAAACTAACCTGGAAGACAAAAATCACTATTTTCCACTTCCAGGTTAGTTTACCTGTCCCTGTTGCGCTCGTTTGTTTACCCTGACTGTGTTTTCACGTCACTGGCAGTGTCTTCGACATGTCTACGACACGGCGCATCCAACCCCCATGGCTGCGGTTGCACCCCTGGTGGGCACCAGCCATGTCCGAGGCACGCAGGAAAAGCTTGCGGCGACCATATAAGCTGCCGGACTGTTTGGGTGCAGGGAGACATTGACAGAGGTCCACTGAAGCAGCACCGTTCGCAAGATTGGATGGTGATGATGATTGATGTTGGATCATATTGGATTGCACTATTTTCACAATAATTTTTCTGGGCATGTTGGTGAATTTGCCACAAATGCTGTTGCTTATAGGCTACTCATCACAAGTGCTACTATTATTCCCTCGCTGTGTGGAATCGATTCTTTCCGATGGGTCACTGTAGTTGTTCACAGCCAATAGGTTCTTGGTATTCTTCATGGTTCGGCCCTACAGCTAGAGTATTGTCCTCGTCCTTGTTGGTGGGCTGGGCCACGATTTTTTGTTGAACTTGTTTTTAATCTTATTTTGTTTCTGTACATTGTTAGGTGCGTCTTGTTCCTGATTGTTGGCTTATCATCATTGAAACTGTAGTCCACCCTTAGTTTTTGTTGATTTTGATTGTCACCACTATCCCTACCTAGTTTGTGTGACCTCTTGCTGGAAGCTTTTCTAAGTCAGGTGAAGCAGCAGGGGACACCTTGAGTAACCTGTGAGGATCCAAGTCTTAAATAATTAGATTCTAATAGCCTGAATTGCCCACAAAAGTCAATCCAGTCTGTCCATTTGTTGATCTATCATCCTTGCATCTATCTAGTGCGCTGTGTGTTACATCTATTCTTGTTTAAGACATTTTTGGTATTTGGTTATCTATTTTGCACGATCATGTGATGATGTTCAACTCCTGTCAATAACTCTAGTTGTGAAGTAGTCCAGTTGTGAAGTAGTCGACCTTCCAAGATTTCTATGAGAAAAGTCTTCCTCATTTTCTATGTCATGTACGGCCATGGGTCAAGAGCCCTGGTGTACCATTGTTGATCCTTGTCTTCCCTATGATTTTTGTGGTTATCATTCCCCATAGAATCGATGGTTAAGATTGACCCATAGCCATATCCTTTCAAACAGTTGCATGATTTTCTGGTTGGTGGTTTGATTTTTTTTAAATCTTCCCTATTAACAACTGGTTGGTTGACTAATATTCTTCATAGGGGTGGTTCAACCACCAACCAGTTTTCCACTGTTGCCGTTTTCGCAGTCAGGACTTATCACCCTCCAAGGGAGGACAGGTCGCAGATGCGGAGGCCAGTTCTGAGTTGACGAACAGCACACCAACAACCAAGGATCGTTGCGGAGGTAAACTGAGGTAAGCCATGAATTTTGGAGCATATGACTTGGATATACCTTGCTGTTATCTATGGTGACCTTCCCATTTTTGTTAGGTCCTTGGGATCGGCTGGCCCAAGTGATTGCCACACGTGGGTTTCCTAGGTTCGGACGGTCATGAGCCAAGGCATATAGCCATTGTATGGAGTCCCTGGACATGGGGGAAATGACAAAATATTGCAGATTCAAAAGGTGTATCCACCCTGGCACATCTTGTGAATCTGGCAACTGATCACGAGGAAGACAAAGCAGGACGTTTCGAAGACGAAAGGACGGCTCTGTGCAAATAGTCGCAACGTATGTATATCAGAATTTCATACTGATATAAATTTAAGAGGCTATACAGTACTATTTTACATTAAAAGCAAATGCAGGTCTAAACAAAGTAGCAGCAAAAACGAGGGTTGTCAATGTCCTCTAGAACGCAATTGTCTATGATACATTTCTATTTTCTATTGGCTCTAAACAGGATATTGTCTATGGGTCTGAACTATTAGTTCTAAACGGGTATTTCTACTAGTTCTAAACAGGCTCTTGTCAAGACCCTGTTGCAGAAACCACGACCTGGGTCCAAACGCTGCGCGGACTAAACCGGTGTCCCCATCTACGGTCGTCTCCATACTTCGCTGCCGCACAAGGCAGAGTTCCAGAGGATTGTTCGCTTCCTGCAGGAGCCATGGCTGTTCGTGTCCAGGTGTGTCCATCGATGGGTACCAATCATCATAAATCTTTTGTTTATGAACTGAATAATGATCGTTTATGGCTGGTGATCTTTGGAGCATCATCAACGTGTATGTTGGTTTATTGCTTTTAGATGGTCTATAAACTGAATGATTTGGGGATGCTCCTAAGATGACAGAATCATTACCATGAATCATGAAAACATAATCAAAGTATTATGTACAAAAAGTTCCATCCAAAGATTCTTCCAACCAGCCGGGTACCTGCAAAGCAATGCCCCCCACTTAATAAGTCGGTTGACTATAGCATACTATAGCTATATCTACCAGGACCGGTACTAATCCTATAGTGAACCAACCGAACTGAAGTAACATCTGGGGGCCTCACTAGTTGTGGATCCCGTTGCTTCATAAACTCCAGAACGGTTCCCTGAACCACAGGACGAACTGCTGATCCCCATCGACAAGCGCATGCCGGGCAGACCCTTCGAGTGACCCGCCGCGGCGGAAGCTGTGCGATGAACCGATTGACCTTGACCATGGGCAATGGGAGATCCATATTAATAAACCATGATGAATCACCAGCTATTGATGTCTAAGCATGATGAATCAGCAGCAATTGATACCTTGACAAATGAGAATAAACACAATCAAGCACTCTTTTTCGACGGTGAACTTGTATGGATTTGCTAGGAACTGATGGCTAAACTGATGCTGGTGTACTTAAGTGTACTTGTATGGATTTGCTAGGAACAAAACCTTCTTGGGGAGTAGGAAGCAGGATGGTCTGACTGATTGGTGGGTGGGATATGCGCTTTGCACAACTTCCTCCTGGAGCAAGAACTACTCGAGCTTACGATCAAGACCAGCGAGGTAGGCCCCCTACTTACAACGTGGTTTATAAGCCATTTGACGATAGTTATGTTTGCCACAACTAGTATTTGCCCTAGTTATCCCCACCTTGAAGTCTTGGAATCACGCCGATTCGGATGAATTGCCAACAGTAAGTTTCAAACTCACCACTGTGGACTGTGGATCAACAATCAAATCCAAATCTTGGAACGTTGTGGATCAATTGTTGGGACAAGTTGCTGATTCAAACTGAAGAAACATGCTGGTGAATGATGGCCAATGATTGCTAATAACGATCATCACTGGTTCTGGGAAACGTGCTGATTCCGAGCCATTCTGATCAATGGAAAGTGCCAGGTACGACATGCACTCGTTCCCCTTCACGCCAATGGTAGCTGGGCGCGAATGGCGGCGGATGCGGATTGGTTCCTTACCACCAGTCGGTAACAAGAAAAATGGCTTGTCTTTGGTGGAGGTTCCCCACTTGGGTGTGCCCCAAGACCATTAAACACGGTGAAGTGGTGTCATCTTACTGCTGGTGAAACATTCCTGGTTTGTTTTTGCGGGAGGACCCAGCAAGTTGCAAGATGTTGCAAGAGATTTGTAACAATAGTGATATAATTGTGTCTAATATGCATGATATAATATGTATAATGATGTACAAGTTATGCACAAGATTCTTATATCGAATGATTCAAAATCACGACTGCAAAGTGCTTCGAAGCCGAAGAAAGGCACAGCAGATGGCCTGCACCCAGTGTTGTAGTCAGCTGGACATTGTTGACTGGCACTACAGTACCCGGTTCGCAAATCCATAGCTTAGCAGGTGGTCGTCGGTGACGTTGTGAAGCTGTTACGGTGTTGATTGCGCTTGTTGCTTGTTGGTCAATGTTGTTTCCTGATCCAATCCGTACGGTTGCAGATGAGTTGATCGTGTGATGTGATCACAACCAACCATCCAAAGAAATTCAAATCCTCACAGTTAGACTATTATTTGCTCCCTAATTCTGAAATGAAGAGTTTTTAATACAAGCGGTCTAGTAATACGCACAGACCCCGGTGGTTTGCCTGGAGGGCAAACCACGGGTGTCTGTGCGTGTTGAACATTGCTCGAAGAATCAATGAGAAACACTGGCTACACGCAGCGATTTAGGGTTTAGGGTTTTAAGGTTTAGGTTTTAGGGTTTAGGGTGTGTACAGTGTCCGCTCACGCCTCATTCATCGGGTGGGCTAGCCATGAGTCCTTCACGCCCACCCTCACCATTGGCGTTCGCTTTGCGTCGCTGTGTTCCCGCCCCAACCACCCAGTCTATGCTCATTTCGGGTTTCGGGTTTCATTCTATGTGAAACCCGCGGGTTTTTCTCACGATGATTTCCGGCACCTTGAGCGCTCTTTCTAGGCATACAATTCATGCGCGTCATTGGGTTTTCCATTGAGCATCGGATAAACAAATTTGAAGTTAAGATGCTTGGATGTTGTAATCTGTCAAAAAATGTCACGCATCAGGCCTCCAAGCCTATATTGCCATGCCATATAGACCAAGAAAGCCAAACAACTCTGGCCGCAAATGGGTTTAATGTCCGCTGAAAGGCTACATGCATGCCTTTGCTCCACCAAATTGAACTAAGATTTGCCGAAGGTCAATTGGGTTCTTCGATGCATGCATGGGCTGACGCCCGCGCAAAAACGCGCTTAAACCCAAAATTGCGCAACTTCGATTTTTGCGTTTCTGTTGCCAGCAAATATGCTGATAATCTAGGCTCCGAGGTTGCTTGCGGCGAGTGGGGTTTCGCGTTGGGGCGCGAAAACCTTCATTTTGAAATTGGCTTTGTTTGCTTAAAGCTGAGTATGCCAGCCAAGCGAATGTTTGAGTGGCTACATTTTCTTCCCGTTGTTTTTTTGCCAATTGCCAGGCATACTTGATACAACCGAATTCACCATGATGAACGCCAATTGGGTTCATCGATGGATGCATGGGCTGACGCCCGCGAAAAAACGCGCTTAAACCCCAAAACTGTGCAACTTCAATGAGGATCACTTGTCGCGAGGCATGTTATTTCGCGGCGCTGATGAAGTGGACCATTGTCTGGCGCCGAAGGGCGCCCTGAGCCTCTCCGTGGGTGAGCACATTGCGCACACGCACAGCGTGCCTTGCCAGCAAGGGATATGCCATGTGCGTTTTTGCGTTTATGAGCCAATTCTTTGCGAAGGACTCACCGTGGATTTCGTGGACCTCCGGTCTGGCAGTCGCACTCTGGCACGCGGTCAGCGGCTGGCGTGCAGGCAAGGTTGGACATTGATTGTGATCTTGCTAGCATCCAGCGCAATGTCCAGGTGACAAGAAAATCCTCGCTGCCATTCCGGACACCGGGATTCGCTTCTGGAACCTCCGGGAGGACCCGCAGTAGGTGCAGGAGAAAAAACAGCAGGATGTCGGTCGACGTCGCCCGTGCAGGATTGGCATCTCGACCAGCACATGGGCAAAACGTCTACCTGCGCCGGAAAGAGCGGGGCCGGGCATGCAGTTTACGGACTGGGCCCGAGAGTCCCTCACTGGCCCGGTGCTGCCGACGCAGCTTCGATGGTACGTCGTGTCTAGGATGCATGTAAGGGATGCCGTACGTTTTCAGATGGAGGTCCCCTCGCCAACGCACTAAAGACATCGAGGTGACTGCTGAAGACGTTCGCTGGGCTGATACGATTCGCAGAGGCTTGATGTATGGCCCCCGTGAAAGGTGTGCATGTAAGTGGACTTCCCTGTAGGAGCCTTACTTCCCGAGTCATCGACGAGACCTGTGGGAACAGGCGGGTGGTGTTCTGACATCAGACTTTCAATGAACGTACACTTTGGCTTTGGAGGTCATGGCCTGGAAGCGCCGCTGAAACCGGCTTTGTTGAAAGGAGCTGATTGCAGGCGGGCTAGTATAGCACAAGCTCTGTTGGTCATTCACCGAATGCAAGAGTATGGAAGTGCTTGCCCACGTCGCATGCCAGGCAGCACGGACAGCATTGCGCCGCGAGACGCTCGAAATTTTGAAATGTTCGAGAAAAAGCTTCGCGTGATTCATGCGGCAATGGGTTGGGCTGACTCGCTGGGGGCCATCCAGTACACTAAGTTAAGAGTCGCAGCTAGTTGGAAGGCTGGGAATTACCAAAGGTCAAAGAGAGGAAACGATCTGGTGGTGGCTCCGAATTCGCCAGGATACAAACGGTGGTGTGATGCTTTTCAGTTTCTCGCGTGGTGTGTTTTGTGATGCATAGAGGTAGCAAGGTTGGAGGCAGCATGGATCCTGCGGTGTCAAGCATGCAAAAGCACAGATCTGCATATCATTTCTCCGCTGTGACCGGCCCAAGCAATTCTGGGGGTCAAAACGGCTTCAAAACTTCAAACCTTAAACCCTTCAGGGCCAAATATGCTCCAAAAGAAGCCCTTGATCCAGCTTTGGCTGAAAATATGTCTTTTTATTGATATTTGCAATAAAGATCTTAATAGTCACATTGCAACTTGAATTTTAAGCTTTCAAATTAAGAGGGTTTAGGAATGACGTTTTTTGTTGAAAAATTATAAACAAGCTTTCAAAATCGCAATGTTCAGCTTATTTCGGCTGTATTTAGCATTTTCAAGCCCCAGAATGGGGTTTCAACCCAATTCTGGGGGCCAAAACAGCTTCAAAACCCCAAACCCTAAACCCTTCAGAGCCAAATATGCTCCAAAAGAAGCCCTTGTGGCCCAGGTTTGCTTGGAAATGTGTATTTTCAACAATGCTTGTATTAAAGATTATTTTAGTAGCCAAATTGCAGCTTTGATTTTTTGATTTTAAGCTTTTAAATTAGGAGGGTTTAGGGGTTGGACGTTTTTTGTTGGAAAAAAGCTTTCAAAATAGCAGATCTCAGCTTATTTTGATTGTATTTAGCATTTTCAAGCCCCAAAATAAGGTTTCAAGCCAATTCTGGGGGCCAAAACGGCCGAAAAATTTCAAGCCTTAAATTTCAAAGCCCAAAACCCTAAATCCTAAAAACCCTAGCGCCCCCAGAGGCCATTTTGGCCCACAGTCTGGGGACACTCTTTATTCCCGATAGCGCCTGCGAAGGGTTCTTCGTAAAAAAGCAGCCGTATATAAACATCTGCAGATCTAGATCTTCACACCCTCACATCTGCAGATCTAGATCTTCACACCCTCACATCTGCAGATCTAGATCTTCACACCCTCACATCTGCAGATCTAGATCTTCACACTTTCACATCTGCAGATCTAGATCTTCACACCCTCACATCTGCAGATCTAGATCTTCACACCCTCACATCTGCAGATCTAGATCTTCACACTTTCACATCTGCAGATCTTTCTCTCTCTCGCCCTCACTTGGTTTAAGGTTTTCGGGTTTAGGGTTTTAGGGTTTAGGGATTTAGGGTTTCAGAGTTTAAGGTTAGGGCTTCTTGATTCTCAGAGTTTCAAAACAACGGGCCTGCGCAGGGTTTTGAACAGTTGACAAGACTCACTTCTGGGCAGATCTTGTGGTCACGGGCAAACCATAGGGTCTTGCCGTAGTAATAGGAAGCGGGGATTCTTTCGTTCATTTTCTATAGCCAGGCCTGGCTGCACCCTGAGGTTCTGGTCATTGGCAACCATTCTTCCGGCAAGTCCACCTTCATCAACAAACTTCTGGGCAAAGAGGCGCCACACGCAGCAGGACCGCCATCAGGCTGGTGGATGGTAGCAATGATGGATGAAGTGATGGTGGATGAGATTTTTGATTGAAAAGTTGCTGCAAACTGGTGGATTATGGCTGCTTCACCATGGTTTATAGTGCTTAATGAGCCGACTTGGGTCGATTCAGCTGGTACCCGCGATGTTCTCGCCATGAAAAAGCTGGGACTTCCCGGAAAAACGGCAGGCACGGAGGGTCACTGGCACTGGCTGTGCCTCGATCAGCTGCAAGGGGTGCGATTGATCAGTGGCAAGCACCGAATAGGGGAAGTGCCAATACCTGACCCATCATGATTCACCATTTGTTGACCTTATTGACCATCACTTCAAGACATCAGTTCAACCATCAGTTTAACCATCAGTTTATAGTTGCCCATCATGACCAGTGACCCGCTCGAGTTCCTTCAGCATCTCCGCCCTAGCGCCTTCATCGCTTGCGTAGCCGCGGGCTGAGGTGCAAGACACGGGGGTGGCTCCCACGGACGACGGCTTCACCATCCTGGAGCGGCGCAGCAGTAGCGAGACCGAGGAGCCCACGGATCCATCGGGACTGCCAGGGTATCCACCTGGGGGCTACCAGGTGCCAGATAAAGGGTGAACCTGTTTGGTGATGGTTGATTATGGTTGCCAATGATGGTCGCAAAATATTTTGATGATGACGATGGTGATGATGATGATGATGATGATGATGATGATGATGATGATGATGATGGTGATGGTGATGGCGATGATGATGATGATGATGATGATGATCATGATCATGATCATGATCATGATGGTGATGGTGATGGTGATGGTGATGGTGATGGTGATGATGATGATGATGATGATGATGATGATGATGATGATGATGAGATGATGACGACCAAGATGGTGATGGCGATGGTGATGTTGATGATGGTGATGGTGATGGTGATGATGAAGATGATGATCATGATGGTGATGGTGATGGTGACGGTGATGATGATGATGATGATGATGATGATGGTGATCATGATGGTGATGGTGATGGTGATGTTGATGATGGTGATGGTGATGTTGATGATGGTGATGGTGATGGTGATGATGGTGATGATGATGATGGTGATCATGATGGTGATGGTGATGGTGATGTTGATGATGGTGATGTTGATGATGATGATGATGATGGTGATGGTGATGGTGATGGTGATGGCGTTGATGATGATGGTGATGATGATGATGGTGATCATGATGGTGATGATGATGATGGTTAAAGTGAATCAACGGTGATCATGGTTGACAAGGATCGCTATTGATTGATAAAGGTTGACAACTACAGTTAGCACTGGTTTTTGTTGGTCGGCCATGAGCAATGTATCATAAGTGATGCTTAGTTTTGATTAATAATGAGCCGTTTTCTAAGGATTGATGATTGTTGTTTGGGTGAATGGGACCCAGCGGTGATTGCCACCCTGACCCCGATGAATAGATGCACATGACAAACCTTGATGCTATTCACATGAAGTTGAAACAAGTGACACCAGAGACATGGAACATGGTTTGCCATGCTGATGCCTTTCCTACCCGTGCCAGACGCCACTGTGGTACCCTGGTGGCCCGCGCCAGGACGGTCCCACGGTGCTGGGCTGCCCCGAGAATCGGCCCTTCGCAGAGTGTCTTGGAGCGGAACCAACGGGGTAACGAAGCATTGTTGGCTGCCTAAGCCTAACAACAATGATTAACCAATACTTGATGAACCAAACAAGTAACCATAGCCTAACATGGGTCAAGGCTTTAACCAACCAATTTCATGGGGGGTAATGACCAACAATAATAAGGGAAAACGTGCTGGTTAATTAATGATAGGGGAACCAGGGGGACTAGGGGTGAACTGACCCACAGCCACCTAACAACAACGATGAACTAATGAACCCAACCAAGCATCAAGTAATCATCGAGTTGGGCTATGAATGGTGATGGTGGTTACTGAGCCCGTTGAGATTGGGCGTGGGGATGATGACAACGACAGGGAATATAGTGGTTATATGCGGTTTTGCAATAAAGGCTAATCATATGATATTTATATATATATATATGTCCATTGATGCTCGATTGATATTGGAAAAGCGATTTGGAACCCTTCGGGATACTGATCCCATGTCCAAATGGGGAAGTGTTGCGATCGCCATCTCGTACCACGACATAGGTTTTTGGAAGTTCCACAGTGGATTTGTGAAGTGTTTTTTTGCAAGCTGCTGGGATGATTTGCTAACTGCTAACAAATTTATCAAACTATAATAAACTATACTCGTTTTATCCCAGAGTTCGCTTGCAAGCTGCTGTTGTTTGCGGTATATCAACCTTCAGATTCACGGTTCAGCTGCGTTTCGGGCTGCGAGGCTCCAGCGTTTCGGCCAAATCTTTGCGGGAGTCTTGCGAAGGCTGGTGGTTGGTGATGGCGTCGCGCATGCCATGGTATGGCTGTTTTCATGGAGATGACCGTTGCACAACATGGCACGACAACCAAAATGCGTAGTGACATGGATGGACATGGCAATATCTTGATGAGATTCACCATCCCAAAGGTGTTCGTTCTTGATAGGGCAATCATCATTTATGAGCCATTAAACAGCATGGCTGAGCCAGCCAGGGGGATACCAACCAAGTGGAAACTGCTGTTTGATCACTCTGAATCGTTGTGAGCTTGATCGCTGACTATGTGTCTATGTGCATCTATTGACCTGTGTCTGTTCCGAACGATGATGTTTTGATATGTTTTGATAATCATTTTATTTAGACACATCCATAGAAATACGACAAACCTACAATAGAGAATGGATACATTGATATGATGTGTCTACATATCTCTACATGCTAAGCCATCCCCAAAAATCCGAAAATCCAGAATCCGAATGCACCGATATACACCACACTAGCTATGCACAGATGTGGCATGCATAGCCACCACCATATGTTTCAATACACTGTACCCCAACCATTTTTGGATGTTCAAGTACCAAATTCTTGGATGGTGAATGTTAACACACATGTAATTCCTACACGCTCCTACTCTGACTCCACATGAGCATGGGCCCAGATATTTGGGGAGAACAAACTGGTGGCTGCTGATCACCAACTGTCAAAATCGCATCCCAAGTCATGGGGAGAAAAGACACCAGTTTTCTGCAGGAATCGCCATCAATTTGAACAACTCCAAAGAAGCAAAACAGGCGACTGCCCACAATCTTTGGATGCTTTTCCATGATGTCCAAGGTTATCCAGAACTGCAGGGCACATTGTGTGCAACCCTGGAAGGAATCAGAAGCACTGAACATATGGTATTTGGCGTGCGGCTCATCACTGGTTCCGTCGTTGCCCGAAACAAACGGAAACCTTAAATTCGACACAAGTTCTTAGCATTATACACTATGATTCGTGTATATACCTGTGCACATGACATTATATATCGCATGGCATAAAAGGTATCCGGGGTCTATGAAAACAATGGTCATACTGAAGAACCGCCCATCATAGTGACGACCATGGTCATCATCAACAGGCTGTCGCGCTTCGTTCTGGCAGGAAACGCTTGGTTTTGCCACAAAATTCTCAGATGCCTTTCAAGCTTCAGATCGTCGACACGTCTGGGGGTCACAGGTTTTCGGCGCCAGGGAAGCTTTGAATACTAAGCCAGGGGTTACACCCCAGAGCTGATGGTGTTTCTGGCCCAAAATGGTACTACAAACAAGACCCAGCAATTCATTAGTCCTGGTTTGGTTTGACATAAGTTCAGAGAAACATCATCAACACAGGACTGATGAATGAGTTTGGGGCCCCAATGTCAATCGCTGCCTGTGCCTGTTGTGTGTAGAATCCGGGACTTTCCACTGTGGCATTGTTTCGGATCATCGTGTTAGAATGTTTTAGATATCATCGTTTCAGATCCTCGTTTGAGGATGTGTAGCAAGATGCAGCAAGCATACGAAAATCAATTTTCATGCAATTACGCTCATATGTGGTCGTATAGGTATTCACGAAAATGTGCAAGTTCATCATGTATATAAATATGTAAATATGTGCATGGCCATGAGATGAAGCAACATGACGCACCTGTTCAACAGCACCCAAGCCACTTTTGGATCCACTTCAGTGAGTCAAAACTATCCCAAGCCTCATCTCCAGCTGTTGCTTTCACAGCCTCATTCCTACGTGAAATCCACAGCTTTGATCCCCCAGAGCTGGCCTAGCGCCATCATGTACCCCTTGCTGTTAACGTGAACACTTCGCTGTTGAGTCTCAAGAGAACCATCAAGTTTCTTGGGTTCCCAGGAGTCGAGTCTAATACCCTACAGCTTTGGTAATTTGCCCTGCAAAAAATTCTCCAACTTTCGTGACTTTCAGTTGGGATACTGTGCCATCAACATGGATTCCAAGGCCAGGAATGATCGACCTGCCCGTGAATGAAAATTCTCTGAGCCTGGGCAGGGTGTCCGTGGTGGACATGCTTAACGAAGGGTTCATTCATGGTCAAATTAAGGATTGATGATGGTTAACTAATGGTTGATGAAGGGTTAATGGTTAGTTAAGGATCATTCATGGTTGATTGAGGGTTTATGAACCCTTTGTTAAGGTTGTTAATCAAGGTTAATGATGGTTCATGATGGTCAACGATCACCCGGATGATCAATGATACAACCCGGTTGTGCACATAAGGCTCCTACTCGGCCCCAGGATGGGTGAAGATAGTGGAAGCAAGTGTATGCAAATATGAGGACGTATAGATATAAAAACTACTGAAAACTTGTGCATCATATAAAACTTGCACACATAATTGATGCAACTTGCAGGTCCATGTTCCATGGATTGCATTGTAGGTGTACATGTAACATGGTTGTTGACTCCCCAACTTGCAATTTGACACACAGGAGCGAGGCGCGCGGGCGAGGCTATAACTTTGTGGAGGCGCGATGGGTGGGAGCCAACGGCCAAGGGTTTCATGATGGCTAGTCATGGTGAATCATCATGGAGAAACATGTTCAATCAACAATGGTTCACCACGCCTCAAAATGGTTAACAATGCATATTTGTGGAGAAGTTTTCTAGTAGCAGGAGATGGTAATTGGTGATGATCAAGCACTGGTTGATATAATGCTAGTTGTCAATATATCGTTAATATCCATTATCACTGTAACATTTCTGGTTGATACCATAAACTTGCTATCATTCCACATCCACTATATAGTCAACATGGTCACTATATCCACAAGGATAACCACTACTATAGTCATAGTTATATACAATATGTTTTGCATTGTTTTGCTAATCATACCTATCGTTATCCACAGTACTTCCATACTAGTTCATTGTAAGAACCATTGTAATTATGACTATCCATAAAACCATTCTGGTATCATTATGACTATGCATTTGCATTTGCCATTATAATAAATTGTCACTACCACAATGCCGCAATATCCATTCTGATACCCACGGGCTATCACTATCCATATTATAACCATTCTGACAATATGATAACCATTAAATCTATCATGACCATCGAATCAACACCCTTGGTATTCTGATATCACTATCAAATCATGACCATCATTTGATAAATCTTGATATCCCCTTGATTCTGTTCATCCCCCTGGGATTAACACCATTCGTTTGATCTCCACCCACAACGGTTGCCGGTTCGCCTCGGGAGCTCGCTGGGAGGTGGTTCGCTGGTGGGCCAAGCGCGCGGATCTCATTTTGCTGCTCTTCGATCCCGACAAGCCCGGGCCGGGGACCGAGTGGGTGACGGGCCAGGATACACCACAGATGGTGGATATTAACCAACCAACCAACCAACCAACCAACCAACCAACCAATGGTTAACAAGCTGGTTAATGGCTAATAACAGGGGATAATGGCCAACAATAGTAGTGGATTTACCAACTAGATGGGGAGCTGGGTCAAGGCTTTAACCAACCAATTTCATGGGGGATAATTACCAACAAATCTATAGGGAAAGCGTGCTGGTCAATGATAGGGGAACCAGGGGTACGGGGTTTTGACTCACAGCCATATAGGGCGGTTCTAAGGTGGTTTATTTACCCTCCAGGAAACTAACAGCTTGACCCTACCAGAAGAGTAATCAACCATTGTTTGGGGGTTTCTCAAGTCATAGGGGGACACCCAAATCATCCAATCTTGCTCATGGTAAAGAACAATCCATCCATTTTTGGGGGTCCCCTATTTTGAGAAACCACCATTTAATCTGTAAGTGATAGAGCTTTGTTATGGCTTGTGATTTTTTTTAGCGGTTTGCTAGGGTTTAGTATTGTTATCATTATGGTTGATTATGGCTGACTGTGGTTGAGTACGGTTTGTTTGGTTTGTCCCAATTGAGAAACTACTCAATGTAGACATATACCTTATTCAAATTCCTTTTGAGAGATAGTGTAGCGCTGATATATGTATACCTATACATGCACGCAATTGTATACATTATGGTTGTGTCCAGCTTTCTTGAAAATCCACCAGCGTAGCTCTGGCGCCATCACTTGTGAATACTGGTTCCATGTTTGTGACCTGTGTATCCTCAGTTTCTTCTGGCCAACCTGACCCTTGCTCTTTTAATACTCAGCATTTGTCATCTCAAGTTCCGAGTGTGCACTGCAAACGGCTGAGGACAACTGGGGAAACTTTGGATGTCCTCACCAAGGCTTTGTCTGGTTTGCAACTTGGATGGCAGGGCTGCTGGATAGGGCAGGCGAGGACGAGCATATCTGATCATTTTCATACGTTGGGGATTTTCGCGATGTTCCTAGCTGCTATGTTACAAGCACCAAGCCGAGTACTTTTACAGGGGGCGAGGATCTTGGCCCGCAGCCATGTGCCGCGATATGCTGCCGTCTTAAGTTTGAACTATCATGAAGTAAAAGTTGATTGTATGCCTGGAATTGTTAAATAGCAGTTATGTTGGGGGGAACGGGGGAACAAGGAGCCGTGCTTGGGGCATTTTACAAACTCAGACTCCGTGCTGTTATTAGAACATATCCTGGAAGATCGGATATTTGTTGGAGTTGAACAGTGGCAGTCTCAAATTTGTAGGTCCTGGTAGGCTGAGCTCAGGCAATAAGACATATGTGTTTTACATCTTTTTTTGAGGGTTCTCTCTGGGATGGTTTCCTGAGATACGTGATCTGCAATCATTTGCACTTAATTGCTGATACACCCTTTGGCACTTCATGCCCAACTGGTTCTCCTGGTCCATGTTTCAGCTTGGTATAGCTTGGTGCAAGTCCCAGCATTGCTGGAACTGCTTTAGGACTCGCAAGTATCATTGCGTACGGCATCATTCCACTATATCATATGGTTGTGAGTCAATATTAACCATCAATATTGGGGGATCCAAACCAACAATAACAGGGAGAAACAACCGTTAAGCTGGTACGCCGGGGCATATGATCATGAGTTTGTAAGATTTGTTATGGATCATAGTCTAAGTTTATCACCTGTGCATCAGTTGACCAAATATGTTGACACGCCACCCCATAGCTTGGCATCCAAGCGTTGATTTGGCGACCTTCACGGCTTGGGTCGTGTTAGCAGTGGTAGGATTGGGATGGCAGAGTATCTGTGGATCAAGCCGAATCGTTGAAGTGAAGAGGCCGCCAAGCTAGATGCGTGAGACACAGTCCAGATGTTTATTGTCAGATGCCTTAGACTTCATCATCAAAGATTCCGTTTGGGTAAGCCTGCACCAGGACTGGTTACACAAAAGATCTCAACAGCACAATAGGACAACTTGAGCAGAAAGTTTGTGCGACATGGTGCGTCCAAACACAAAGGTTTGTTTTGGACTGTCGTAACATGCTGGCTGCAGTATGGCCATGAATTGGACCGACCACGGCAATGACTTGGAATCCTTTTTGCTGGAAGAGGTCCCAGCTGTCCCTGCTGAAGCAGAGTTTTCGGGTGAAGCCGAAGATGAGTTTGGTGATATTGACTGGTGCGGCCTTGAGGATGTGCTGAAGGAAGATTTTGAGGTTGCGGATGGCGCTGCTTCCACTTCCCAACAGCAGTCCAACGCAGCCGACCCAGAGTCCCAGTCAGTTTCAGCAAAGCCGAAAGAGGGTTCGGAGCAAGAGAAGCCAAGTGAGGAAAGTTTTCAGAAAGAGGAAAAGGAACAAACTCTGAAAGTCCGAAGGCAACGGAAAGCCTTGCGAGAGCAAGCTGTGGCACAATACCGACTGCTGGTTTTGTCCTTTGTCGCTCGCCTCAGATGGTTGAACCAGATGTGTAATCAGGCAGGGAATCGGCTTACATATGTTCACGAGTGTTCACAAATGTTCACAACACATCTGCATAGTGTGTATTTCCTCCTGTGAGGCTTATCCGTTGCTTGGTTTCTTTAAGATGTTTGAGATTCATCGACCCGGATACACCCATTTAACTCCATTTATAGATGTACTGATGTACCTGATGTACCCATCACTGGCTGTCAAGTCATTGTCCGACTTGCCGCAGGAGCTAGTGCAAGCCGCTGTGCTTTCCCTGGCACCCAACTGTTTGGATGAAGGAGTCAAGGTCAGCTTGAGGAAGATCAAAGCCCAGCTTTCAGGATCTGCTGCTTCAATGGTTCCATCTCCACCAAGCCTCTTGAGACTATGCAATGCATTACATGGAGCTGGAAGCAACATGGACCTGCTGCTGTTGCTGGTTTCGCGCTGTCGTTCCCAGCTGCTTCCAGCGCGCTTGGTCTTGTCCTTGCCTCTGCCGGGTGCCAAAAACTGCGGCAGCCTCTTGAAAGCTGACATCCTTCCAGAGCCATCCCTTTGGGTCGAAATCTTTGACTCAACGGTGAAGCGTTGGCGTGCCTTGGGAGTGCCTTCTGGCCATTCCAGCTATTGGATTCTGGCCATGGGAAGCCATGGAGATGTCTGGGACGTCACAGGGCGCTATGGGCGTTGGAGTGGCACCGTGGATGCTCGCGGATCTCTGTCGAAGGTCTGGGAAGAAATCCTAAGGCCGATGCAGGAGACACCAACGGTCCCATGTGTTCCCTCTGAGCAGCACGTGGGCCCTGCTAAACTTGGATGCAAACGTTGATCTTTTGAGAATCAGAGTCGGATCCAAACGTCATCAAAAGTTTTTAGATGGCTGCAGTTAGTTGCAGAATAGTTACATAGTTGATACTTGCAGAATCCAATAGCCATACAACTTTCCAATGGCCCCACCGTGCTCCAATGGCCCCACCTCATTAGGAGCTGGCAGAAGATCGATCCGAAGCCAACGAATTGGATCTGCAATGGCTACAGCAGCTGGCAGAGCAGGAACCGCTGCCAACATCTCGTGCGCAGTTCAAGTGTCATCGAGCTTTCGTATTGGAGTCTCAGGTGGGTCGTGGCTGACGAAAACCTGCGGCTGTTGGTTGCTCATTGGGTTGGAACAAATGGGGATTTCTCAAAATTGGAGCCCCAAAAAATGCTTGGTTTATTAGTAAAGATGGGTGATATTGGGTGATTTGGGGGTCCCCTATTGTAAGAAACACTTTATTAGAACATGTTAGAACCAACCAACGAGTAGTCCGAGACCAGAAAACTGATCAATCAACATATTGCTGAAGGACTACAGCAAATCATGATGCAGATATTATTTGGCAGGCGGGTTGGTTGGTTGGTTGGTTGGTTGGTTGGTTGGTTGGTTGGTTGGTTGGATCCCATAGCATTGACAAATCGTTGGTTGGTCGACGAAATGGCGCCAGGTGCGACAAGACCAGCTGATCGATCCCCAAAGCGCCAAAGCTGTGGGGCTTTTCCAGGCGTGGCCAGGTATGGCCTGCTGGTTGGTAGTGGTGGTTGATATTGGTTGAGGTAGTGGGGATTCATACTGATTGAGCCCTGGAAACGCTAGTGGTGGTTGATATTGCTTGAGCTAGTGGTGATTGATGTTGGTTGGTCATGACTAAGAACGGATGATCGTGGTTAGCCAGAAATTGATATCGGCTGCTTTGCTGATGGATAATGGCTCGCAATGGTTGCAGATGGAGTGGTTGCAGTGTTGGCGGATACTGCTTCATGGTGGTATGTAATAGTGATAATGATGGTCGATCGTGCTTATGTTTGATGTTGGAGAAAGTAATCACAAGCATTTATGCATATTGCGACAATTGGTATAGGAAGTTGCAGTGATGGTCACACATGCATGTATGAAGCAATACGGATAGTCATATGAGAATTAAGTGACAACCAGGGATATCATAACCATGAGTCATCATCATTTACTTGATACAACCACGGAAATCATCCAGAATGATTATGAGTTTCCCAATCATAGTGGATAATAATCATTCACCACTACAATCAGTAGCATCAACCATCATTATGGTCCATAGCGAAGCTTGATGATGCTTGATAAGAGTACATGATGATCATCATAGGATATCAAGAACCATGGTTATTATTTACTATAACATGACCTTTCACAACTTGATTTCTCCACAGTGTGATGAAATGTTCTTAGTATCATAATTGTAATTGCAATCATTGATCATCAGCATCATCAGCATCATCATCAGCATCATCATCATCATCATCATCATCATCATCATCATCATCATCATCATCATCATCATGCTAATCGATACAACTACCACCATCCATGGCAGCAACTATAAGCAGTCGTTTATGACCATAAGTTACATCATTCAGTTGAACCAGCTATGACCGTTCAAAAAATCATCATTCAGTTGATCATTGTTGGTGATGATCTCCATTTCTTGGCCATTGTGGTTGTTTAACCGTTATGGTTGGTGATTATGCCCTAGTTTGAACCGTTACAACCCCCTTATAACATCACTCAGTTGTAGCAGTTGATAGAAATCGAAGCCATCCACAGCCACCGTTGACCTCTCCCCCGAGGGCAAGGAAGCCATTTGGCGCCGCGAAGATGTGAAGGACCTGTGCACCGCCACGCGCTGGCGTCAGCAAGGCCGCGCGGTGCGGCAAGATGAACGACCGGTGAAGGCGCGCAAGATTTGGTGGTCGCACAAGCAGTCACAAGCATGGTCAATGGTTGGTGAATGGTTGGTGAATGTGAATGGTTGGTGAATGATGGTTAATACTGGCTAATGGTTAATGATGCTTGAACGTAATTCATGATGGATAATTGATAATGGTCAAAAGCTGTCAGTGACGATTAATACTGATTGATACTGGTTGGCAGGGGTAGATAGATGCTTGGTCATGGTTGGAAGGATGTCGGAAATCATGGTTTAATCTACAGTTGATAAATCAAGGAAAGGGGACAGTAAGATTCAGGGGCATCTTGATTCATATTTGTTGGTTAGCTTGGCTGGTTGGCTAGTTGGTTGGTCGCTCGATTAGTTGGTTGATAAATTCTGGACTTGGAGAAGGTATATATGTTAATGTAATTTGAACAAACGTCAGCATTGCGACTGGATGAGGATTCGGTCATCAATGACTAGTTTAGATATGGCTCGATGTCTATACTCGTAGCTGTTCTGTTGACAAATTCAACCACTGTGTAGACAAACGGCTATGATGCTGCATTAGCCTTTGGCTATATCCTTTACTCAAGACTACCAACCACTGTACCGTATCATTAGTGTCAGGAGAAAACACGCTGCCAAGCGCGACTGCACACCCGCACGAACAAAAAGGCATGCCCCCGTCCGACTTGGTGCAAGAGTGCAGGTGCTAGCACACAGTATGAGGCCACAACCAACCCTTAAAAGTAAGTGCCACCGGAAAAGGAAGAAAGCCCCTGAAAGCGTGCCTCAAGTGGCCTTCTAAACCAAGACGACAAGCTTAGGTGACAATGTGAGGAGGCACTTGGAAACATGCATTGATGCCATATCCATTTGAAAGGACACCAATACCCAGAAGTGGTCCAACGACAATGTCAAGCATTCTTGACCAGACCGGTCATCATCAACGGCCGCACTGCTAGTCCCTAATCTGCTTGGACAGAATATCCAGCATAGAAATAGATGGTTTACCTACCAAGAACGGCGATTTCATGCGATTTCCCGGTTCCAAGAGATAGTTTACTTAAGCTTAGTCAATCTGTAATTCACCATCTATAGATAGTTTACCCAATTTACCCATGAAAAAATTGCCATTTCGTCAGTTTACCCATGAAAAATGATCATTTCCTATAGTGCCAAAAACGGGGCCCTCGGTTCACCCTGGATTTGTCGCTCAGGTGCTCCGCCGAGATTCGCTCTACTGCTCCAAGCTCTTCGGCCGCTGGCAGACGGACGAGCTGCCGGACGCGAACGTGGAAACGAGACCAGTGGGCTATGGTCCCATACCAGGTGGCTTGTCAGGGCGAGCAGGTGGGTAGTGACTGCTAGAAAATGATGGGTTGATCCACTGCTTGATCCACTGCTTGATCCACTGGTTGATCCACTGGTTGATCCATGTTGATCCGAGCATATCCCAGGAATTTCCATGATGGAACGTATCATGATATCATTACAATGAAAAATGATGAACTGCAATGAGTAATCCCATTGATAGATCCCAGAATTCACATGGAAAAGTTGTGTAATTTGATATCACAATAGTTCCTGTATGGTGCATGGAGTGGTCAATGAATGATGGCAAACAATGGTTATCTCATGACGTTGGTGGTGCTTAATGATGTTGGTTAACGATAGTTTAGTTTATGACGCATCACGCCCCGTAATAGAATCGTGCATAGAATGATCTCCTGGCCAGGATGGTCGAGTAGCAGAGTAGCAGTCCTGCGTAATTCTTGTTCAGGGATTCTGTTGTCCAAAGATGGAAGTTCTACAACCTGTTGAGCAGATCGGATGTGCATGTTCTTGTTTTTCCAGGTACTGTAGCGACCAATAAAGCCAATCACCAAGCAGTTTCAACAAACACTTCAACGCATATCCTCAATTCTATTGGCATCTATTAGCAATCCGTCTTTGTCATTATCAACCATGAACCATAGCTATAAAGGTTCTCATCAACCACTATGAACGAGGAATTTAATTATTCTTATCTTTATCCACCAGCCATGATCGTTGACCGCGACCTCCACCATCACTGTGAACCATCCATTGTTCGAGCCCGCAGGTATCAACAACTATGGCAACATCGAGGTAAGTCAGGGCATTCCCCAAGGCTGCGTTCATGTGGACGATGAAGCTGCTCGCATGGCAGCACCACGACTGGGCGTAGAGTTTGCACCTGCTGTGATCAGCTTTCGAAAGGAACGAGGGCAGTTGAAGCCGGTGACTCGTTGCGGTTTCAGGGAAGCTGAATCAGAGGTCAAGCCATGTCAAGCCATGTCAAGTCATGGACATCCATGTCAAGCCATGTCAAGCCATGGACATCCATGTCAAGCCATGTCAAGCCATGTCAAGCGATGTCAAGCCATGTCAAGCCATGGACATCTATGGCCTGCTTCAACAGAGAGTTGTGAACATCCCAGCTCTGGATTCGGTTCATTCGTGAAAAGCAGCTACAAAATCCTAGGACTGACGCGCGAGCCATAGATTTTTGTGGATCAATGAGCGCCACCCACCATGAGTTGTACTTGTTGGGGGAAGCAATTGCCAATGGTCCTGGGGATACGCCATGAAACAACAGACTAGATAGTCCAGCGGAGCTTTCGAGATGCAATCAAAGATGTTGGCCATGTTGAAGTGATTTGAGCTTCAATCCTGGATCCTTAAGGTTTTCACTTCTTCCACGAATGGTCGATCCAGCTGTTAATCTAGTTTTACCATAGCTGGTGATCTCTCATTTTTGAAAGATGGCACGGCTCCACCGCACTTTGTTCAATGTACCTGTAAGATTCTCCGTTTTCCGAAAGTGGCTCGCCCGAAGACAAACCCCACCAGTTGGACCATGTTTAGGGTCCCACAGTGAACAGAATGGGGCCCAGAGTGTGTTGACGTACTGCCACTTGCTCCTAGCTTTGGTTCCCCATGGATAGCCACCCTAGCTGATGTCAGGCCTACCAACCTACCCCAGTGATAGCCCATAGGTTTGGGGGGGCCCTACATGGCCCCGCCTTGTAACCACGGCCCCTGCGGTTGGAGCTCGGCGCCCAGGTCTACTCCGGCTGCGTCGTCTGGTCCCGGGACGAAGCCGATCTCCGCGCCGCGGCGGAGGACGAACGGCAGCGCTTGGAGGAGATCCAACAGACCAAGCGCCGGGAGCGGCTGCGAAACGCCTGGCGTTTGCTGGTGAAGAACGTGGCCTTGGGGGTGGATGGGTGGTTGGTTGGGGATGGGTTGGGGATGGATCTGGTGGATGGTTAATATTTGGGATGACTACTGGTAAGGATGACTGGTTGATAGAACGGGTTGGTTGATGGTTGGTTGGGGATCGTTGGTTGGTTTGAGATGGTTTTATGGGGTTGATTGATGGTTGATGGATGGTTAAGTGATGTTTGATCAATGAGGATGGTATAAAATGGAAGGAGATGGTTGGTTGGTTGGTTTCAGATACTTTGAATATGGCTTATTGATGTTGAGCTCATATTTTCATTGATGGTTGCTAGGCTGATCAAGAACATATTTGTGTTACCAATATTGTTACCGAGCCATATTGGGGATCGTTGGTCGATAAACCACCCCCAACCAGGTGCTTCTGGACGTCTACGTGGAAGCGCGCTACAACCAACCGCAGCTTGGATGAGTTGGACCAGGTCTGCGCCTTGGATGAGTTCGGGTTCCCTGGCTACAATCTGAGCCTGGGGATGAAACCAAACTCTGAGGAGCCGACCTGAAACCTCTGGAGCCGACCAACTCTGCCATTGAGTTGGGCGGCCTGGTCAGGGCCCTGAGAGGAACGAGCAGATCGCTGAGACTTGGAAGAGCAGCAAAACCACCGGATGTCGAAGACAGTTTTCGGGCGAAACCTGGCCTGAGAGCTATCCATGGATGGTCCAAGCTACGAACTGAGAGGGCTCACCTCCACCCATCGCAAGGATCAATGCAACACACTTGGCCTGGATGGTGAATACATGGATGAAGGCGACCTTGCTGATTGCGACAGCGACAAAGTGTAGCTTTGAGCCATTGAAAAAGTGTTACTAGCTGCTGTTGGCAGTTGCGTTTATCTAGATGCACGTATTCATATTTCTATAGGGCGCACTTCATACGCTTCCACAGTATTGTGCACACTTGATCAATGTCCTCTGACATTCTTGGAGTGCTGGGTGTTCCATTTGCAGGACTATGAACAATCATGAAGACATCCATTTAAAATTGTACCTACTCGTACTATATGAACATACTTGTATACATTTATATAGGTTGTTTTTGGCCCAAGTCTTCATGAAGCCATGTCACTAACCTTCCTGCTTCGGAAGAGTGCGAAAATGATACCACAGCATCTTCGAATTCACCAAAGAAACCTTTCCCATCCTGCCACTACCCTTCCAGATACCTATAGAATAGGTAACCATCCCTACTTGGGGTTCCCTTGTCACCGTCACTCACATGGCCCTTGTAGAAAAAGGAGCTATGCCAGTGGAATTGAAACCTTGGTTGATTGCTGGGTTCAGATGTTTCTGCTACAAGTTTTATGGGGGGAATCTCCATGAATTGGGGCGGCATTGCTATCGAGGCACCCGCGGTTTTCCATTGCTAAGGAATCACAAGTTCCTAGTGGTCTTGAACAAGGCTGGGAGGGCCAGGTGAGAGGGGACCAGCCACAAGAGTTCGGGTGAACTCGAACTCCGAATCGCCAGGACTGGTTGGTGGTTTGAGTAACATTTGTTTGTTTTACAATGTTTCAATGATTGTTTACATTTATTGGCTTACAATGTTTTACCACAATGTTTTACCTAGTATTTTTCACAATGATTGGTTGGTTGACAAACATGAATTTTTGCTCAACCAACCAGAGGATAACAATGGAATTTCTGTGCTTCAGTTGATTTCTATTTGGTGACCCATGGATAGCTGCGTGAAGCACATGGCTTTTGGGCCGTGTCTTTCAGCACCGGCACGGCCCGGCACGGCCCTACCCGAGCTTTGCTGATCCAGGGTTTGCGGGTTTGCCCAAAGGTGGTGATATGGCCATGGGTCAATATTAATCAACCAACTAATGGTGGATTTCCACCAACAATAATAGGGAAAACAATGGTTAGTGATAGGGGAACCAGGGGTACGGGGTTTTGACCCACAGCCATATCCCCAAGTCTTTGATGGGGGGAGTGGCCATCATCCATTTGTGGTCTAGCATCCGCAACCGGTTTTGGCGCCACCATTGGATCAGGACAGCAAACATCACTTTGTGGTTTCTCAATTCATAGGGGTACCTCCAGTTATCATCCACTTTATTGACCATTTATAGCAATAAACTAACTAAGTAATAAAGTTTATAATAAACTATAATAACCACCAATATAAGTTATCATCCACATTATACTAACCAGTTAATAAACCAACCAACAATTTCTGGGGGTCCCCTATGGCTTGAGACACACCCATTTGAATACTTGGTGACCTGGAGTTCCAGGTGGACAAGCTGGACAACAGCGTCGACTTCGCTCGGGCTTACGGAGCCCTGGGATGGGCCTTGTCCAAGGTGATCAAACGCAAGGAGACCCGGAGAGCAGGGGTGAGGTTATCCAATGCTGTTGGTTGCCACTTCTACTTTGGGATAGTAGTTGATAGTGGTAGTTGATAGTAGTTGACTAACTATAGTAGTTGATAGTAGTTGACTATAACTATGATTATAACCACTATAACTATACATATATCATATAAATATATCTACCCATAGTAGTTATGTAGGTAACAAGATACAACACGACTTCCCTACTTATATAGCACACATACACTGTGCACCACTAACCCACGACTGACCCACACACTAATCCATGCTCTGCGAACGGACCTGGAGTAGTTTGTGGTTTGCGTTTTGCTGGGTCAGTTCTTTGCTCGAGGAGCCATGCATGGTGGCTGATGGTGTTGGATGGTGGCTATTGATCATGATTATGAGTCTCAAGCATGGCTAGTGATCAGGAGCCATCAAACAGCTAGTGGTTATCCAGAGGAATGGCTCTTGATCATGATTATGAGTGGCTATTGATCAATGGTTACTCATTTCATTGAGGATATCAGGACTTGCTTGCTGATGGCTCCCAATGGTTTTTCATGGTTCCTAGTGGTATCTAGTGGTGACTAATCCAGGTTGCTAACCGTTATTGGTGATTATTGTAATGGTTATCCATGATGTGCACTGCCATTAGTAACCTTAATCAGTCATCAATATTATTACTGGTGATGATCAATGGCTTGTGATGGTCAACATTTATCAATGGATACGAATGGTGACACATGCTTACCATTGTTTATTAGTGGCCACTTACTATCAACGGTTATCTATGATTGTCAATGATTATCACTGGTCGTCAATGATTATCAATGTTTGTCCATAACTATCAACTATGTTTGTCCATAATTATCAATTATGATTATCATTGATCATCGGTGACAAATTAAGGTTGCCACTAGGTATTGTGACGGTTTTGCTGATTATCGACAAGTATCACAGTAGTCACTGGATCATTTGCTGACATGAGTTAAGTTAATTACTACTTAAGTGACTGATTGTCAATGACTATCAGCTGTTGAGCTGAGATGCGCCAGGACATTCCGCCCATCTACACCATGTTCAACGAAGGCATGGAAGCTCCAGCAGGCGGTGGCAGAGGGGAACGGTTGGGAAGTGTTGTTGGGAAGCAGAACTGGTGAGGTTTAGTGGTTTTAATGGGGAACTAGTGAGATTTAGTGGTTTAATGGGGAATTTTAGTGGTTTTAATGGGGAACTAGTGAGGTTTAGTGGATTTGATATGTTTTTGTATATGATGTTTATACAATTTTTGTATGTGTTTTATATGGTTGTGTTTGTAATCATGATTGCTATATTGTTTTGATATGGTTATTACTTGGTTATTTTATAGCCATTATATTGCTATTACATGATTATTTTATTTGATTATTATGTTGTTGCTATATCGCTAGGATGGTTATGATTCAATTTACTTAAGAGTCATGAAAGAGCTCTGGTTATTGTATATTGTCAATGTTTACGAATGGTTCATGAACTGTAGATGGCTATACTCTTGGAGTAAGGTCCAAGCTGTGGTGTTTCGTAGATCATAGGTCCAGGCCGCACGGCAGGGCCGTCGACACCGCTACCGGTGCAGAATTCACGGCTGTGACACATCTACGTTGATGGATGGACATAGGTAGTTTTTCTACACATTTGTGTATACATTTGAATTCAGTGCTGCTCAAACATATACAGTTATATATGCATGTATTTGGTCATCTATAAGAATGTATATGTAAATATGCTACTTTTTGCTATCTCTATCTTACACATATGTATTTGTTTATCGATTCACTTATTGATATGCACATATGTGCTTACATTAGTGATCCATGACTTTATCAGTATGGTCTTATGGAGATTTCTGAAAGGGTCGATGTATTTGCTAGATCCCTGCTGCTCTTAGTGATGTTTTTATTGCTGGTGCCTACCATAAGCCAATTCGCCTAGTTTTCAATCTAACCATTAGCAAGCACTGTCATTGATTAAGCACTATTCAGCATCATGATCCAGTGTCGTCACCGCTCAACTTTTTTCGTGGTTGACCACTACATTACTTTTCTGAATGAATCAAACATAATCAAATATTCTGAAGCCTATGACTGTTTCTCAAAGCAGGGGACCCAAAAAGATATCTGCGGGTTACCCCTACGGCTTGAGAAACCACTCCTATGTCTTCATCATTCACCATGGATATATAATACCGACAATTGATCAATGATGTTGCTGCTATTAATTAAGCGGTATGTACCATATTGTCAATCATTATCAACCACCCATATCTGTCATGATCAATCGTTGTATACCCACGTGACATCCTCACCATCCCACCATGTCGTCCCAGGACATGAGAGCCTTCCTTTGGAGAAGTTTGTGAAGAAGCGGGGGGAGGCACAGTGATGGGTGGATGATGGGTGGATGATGGGTGAATGATGGGTGGATGATGGGTGGATGATGGGTGAATGATGGGTCGATGATGGGTGGATGATGGGTGGATGATGGGTGGATGATGGGTGGATGATGGGTGGATGATGGGTGATGCGCCATGGTCAATCAGAAACACCAATCTGGTTTGTAGTGTGATTGTCATTTTTTATTTTCACTAGTAACTGATGACAAATTGTTGGATGACAAATATTTTTCAAAGGGTTTGAAACCACCAACCAGCAATATGGATGCCTGATTCATGGTTGGTGAGTAACAAACAGCCAAAATGTGATTCGACCGAATACTATCATTGACCATCATTAAGCAGTATTAATCAATGTTGACCATCATGCAACTTAACCAGCGGTTTAACCCAGGAAGGGGGGTTCACCAACCTTTGGACAGCTTACAGTTGGTCAATAGCAACAACAGTAGGGCTTACACAACGGCGACACAATGATGGCTGGTTGCGATTGCTGGGTTTGATCAATACACGCATCATTATCAGCATCATTTTCATCATCAATGACCGTTATGTTCCCTAGTATTGTTGGTTATTATTTCCTTAATCAGCAACCATTGATTTACCATTAATGGATCATCAGCAGCAGCAGTATCATTTCTGACCATCCCATATTCTCCATCCCGCTTTTCGGATCAACAGCTAACCATTGGATTGACTATTCCTAATCATGATCAAGCATTACTAACCCCTGCGAACCTTGGTTAATCCATTTGTTAATCATCCATTTCTCCATTTAGTCTTGCAACGTATCATCATTGAGCATGTTTATATAACCATTGTGAACCATCATGAACCATAGTTATGACCAACCTCCACCATAATGAATAATCACAATTCTTGACCATAGCTATAACTGTCACCACAGAAATCGCCATCCTTGACCATACGAATGACGATCATTACAACCATTAACTAACCATAGTAGCATCAGCAAATCACTGTTCTTTGTAACCATCATTGTTCCCGCCAAAACACATCTTCATCATTACCATAGCATTTACCATAGTAATTACCATAGAAACTAACATGGTAATAATCACCATTCATTGCTGCCCGGTGGTTTCAAACATTTTAATTTTCCCTAGTAATGGTTAGTTGACAAATATTTTTCATAGGGGTGGTTTAACCACCAACTAAATTACCACCATCACCATGATTCCCAACCTCAGCTGCCAGCCATGTTGAGCGCTTTGGATCTGATCTCCAAAGGTCATCAAAGAAGTGCTCCGAGTGCGCGAGCGTCACAACGACAATGTGATCACTTCCTTGGAGGTCGATGGGGCTGGAGGCTGCTGAGATGTTTAGGCCAGGGCTTATAACTTGCAGATGGCTATGGGATTCTAGCTGGCTCATGGTTAATGATAGGGGAGATGAAGCGACAATAATTGTATGGGATATACATACCAACTATATATGGCCATGGGTCAAGGCTTTAATCAACCAACTTTCATGGGGGATACTCACCAACAATTTCATAGGGAAAACAATGGTTAATGATCGGGGAACCAGGGGTACAGGGTGAACTGACCCATAGCCACATAAGGTGGGTGAACTTACCACGAACTAGTCATGGTGGGAGGCAGCCCAGGAGCCAGGGTATCCATATTTCCCTTTCAATCGGGGCTACCAGGTGTGGTGTGACCAAAATTAAATGGTAGCAAGGTGTTGAGCAAGGAGACCATGCCGTTTGGAGTGTCATTCCGATTGTTACTATAAGTCACTATGGGTATCACTACATTTTTATAGGTAGATCCACAGGTCCATAGCCCCCCTAGATTTGTTGTTTAATCACCAGCGATTTTTGGAACAGGTGACCCACAGCGATCGCTCGTCTAGGAGACTCTTCGGCAGATGCAGATGACCTCGCGCATCGTGGATTCGATCCGATCCAAAGCCCGGGGCAGCTTTTCCAAGGTCCTGGTGTGGTGGCTCAGGGGTGGCTGGTGTGGGGACCAACAGTTTGGTGGTCGGTCCCCACTGGAATCCGTGGACATCCCAACAAGTGGGTCCCAGAGGTCGTTGATGAGATGTGACCAGCCTGGGGTAGGCCCTTGAGCCATGTCGGATCTTTGGAGTACAATTAGAATTGGTAGAAACAAAACCAGAGAGAGTAGGGAGATGTGTGCCATTTGTGTGTTTACCTCTTGACACACCATTTGTATTGACCCACAGGCGTGTCATAGAGCATAGAATCATTGAATGGGAGTTGATTGCCAGAGATTTTGGCGATCGACCAGCCATTGAGGGGAGCGGCCCTGAAGTTCTCCCAGCTTTTTGTTGATCCATGAAGTTGATGCCCATACCAAGCGTAAATCATCATACCTATCACTTCTCAGGTTGAGCTCCAAACTGGATACGGCCTAAGTTTGTTCATATCAAGCGTCCAACGACATCTCACCAAGGGGCGAAGGTAACCACCATTTGATATCGTTGTTCAAGAGGGGTCAAAAATGGTTGAGATATCAACTTTGACCAACCATATCAAATGGTCGACCAAACATATCATCTCACCATGGTTGAGTAAAAAAACCTTGACCAACCCGGCAATATGCTCATCCGCAACCACTCAGCCCCGATCCCAAGGTTTCGGTCCTCGTGAGCTTGGGCACACCGGTGCGGCACCCAGTATGGTTGAAACCCAGTAATGTCAAGCGAGCAATTGGTCAAATAAGCCATTGTGTTCATTAGCAACCATTAGCATTTGTCAATGGATGTTCAGAACAGCAACAATGTTGTGGTACGAGTAGTGATTTTAGATGAAGCCCATCAATTGCCCGTCAATCCAGGACTTGTTGAGAACTCAGATCATTGATTTAACAATGCTGGTTGATGTGATCCTGAGAAGCGCCTCAACAGTGAAACAAATCCACTGCCAAGTGCCGAGAGAGTTGTGTCCAAGTTCCTCCAAGGCCTACATGCTGCACAGGCTCATGCAGGTGGCAGAGAGCTCAGTCACCACCCTTGACTCCTGATAGATTGCATGTACTTGGGCACATCACAGAATCGAATTGCCCTTTGATTTGTGGATATCACTTGGTGGGCTTCCATATTCCATACAGATATGTACATGTTGGTAATCCATATTATGCCACCAGTTGAAACAGGTGGACATCAACAGCAATCATCACATATTTGTATACTATTGCTATCACAGGAATAATCATTGCACGCCACCATGCCACTGTCGATGATGCCACAAATCGAATCGTCCAAGGCAGCTGAGAACATCTCCAGAAAAGCCGCTGCGGCAGCGGCAGAGGCAGCCGCAGTGGCGATGGCAAACCAGAGCAACTTGGCGGTTGCAGCTGCTCAACCTGTTGAAAAGGCTTATAACCCCCAAGTACTTGATGATTACATGGTGTCTCGTGTAGCTCCACCGGGCTTGCCTCTCCACGCAACCATGCTACCTCCGCAGCAGGTCGTAGTAAGAAATCTCGCAGGGATTCCATGCAGTGCTCAGCCATGTGCTGGGTGCTGACCTGACCTCTGAGGCAAACATCGATGGCGTGTGGTCCTTAGATTCTGAAGAAGTTGTGTGGATCAATGGTGGCCACCTAGAGATGGTGAATATTTTTTTGTAATGGCTGATCATGACCAATGGTTAGTAATAGTAGCTTACAGAGTGGTCGATAGTGGTTGAACACTAGTGATTGGGGGATGGGTCAGGGGGCACCATGGACAAGCCCAGCTGTGGGCAGTTCCAGCGTGTTGGGGCACACTCCATCACTGCCTGCCACCATATCCATGCACGACCATGGCAAGCGTGAGGAAGGTACATTGGAGTTGTTGGTAGAAGAAACTGCCCTCAAGGACCTCGCCAATCTAAAAAAGGGAAGTTCCAGGATATTCATAGACATGTCGAGCCATACTTTTTTTCCCAGCAGCACCAAAGTCCAACCCTGGTACATCCTTAGAGATTCGGCAAAAATGCTACCATAGTCATGACTTTTCAGTGCATCAAACCTTGAAGCTGCGCGATGGCCAGGTTTTTTTGGCCATCGACATGTGGAGCCAGAGCCCATCATGAGCGAAGGCCGCCATGGCTCACGACTGTTCTGGCAATGTTTAGAGTAGGCCCAGAAACAGGTAGATTAGGATGAATTAGGTATCCTATTCAGTGGTCTATTGAAGGTAATTACTGTTTTTGATACTCAATTGAGGTTAGGCATTTTATTCAAGTATCATTGATGACTTGTTATAAGCGGTCACCTTTGCTCATGATTTTTTCGCATTTTCTTCCAGGTGTAGACGAGCTGGAAACCCAGACGAACAGCCGTGAGTACCAAACAAATAGTAGAGCCAGATTTGCATTGAATGTAGCAATCACAGTTAATGTTGGTTTCTGATTAGTATCTACCTGTTGGTTTCATCTATTAACATTACTTTGGGGGGGGTTACACTAATCAGAAACCAACATTATTCGATGCAGTGAAATTTGCGACGTTTCTTTCCGGAACTGCTCGTCACACCAAGGAGCCCTCCATTTGGGTTCTGGGTGTATTTCACCGCCTGAGGCTCAGGATCCATCAATACTTGGTGGTTTCTCAAAATAGGGGTACCCCCAAATCATCCAGTCCTAGTCATTATATATTAGCAATAAACCAACCATTTTGGGGGTCCCCTATATTGAGAAACCACCATTTGTGAGTCGCATCCCAAGGACTCTCCAAGCCAAGATGGGGTCCTCCTCACCCTCGAATCTCATGGAGATCAGTGGAGGGTGCAAAAATGGCGGCTATGGCACTGCTAGGGTCATCCGATGGTTCTGAAGCATAGGAAGAGGTCGAATCCAACAGGCACCTGGGTCTCAGCAGCCCACATTGAGGTGGTCACTTTGTACCTCCTGTTCTGCAGTGGAGTCCGCTCCTCAGTGGTATCATGGGTGTACCATGGGCGTATCATGGGTGTACCATCCCGGATCTTTTGAGCAAACATGAGCAAATCATATCGGGATTACACCATTCACGAACGATCCGCAGGTACACGTCATCCTGTAGCTTGGTTTCCCTACGAATGTTCATCATGCCGAGCGGATGAGAACCATTGTTTGTTATATTGATGAACCATGAAGGGTACTGCTTGGTATTGGTTGATCGTGAGTACCATTTGTGACAAATGTCTTAGCCATCACTCATCATCATTACTGACCGACAGTCAGGTATGGCGATTTGGGGGTTCAACTGGCCCTGAAGGATCAGTTTGAGATGAAGTGAAGGATCACTGTTGAAGTAGTTCACAACAATCCTTGGGGATTAAATATGTTTTTGTCGACGAATCCCAGCTCAATAGTTTTTACCCAATTAGTTAAAAAGCATAGTTAAGCAAAACAGTTTGAACCACCTATTGCGCCTTCTCAACTACAAATGATCCTACGTAGTATTCACCACTATTAGACAACCATCAACCAGCTTTAACCAACCATTAACCAGCCATTAAGCAGCCATCAACCAGCCATTGATCAGCCATTCAGGTGCTGAAGTTCTTCTGGGATCACTACACCCAGCGCCATCCTCGGGGCAGGGTGGACGTGATTCGGAGGTTTCTCAAAATTGGGACCCCCCAAAATTGCGGGTTTATTACTAAATGATTGATATAGGTTACTAAATGGTTGATATAGGTTACTACATGATTGATATAGGACGATTCAGGGTACCCCTATTTTGAGAAACACCCATTTTGCGCGGACAAGACTGGACGCTGGGAGGATAAGGGCGCTTCTCCATCCCGTTCGGGATAGTGGTTTCCACATGTTTCCACTATTTTTACTGGTTAGCAAGAGGGGATAACCTGATGGATGGTTTCAAACATTATTTCTTTTGCGATGTTTTACGAGCATACCTGGAGATGATGGCTTCCTCTTGACAAGTATTTTTGTGGGATGTTGCAGTTGTATACCCAGTAGCTTTGTTGGTTTCGCTTGCTCCAGGGGAAAAATGTCGACTTTTGCCGCGCATTATGGACTTCTGCCCATATTCTCGATTGTGAATCAGTTGATTAAAGGTGATAGACATTCCCAATACGTAATGGTAGGTGATGGACATCTTTCTACGGTGCTATTATGAGAGCTGTTGCAATTAGTTTGAATGTTGTGGCGCCTGGGATTTCCAGGACAGCAGTAGCTGTACAAGTCTGTGCTGCAGCCCATGCTTGGAACTTCCTAGGTTGGGTTGGATGTGGGTTTCCTACTGCCAATGGCCCATTCAGCACCCCCGGCCTTTTTTGCGTTGAACCTAGACCTAGATCTCCATTACCTTCCATCACACCTCTCAGTGTGCTAAGGTCAGCGAAAGAATTGTTCTTGACGGTGGACACTACTTTCGAAGAGGCTCTGTTGCCTTGGGCACTGTGAAACGGCATTCACGTGGCAACGTTGCGCTCCCAACTGACCCTCCAGTCTGGAGACTTCGCAAACTCTGGTCCTTGGACACTTCAGAAATTGCTATGGGTCAAAACCCTGTACGTCTGGTTCCCCCAGGATTAACCATTGTTTTCCCTGCTATTGTTGTTGATTATCCCCCATTAAAGTTGGTTGATAAATAATGATCCATAGCCAGATAGAGACTAGATAGTCGGCGGGATCCTGCTGCCAAACTGTTGTCCAGCAAGGTTCTCGTGTGCTACTCAGCCACTTTCGAGGGCGACGGATACCTGTCAGCTACTCCTCCCATGACTGGTTGGCCTCACAACATTGGTTGGTAGGAGATTCTACCCTTCATGGTTGGATGACATCCATCATAGGTTGCTGCCCCCAAGCCAAACATGTTCATTTTTCAGATGAAAACCCAACAGGTTGGGCGTGCCCTCCACCTTGGAAAACAACAATATTAATATCAATAACGAATGCTTCGCGCTAACCTAAATGTTTCTGCAGTAGCACATGGAACAGGTTCTCCGGAAAGCTTGAGGTCCTCCTTGTTGGTTTAAAGAAGGATGTTGTCCCTGGTTAAAGCGATCGCTCGAAGGGGCGCTTGGGGGCACGAAGATTGCGGGTCATGGTCACGGAGCATTGTTGCTGGTCTCAGACAAGTTTGTTCAACGCTTCGATTGCGTGTCTTGCCTCGTCCTGGTTGTAGGACGAATCTTGATCATGGTCAAAAATGGACGAACATAAATGAGCAACATGAATATATTATACATATTGAATTGAATGAGTATCTCGAATATTACTAGGCTATTTGATTCCTTCCGCCTTCCCTCTTGTTTGATAGTATTGAACCTCCAGAAACCCTAGCCTCACACGATTCATCCCCTGACATTCCCCGAGGTTTCTGGCCAGGGGACATGGTTGAGCAGTGCCACAGGTCTACCATGACAAGTTCATCCACGATGAAGCGGAGGACCTGCAAAAACTCGTATCCGTTGCGGAGGAAGTGCCGTAGTATGAACCACAAGTCATAATAATTCACAATACCAGCCCATGATTCTCTCTCTGTTAATTCATAATACATGATAATACTCTTATGATTCATAATGGCTATTTATGTAAGCATCAAAACTCTGTTGATGTGTTTGTTGCTGCTGTTGCTACTTGGTGACTGATTGCTGTCCCAAAAAGCTGTCGAACAGCTGAGCTGTTATCCGGCCTGGCATGCAATGGATTAGCTGACGACGTAATACGGCTATGGGTGATAAGCCAACCAGCGAAAAAAGGGAAGGTGCACACCCCAACAGTTCAACTAGTTTGATCATTTGTGGGAGTAAACAGCTGGGTACCAGGGTCTTGACACAGGTTTTGTCGGGTTGACATATTTGGACAGCAGAGCAGCAGAGTTGCATTTGCTCAACTAGCAGCTGCATTAAAGCTCAACCCAAGCAGGAGTTTGCAGGTGTAACTGTAAAAACATGTAATATATACTTGCATATCATATGGAGTAACACATCAATATGTTGTTAGGATGTCAGGATGGTTCCTTATGATTTGACCACACACTGCGCGCACAATCCTCAGGATTTGAGATATCGATGGACTGTTGTGCGACAAAAGGTCTTGAACATCCTGCAGGCGAGATTCGTGTTGACATTGTGATTGCTGTGGTGGCTGTTGTTGATGTTGTTGGTGTTGCTGCCGTTGAGTGTTTGTGTTCTGAATGTTCTTAGTGTTCTTATTGTCGGGATGTCACAAACTTGGCATTTGCCCATCGTGGTTTTTCGGGTTCGTGAGACCATCTCGCTCGCCCTCGGGAGCTCAATCGTGGTGGCGATGACAGTATGGGAGAACCGATGAGTAGCAACGATCAATCATTTTCAGGAATTGCTAACATTGCTTCAGGATGACTCACACAGTAGCTATCTAAAACTGATTGATTACATACATAAAGCATTAGATGTTAAGCAGTGTAAGCATGAAGAACGAGATGAATGACTATTGACCCAATGACCACGATTTGCCAAGACAATGCCAGCTATCAGTATGAACTAAGATAATTCAGCACCAACAACCCGACACAAGGGATTTCGCAGCAATTGGCTCGCGGTTTCCCAAAGAAGAGCCATATTCCTACAGATTCTGCATGATTTTGATAGAAAATCGAAAATCCATGTGATTCCTGCAAATTCGTATTTGATTTTGAAGGATACATGTACTTAACCATACTTAACCACACTTTACCGTACTTGACCATACTTAACCATGGGTAGCTACAGTCGGTACCAAGGATTTCTGTTCGATGTTGGGGGAGCCACACACCTGTGGACGACGTCGCTAACGGGCCACCAGGCGACAGCTTTCTACCCATGGCTACCCTCGGTGGCCGCCTGGGAACATTCGAGGAGCTGGTGACGGCTGGTAAGGGGAAAGGAGACACGATGGACCATTGGTTAGTGATGGTTGACTGGATGGCTTATACCCACGAATTCTTAGGTTTTTAGTGTGTTTGGGATATGATTGATTTACCATACAACCACTAAAGATATATTTTTAGCAAGGGATCTACAAGCCACCAAGTTGATAATGGTCGAAAGAAAAACTATTTGATCCTTTTTCCGGCACCATGATCAAGCGTATTCAACCATCAGTTATTGTTAACCATGGCAATTTGTAACCCTGATCAAGCATCACACATCCCTTATCGATCATAGTGGAAAATTGTATACCTAATCGCTGATGGACTGTGTTGGCAAGTTGTGTTGTATGGGGGCCACAGGGGAAAATGATTGGCTCAGAAGTAATGGCTAAAAGAATGTCCTGCCTCAATCTTCACTGTTCATCATCAGCACGCCGAAAATGAACGAATTACATGGAATTATCCGGTTTACTTTCTATCAACCATCATTAGCCATCATGAACCATCATTAGACACTATACTAATTGATCATCATTAAAAAAATCATGAGCCAATGGCCTGTATTTGAATCAGATTGCCTTTTCGGTACAAGTGGTACTTGGAGGCCTCTTCCTGCGAGTTGGTAACATGCGATGGTTAGTCATGGGATTCATCCACTGTCTTGGATGCCCCACTTGGTCGGTGGTGACCGCAAGTAAAAGTGCTCCAACCAACAAGAAAATGGTAGGTTCAAGCCAGCTATAGATTATCCTATACCCACAAAACTGGTTCATACCAACCCTGGTTATAAACAACTGTTGTTACTAGTCATTCCATTTAGCAAGCATTTACTAGCCATTAAAAAAGTGAAGTAGCTATAAATGGAATGATCATCAACCTAGAAAAAGGATTCCTTACCAAAAGGTGAACGCTGCCTTCCGCAGACTCACCGAAAAGGGTGTCAGGTTGATCCGACACCGGTGCTTGCGCATCTCGCATGCTGCCGGTCATTCGGCAAGCTCCACATTCAATAGCCAGACTATAGCAATTCGTATGCTGGTTTCACCAAATTATTGGCTTTTAATAAACAGTGATCAAAGTGGGAATGATTTGGGGGTAACCCTATTTTGAGAGACACCCATATAGTATAGATTTTGAATACATCAATACAGATCAATATAGTGATATCGGATGAAAACTGACAATTATCAATATAAAATATTTGATTTGTCATTTTATATGTTCAATCTAGTACTTTCAATCCATATCAACAAGATAATATTGGCTGACGATACTTTGCTAGATTCTTACCAGGTTCTCGGTCTATTGATGATTGACTTGACTGTCATCATGTTATCCCATCTTCAGCCGACAAATCTCCAGGATAAATGAGGCCTTGCAGAAGGACGTATTTTATCTACGCCAATTGGCACGGCAGCCATTGGCCTCAGATGGGGTTGATTTCCTGGAAGTCCTGCTGTTTGTACCGTGTGTTTCTTTGGCCCTGATGGCTACGATGATGACTTCGACTTGGATGATGACTTCAAGTTGTCCGGCGCTGGATTCCAGAAGATCCCAATTTTCATGTACTTTCCTAGTTGTCAAATGCGGAAGCTTGACTCATCTCATGGTTTGGTTCAGCGGGGATCCTTCCGCATCGAGCGCACCCAAATCGCAGCTGGAAATGATAGCATGCTATAGATGTTGACGCAAGAAATTCGGCGAAGCTGTTGGATGGAGAAACCTTGGCATCGCACCAAGCTTCGGTGCTGTTGATTTGTTGCATCAACAAGCGCTTTGAGTTTCACATCAAGCTGACTGGATATTATCACCAGACGCTTGGTGGTTGGGATCGTCGTTCATATCAACTTGGTAGTCGTCGGTTTATGCCTATGGGTTTGCGGCGCCGTGCTCAAAAGCATGGATGATCCTGAAACATCCTTAAACTATGCTATGTAGAGCCATGATGCTTTCACATGAATTAGTAATCATGGTGTTCAGAGAATGCCGAACTGAACCATGTGTTATCTAGTAGACTTACAAGTTGAGACATATATGTTATACTCAAATACTGTAATATGTTGTTCAATGTTCACATTTTAGTCATATATTCAACTAATATGTTGTTTAAAGTTGACATTTTAATCATTTTAAGTCAACATGTGTGTAAACATGCCATGGTCTGAGTGAGTGGGCTGCCCCCTCAGTCATCAACAACTCGCACCTCAGGCTGCGCCAGCCGGCGCCAATGGCAAGTGCAACGCAGTGAGGCGAAGGCGCAGCAGGCGAAGAATGGGGTTGACTATGGTTGTTAATGGTTCGTGAACGGCCGATGAATGGGTTGTTACCCTCCGGTAAACTAACCTGGCAATGGATTGGAGCCATATTTTCTAGTGAAACCCTGGGAAAACACCAATAAATGATGGATTTTCCATTGCCAGGTTAGTTTACCAAAGGGTAATGGTTCGTTAAAGGCCGATGAATGGTTATAGAATGGTCATTGAATGGTTCATTAACGCTTAGTAGAAGGGTTTTGAATTTTGAATGGTCATTGAATGGGTAATGATATGGTATACTACTGGTTGATTCCATGAATGGTTTATGATTATTGATTCAATTATTGGATTGGTTGATCATGGTTGGAATGATGGTTACTTCAATATTTCGATGTTTGATCAATGGTTGATTCATGGTCACTTCAGAGTTAGTTAATGGATAGTCAGTGGTGGCTGATCATGAATTGCGATTGATTCATGTTGGTAGATATAAGGCATCCAGCAATTCGCGATGAGACAGGACAACCATGGCAAAGCATGGTGAGAGGATATTGAGCAGGGAGGATAAGAAAGAACTGAGTGGGAATAAACCAACTGTACAGTATAGGCTTAGTGTTGAGCATATGGCCATGAGATTTGCCCAAACCACTTTCGGAATGGTTGATTTTGAGTCGGGAAACGGTCAATTCTGGGTAGACGCAATGCCCAATGGCTTGACCCAACAAGGCCGTGGATCACGTTTGGAAACGCGCTCGGTGATGTTCATCCCGTGGAAATGCATGCATCACTGGGGTGATTTGAAGACTCCGATTTTGTGCACGGACAATTTGCTTCCAAAGAATTTTAAGCTCAAAGATGCACAGAGCCTTGACCTGAAGCAAACAAGTGGAAGGCAACATCAACATCAACAGGCTTGTAGTGGGAATAATCGAGAGCGGAGTTATGAAAATGAACAAAACCCAAAAGGACTGAATGAAAGGACTGCAGAACATGCCAAGTGCAGGTCCCCGCTGTTTCTTCTCAGCCAGTCCATTAAAGGCAAATAGAACTGCGGCGCAAACGTAAAGGCTTCAAGGTCCAAGGCTAGAAGCAACCTCAGGCCCATCCCCCCTTTGACAGTTGGTGCTTCCTAACGTACCCACATGCAGTGTAGCTTAGATGCACTTAGCTTACATATCGGTGAATATGGGTGACTCAACATGGCTATGGCTATGGGTCAGAACCACCCAGAAGATGAGTAGGTGTACATGCCAGCGGTTCAACTAGTTTGGTATTTATGGGATGTGAACAGCTGGGTAAAAGTTACCAGTGTCTTGACTCATTGCCATAGAGTTACATACTATATCATACTATTATATATAATGTAAATGTGTATGAATATAGATATATATCTTTATTAGTATATATCATCTATATAATATAGATATCTCTATGATTCACTTTTGCATAGTTGTATATTTTGCATGTATATATATATATACATGTAATGTATATGTTTGTGATTTTTGTGTGCACATTTTTGGTATTCGAGATATCCCCGTGATTGGTTCCTGAACCAGCCTGCATTTTCAATAGGGAAACCATCACCAGAACTACCCTGTGCTCTTTGAGTCGGTTCTCTGCCAGGACATGAGCGGTGGCCAAAGTGCTACGAATCTTCGTTGATAGGTACAGTATTTTTCTGCTTGTTGGACCATTTCAACGGGCGCTGGCGGCATTCACCGCCTATCCTTTAGCTACGCAAAAAAAGGCTCTGAAGTGAAATGGTGGCGTTGATTCAGAAACCGCCACGGGCGCCTTTTAGCATCATTTGATATCATTTGCACGTCCTGAGAGCACTTAAGACTTTGACAGTAGGGCATGACCCCTGTCACCCGGTTTGGGACAGCAGCTTGCCTATGATGACATCCAATCTGTACTGCTGTAGCCCGACCAAAGAAGGTCAAAGAAGTTTTGCACAACTTCGGAGCCCCACACACACACAATTTGCCAGAGAAATCATTTTGAATTGAGTCACTTCCCACTGGAACAAAGCCTGATCATGCCTGATCTTTCTTTCCATGACTGTGCGTGATCTCAAGCAGTTTGAGACGTCGGCAGTTTGGCACACCATCAGACTTGTGAAGCAAACTTCAGGCGGAGCTGCAACGGGCTTGGGCATGTCGAAGGCAGGGTCGATGGCAACCAGAGAATGACGGGCTGGCCTGGCTCAATGGTGCTTACGAAGGGATAATCAATGGGTTTATTCAGTGCTTATCTCAAGTTACTAAGGGACAATCAAAGGATAGCTATTGACCATTGGTTAGGAAGGCAACAAGGATGGGACAAGTTGAATGGTCGATTTTGATCAGTAGTGCTGATTCTGCGCTGTAGATGTTCGTTGTTGGGTAAATATGCAGAAGGGGCGTTGAGGGAGATATAATTTTTAAGGTCAAAAGGCTTGAAAACACTGTATTTTGTGTGTGTAGGGGCATGACAAGCATAAAACACTGTAAATTACAGTGTTTTTAAGCCTTTGGAATTGAAAATTTACATCCCCCTCAACGCCCGGTCTCTAAATATATCAGATTGTAACGTACTGGATCATATGATAGTGCTGAATGATGGTTAGGTGGTTACGCGATTAGGAAGGTTTTTGTTCAACGATGGCTAAGAGCAAAAGATGAAAGTTCAAGATGGTAGCTGAATGTACTGGATAGAACAACAATAGAAATGCGAAGCGATGGCAACCATGAAAATGCGCTCTCCACGGCGGTACCCAACTCTGGCCATGGCTCGACTGATGGCCATGGTAAACCTCAAAGTTTCGGGAGTTCTTGCTATGGACAGACGCAATCTTTGTTTGTGTCTCAACCCCTGGAGGTTTGTGTTTTACCAAAAGAGCGTCATTCCGTGCATTATTTTCATTCAACTTGCAACTTTATGGACTTTGTCAATCGTTTCATGTTGCGTTCCCAGAAATTGGGTCACGGTCAATGATAGCATTCCTGTTTTATCAATTGTCCAACAATAGCATTGTTTTTTTGACTTGAGTTCGTTTGCCTGTTCGAGACTTACGATTCGCCATAGGGATTGTTTATTGCATTTCCAATCAGTGCTTGCCAGTTGGTAATCAACCAGTTTGTCAGTGCGAAGGATTTGAGTCATAAGCAGGTTAAATGTGTGGTGGGCGATCACTGTCATCAATCAGTGCTCCCTGCCACAGCTGGTGATGGCAACAATACTGGGGTAAAGTCAAACAGGCATAGGCCGGTCAAATCAACCCGGAGAGATTGGATGACTTCCAACACTCCCAGGAGTCAGGAAACCTGCAACATTACCAGTTTGATGTTTGTGTACCACTATTGCAAACCATAACTAACCACTATTCGAACCGTTGTTATGGCCTCAGGCAGGCAGACA
>VSDK01027208.1:113779-146697 GCA_009767595.1 Symbiodinium kawagutii | reverse complement strand
ATAGGCAGCGAGGAAGAAAGGCAGCAAGAAAGAGCAGCAGTAAGGAGGAACAGCAGCAGCAAGGAAGCACAACAGCAGCAGCACCAAACTAATCAACATCAACGAATGAACAGCAAACAGCACCAGAATGGTGTCAAGGCTTGTTCACAGCACACGCGAACCAATAGCTAATCATATCATTGAATCTGCCAGAAACGCTGCGCGCACGCATGATTTTGCAATGCCGTGTTGGATCCAAAAATGTCAAATAAACAATGAATCATGGAAAACCATTAAGAAACGCTGCGCGCACGCAGGACCGATGCGACTTCCGCGACATGATGTGACTTAACCTCCTCCCCCAGTATCTAATTTAAAAAGAACCATTATGAATTATTATAAGTAATACATATCTTCCTTTTTCTCTGCTCTCCCAATATCCACAAGTTACCTGGGTATTGGAGGTATTTTCTCATAGTTTACAGGCACATTCCCAGGAGCGACCAATGCCGCTGTGTCAAACGGTTCCTCTGGAAACACGCCGAAAGGGAGCGGATGCACTTCTGCACCAAAAGCAATCGATGAAGCAGCCTTGTTGTTGAAAGAGCCGCTAGAAACTAGAACAATCATTTCCTCACTTCTTTGACAGGATGCCCAAAGCCTTCTCTCCCATCAAATCACCATATCGCTTGGCCTCAGCCTTGTCCTCTTCAGTGATGTCATCCCAGCCGGCAGTGGGGGTGTCGTCCTTGCAGTAAGCTGCCAAGCATCGGGAGATACCCACACATGAGCAATTGAATTCTCCGACGATCCACTTTTCCTCCTCCGGTTTGGTTCCAGGTGGGGAAGAGTTGATGAAGTCAGTGGTCCACCACAAAGGCAAAGGCTCGTCAGCCAATCCAAGAGACGGCATCACATGGGGCAAGTCCTTCTTCAAGAAGTTTTGGGTGAGAGCTGCAAAAAGTGGCTCTTCTGGGCCGTAGTAGGTGTAAACGGAACCAGTTCCGCCAACTGCAGAGATTCCTCCCTCCTTAGGCTTCTTGTGAATGATGCCAACCAAAGCATCGCCCACCAAGTTGTATCGCAATTCACCTTCCACAATGCGGGGGCAGAAACGCTGATCAACAAGCTGGCCACCAGCCTCCTTGCCACCCTCCAAGTACTTGCCAACACCCTTGGATGTCCATTCACCGGACTTTGAAGTGCGGCCGTTCACGCAGAATTCAATGAACTCACCGACCGTGTGTTCCTCTTCGTGGTTGTCGTTGGCCTCCATCAGCATCAGCTTCTCAGAATCCTCGCAAGACCTCTCACCGTAGGAAGAGCAGTAGTTGCCCTCCTTGAGTTTGATGATCCAAATGCCTTGTTTTCTTGTTTGCTAGCTCGTTAAAAACTGTGACAAAAAACAAATGACACTGCTAACAAAGAATAACAATCAAAGAATTGAAGATACAAATATAGACAAACAATAATTACCGATAGAACACATATGACACAATAACATTGTAACATTGCAACATTATGTATGTAAATGTTCAATTACATATAGAGAAATAGATAGACATAAGATGATACAAGTATATAGTCAGTGCATCGTCGGTGTCACTGCAACAAAAAGAGCAGCATCGTCATTGCAATCCAGATGCCTTCGCCCGACGATCCACGATTCTGCTTGATCACACGGGGCTGGAATGCCATGGTCTTCTTGAAACCTGCAGCAAACTCGTCGGGACTGTAGTAGGCCAGGGTGTCTTCCAAGCCAATGTTCATGGTAGCCACCTTGCAAAGAGCATCCTTGGCTCCCATCTTCTCCATCACATCTGGAGATGGCCAAACCTGGATTCCCAACTTGCGCATTGCCCGCATGCCATCGTCGAACTTGTTCTGGTCACCGCCGTCAGCCTTGATCTGGCCGGGGTTGCATCTCACTATGATGAAATCGAACTGCTTGCAAACGTCGAAGAATTTGTCATGTTCATCGTGGACATAGTGGATAAGCTGACAGCTCATGCCTGCGTTGATCATGCCGTTGGCCATAGGGATGGTATCATATCTATGTCCATTGTTGGATTTGTCGGAACCTCCATAGGGCTGACTGCGAACGAAGATCTGGCACAATGCGCCCTTGAACTTTGGTGCAGCAGGCTGGTCCAACAAGCCCTTGTAGTCCTTGGCAACGACAGTGAGAGAGCTGCAATCCACTGGTCCAGGGCAAGCCATGTCGAGTTCAAGAACAAGATGAGGTTCTACAAAGTGAGGCTTCTTGATCCAAAGTGTCTGTAGCAAAGGTGTTGTGCCATCATGGGCTACGATCATTGAGAACTCATCGTCAGAATCGTCAGCTTCAATAGCCGATCTAAGGTACTGCTCTGCCCAACATCAAAATAATGACAACGAATCCATGAAGAATGAGGCCGCTTTACAAATGACTGCAAGACATACTAAGATTGCTTTCAAAGTGACTAAAATACATCTAAGTGTCTCTTTCAAGTACAGTAATTGCAAGCGTTTGAATGTTGACTTTTTGGTTGACCAAGTGAATGTGAATGAATGGAACCAAACAGAAATGAACGTACAGTAAATCGCTCAGCTCAAGAGGAGACACTACAGGCAGCAAATGTCTTCCTTTTTCTCTGCTCTCCCAATATCCACAAGTTACCTGGGTATTGGAGGTATTTTCTCATAGTTTACAGGCACATTCCCAGGAGCGACCAATGCCGCTGTGTCAAACGGTTCCTCTGGAAACACGCCGAAAGGGAGCGGATGCACTTCTGCACCAAAAGCAATCGATGAAGCAGCCTTGTTGTTGAAAGAGCCGCTAGAAACTAGAACAATCATTTCCTCACTTCTTTGACAGGATGCCCAAAGCCTTCTCTCCCATCAAATCACCATATCGCTTGGCCTCAGCCTTGTCCTCTTCAGTGATGTCATCCCAGCCGGCAGTGGGGGTGTCGTCCTTGCAGTAAGCTGCCAAGCATCGGGAGATACCCACGCATGAGCAATTGAATTCTCCGACGATCCACTTTTCCTCCTCCGGTTTGGTTCCAGGTGGGGAAGAGTTGATGAAGTCAGTGGTCCACCACAAAGGCAAAGGCTCGTCAGCCAATCCAAGAGACGGCATCACATGGGGCAAGTCCTTCTTCAAGAAGTTTTGGGTGAGAGCTGCAAAAAGTGGCTCTTCTGGGCCGTAGTAGGTGTAAACGGAACCAGTTCCGCCAACTGCAGAGATTCCTCCCTCCTTAGGCTTCTTGTGAATGATGCCAACCAAAGCATCGCCCACCAAGTTGTATCGCAGTTCACCTTCCACAATGCGAGGGCAGAAGCGTTGGTCGACAAGCTGGCCACCAGCCTCCTTGCCACCCTCCAAGTACTTGCCAACACCCTTGGATGTCCATTCACCGGACTTTGAAGTGCGGCCGTTCACGCAGAATTCGATAAACTCACCGACCGTGTGTTCCTCTTCGTGGTTGTCGTTGGCCTCCATCAGCATGAGCTTTTCAGAATCCTCACAGGACCTCTCACCATAGGAAGAGCAGTAGTTGCCCTCCTTGAGTTTGATGATCCAAATGCCTTGTTTTCTTGTTTGCTAGCTCGTTAAAAACTGTGACAAAAAACAAATGACACTGCTAACAAAGAATAACAATCAAAGAATTGAAGATACAAATATAGACAAACAATAATTACCGATAGAACACATATGACACAATAACATTGTAACATTGCAACATTATGTATGTAAATGTTCAATTACATATAGAGAAATAGATAGACATAAGATGATACAAGTATATAGTCAGTGTGTTGTCGGTGTCACTGCAACAAAAAGAGCAGCATCGTCATTGCAATCCAGATGCCTTCGCCCGACGATCCACGATTCTGCTTGATCACACGGGGCTGGAATGCCATGGTCTTCTTGAAACCTGCAGCAAACTCGTCGGGACTGTAGTAGGCCAGGGTGTCTTCCAAGCCAATGTTCATGGTAGCCACCTTGCAAAGAGCATCCTTGGCTCCCATCTTCTCCATCACATCTGGAGATGGCCAAACCTGGATTCCCAACTTGCGCATTGCCCGCATGCCATCGTCGAACTTGTTCTGGTCACCGCCGTCAGCCTTGATCTGGCCGGGGTTGCATCTCACTATGATGAAATCGAACTGCTTGCAAACGTCGAAGAATTTGTCATGTTCATCGTGGACATAGTGGATAAGCTGACAGCTCATGCCTGCGTTGATCATGCCGTTGGCCATAGGGATGGTATCATATCTATGTCCATTGTTGGATTTGTCGGAACCTCCATAGGGCTGACTGCGAACGAAGATCTGGCACAATGCGCCCTTGAACTTTGGTGCAGCAGGCTGGTCCAACAAGCCCTTGTAGTCCTTGGCAACGACAGTGAGAGAGCTGCAATCCACTGGTCCAGGGCAAGCCATGTCGAGTTCAAGACAAGATGAGGTTCTACAAAGTGAGGCTTCTTGATCCAAAGTGTCTGTAGCAAAGGTGTTGTGCCATCATGGGCTACGATCATTGATAACTCATCGTCAGAATCGTCAGCTTCAATAGCCGATCTAAGGTACTGCTCTGCCCAACATCAAAAAACGACAACGAATCCATGAAGAATGAGGCCGCTTTACAAATGACTGTAAGACATACTAAGATTGCTTTCAAAGTGACTAAAATACATCTACATCTAAGTGTCTCTTTCAAGTACAGTAATTGCAAGCGTTTGAATGTTGACTTTTTGGTTGACCAAGTGAATGTGAATGAATGCAACCAAACAGAAATGAACGTACAGTAAATCGCTCAGCTCAAGAGGAGACACTACAGGCAGCAAATGTCTTCCTTTTTCTCTGCTCTCCCAATATCCACAAGTTACCTGGGTATTGGAGGTATTTTCTCATAGTTTACAGGCACATTCCCAGGAGCGACCAATGCCGCTGTGTCAAACGGTTCCTCTGGAAACACGCCGAAAGGGAGCGGATGCACTTCTGCACCAAAAGCAATCGATGAAGCAGCCTTGTTGTTGAAAGAGCCGCTAGAAACTAGAACAATCATTTCCTCACTTCTTTGACAGGATGCCCAAAGCCTTCTCTCCCATCAAATCACCATATCGCTTGGCCTCAGCCTTGTCCTCTTCAGTGATGTCATCCCAGCCGGCAGTGGGGGTGTCGTCCTTGCAGTAAGCTGCCAAGCATCGGGAGATACCCACGCATGAGCAATTGAATTCTCCGACGATCCACTTTTCCTCCTCTGGTTTGGTTCCCGGTGGGGAAGAGTTGATGAAGTCAGTGGTCCACCACAAAGGCAAAGGCTCGTCAGCCAATCCAAGAGACGGCATCACATGGGGCAAGTCCTTCTTCAAGAAGTTTTGGGTGAGAGCTGCAAAAAGTGGCTCTTCTGGGCCGTAGTAGGTGTAAACGGAACCAGTTCCGCCAACTGCAGAGATTCCTCCCTCCTTAGGCTTCTTGTGAATGATGCCAACCAAAGCATCGCCCACCAAGTTGTATCGCAATTCACCTTCCACAATGCGGGGGCAGAAACGCTGATCAACAAGCTGGCCACCAGCCTCCTTGCCACCCTCCAAGTACTTGCCAACACCCTTGGATGTCCATTCACCGGACTTTGAAGTGCGGCCGTTCACGCAGAATTCGATAAACTCACCGACCGTGTGTTCCTCTTCGTGGTTGTCGTTGGCCTCCATCAGCATCAGCTTCTCAGAATCCTCGCAAGACCTCTCACCGTAGGAAGAGCAGTAGTTGCCCTCCTTGAGTTTGATGATCCAAATGCCTTGTTGTCTGGTTTGTTGGCTCGTTCCCGACAGTCACAACAGCAAAAACAATTACAAAAATCAAATGACTCTGCTAATGTATAATAACAAACATAGAATCAAAGAGGCATACATAGACAAACAATACAATGGAATATAACAAACAAATAACATTAAACACATATATCAATGTATATTAGATATATACACCCAAGAGATTTATCTCGTCACTGTATTGTCATGCATTGTCGGTGTCACTGCAACAAAAAGAGCAGCATCGTCATTGCAATCCAGATGCCTTCGCCCGACGATCCACGATTCTGCTTGATCACACGGGGCTGGAATGCCATGGTCTTCTTGAAACCTGCAGCAAACTCGTCGGGACTGTAGTAGGCCAGGGTGTCTTCCAAGCCAATGTTCATGGTAGCCACCTTGCAAAGAGCATCCTTGGCTCCCATCTTCTCCATCACATCTGGAGATGGCCAAACCTGGATTCCCAACTTGCGCATTGCCCGCATGCCATCGTCGAACTTGTTCTGGTCACCGCCGTCAGCCTTGATCTGGCCAGGGTTGCATCTTACTATGATGAAATCGAACTGCTTGCAAACGTCGAAGAATTTGTCATGTTCATCGTGGACATAGTGGATAAGCTGACAGCTCATGCCTGCGTTGATCATGCCGTTGGCCATAGGGATGGTATCATATCTATGTCCATTGTTGGATTTGTCGGAACCTCCATAGGGCTGACTGCGAACGAAGATCTGGCACAATGCGCCCTTGAACTTTGGTGCAGCAGGCTGGTCCAACAAGCCCTTGTAGTCCTTGGCAACGACGGTGAGAGAGCTGCAATCCACTGGTCCAGGGCAAGCCATGTCGAGTTCAAGAACAAGATGAGAGTTCTACAAAGTGAGGCTTCTTGATCCAAGCTACAATTGCAGGACTGCCTGTGATTATCTTGTGAAGATGACAAATCCATATGCAATGGTCTTTTGAATTTTTTGCACGGATTCAAATGCAACCCTGAACCCTGCTTCGCCGCTGTAATTGCAGTACATGTGGAGAAATCAAGTCTCATCAATGGGGCTCAGTGCAGTTCAAGAGCCGTTTTTTAATGCAGAACTTCACGTATCCTGCTTTGCAGGGCGTCAATGCACAGGTGTGAAACTGTCCTACTGCTCTCACAAATCAGTCACAACCTCAATACGCGTTGTCTGTGTGAGAAGCGTTGAGCCTTGAGTCCACTTTGTTCTGATCGAACTTTGGATGGCATGTATATGTAGCATTATGGAACCATGTGTGTACACATATATAATATAAATAGATACTATCTTTCAAATATATCTATATAAATAGATTTTATTTCAAATAAATAAATAAATGTACATATATACATGATATATATATATAAATAAAAAATAGTTTGTATATATACATACATATATACATGTATTTATATTTACGGAGAGAGAGAGAGAGCGATATACATACAGTTGCAAGGTATAAAACAATTTAGGGTATACGCTCATGTTTATAGTCTCGCAACGTACATGACTGCACACGATTATGATTGTATATCATACAGTATCTGGCTGCGTTTGAAAAGCCTGTCTCCCCCGTCCCAAAGATGTAGAGAATCTGTTGGTTTAGATCACCTAGCCATCGGTATTTTGATTCTGGTCCCTAGCTCCCATGGCCAAATGCATGTTGAAACGGCCAGGGGGCTCGTCGAAAAAGCCGCCATGTGGATTTCTCTTGAACCATCTTCGCATAAGTCCTGCGAGGAATGGATTGGCGGCTGGATCGCCGCTTGAAGCAAACCCTCAAGTCACAACAAAGAAGCTCACCACCAAGTTCAGAAGTTTCTAATCCTTTCAACTTTCAACAGCTGTCAAAATGAATGTTATTTCAAGGATTGACATACCTGGTCCCTGAAATAGCCTTCTAAGTGTCATCGGTCTCAGTCTTTCATCAGTACCTCTGTGGCAGGCCTGCAAAGAGTGGGTACCCAATCCTGTGGGTACCCCTCTGGCCAACTCAAAGCTATAGCCATTCTTAAGAGAACAAATGCCTTATGGATAGTAACAACTTGACTTTGCTTTCCAGTAGAAAACCTTTCAACTATTTTACTGACAACCAGTCTACAGTCGTCCGTTTCACATAGACACAAGTGGCTTTAAGAACTGGTGATACATGGTATACCCCCATATAGGTAAAACAAGAACGAGAACGTTTCAGAGTTTCTCCTTCCAATGCACTCGGCTACAAAGCAAAAACATCTACTGTGAACATTCATGTGCAAAGGCAATATGTATCAGAGCCCCCCCCATGACACAATTGATTTTCAGAAATCAAAATCAGCACTTAGGATGAAACACAACATCCTGTGTCCCTTGGCATCTATCCGGGATATCTTTGATATCAAAACACCAATCAATAATTATGTATTAGCCACGAGTATCGGTGATCTATATTCATAATCATAAGGGCTAACATCAACTAATATGATCATTATTATTGCTATTCACCACCAATGTTGAACAATCAACAATAGTATCTTCACAATTATGATTGACCATGACCAGCTCTGAACCAGCTACTAACAATGTCAACAAGGATGCATGGTTGGAGTTGTCTGACACCAGCTGTGAACAGGACTCCGCCCTGCACGGAACACCTTCCTTGAGGAATTGGGGACTGAGCTGGTAATGATCACTAGATGGTTAACCATTGCTGGTTAATTGATGGTCACAATAACGAGATTGGCTAACATTGGCCACTATGATTGTGTGACGATCATTCCAGAGAAACAACAACTAGTATGGACAATCATTCACTTAGCTAGTAATGAGAATCCTTGCCGAATGAGCGATGTTAGGCAATTTAGATAGCTGCCTTCGGTGATAGCGAGGCAAATGTGAGAAACACCATGCTTTCCTAATTCAGCAAACGGAACTCCTGAACACAATCATGTCGCTGGTTGCCTCTATCTCTCTCTCTCTCTCTCGCTCTATTACCTAAGACATGGTCGAGTAGTGCTAGGTTGGGCTTACTTGCACACCGCCACTACTATTGTTGGCAATTGTTGCTTTTTGTGAAAGTAATCAATTGACTGAAGATTAAGCATCATCAACGATGGCTAGATCGTCATGAAAAGTAATTGGTAAACCATTAATTCAGCATCATCAACCGTGAAACCACCTTATTCATAGACATCATAATCAACATAGATAGACAGTAGATCATCATTACTTAACTGGATCATCGACTGGATCATCATCAACTGGATCATCATAACTTAACCACTTTTCGACAGTGAACCAGAAATATTCAGCTGCCGTGGCAGCAACTGCGCCTTGCTCCACTATCGCTAGCCAAGTCCATAAGACCAGCCAGCTATGGCTATGCTTCGGTGGGTCCGAAAGTTGTAGCTGTGGGGTACCACTCGGTAACTCGTTGTTATTTCACACCTCTTGGGATACTTGGCAGAGCTTGGAAGCTTCCATTTTGCCATTTCAGAGCTTCATGGCTTTGTTTCAGGATTCTTAGAGCAAATAAACCGCACACATCTGGTTGTTCCACGGAACTTCACCTACATATCCTACATGTCCAGTCACCGCTCGCCGGCTATCTTGGGAGCGAACATCTAGTGATATCCAGTCCTTAGGCGCCATGTTAGGCAAACCCGTTGGCATTGTGCATGTCTGTGTACAGATTAGGGTGCATTGGTTCCATGCTTTGACCCCATGTCGAAAACATTGCCAACCAGCGGTTAGCTGTATGGTTTGATTGCCAACATCAGCTGGTAATTCTGAACCAATCATTCCAGTTCTATGGTCAATCATCAGCTCTGGCGGCTTCACCCAGCACCCACCTGTCCTGGCTTCGCAATGCCGTTCTCCCATCGCGGACCTCTTCCTGACGCGCGTTTTTCAGCGGCCGCATTCGGGGAAGATGCACACGTCCTGGGTCTCTCAATGATGGTGACTGGCCAAATGCCGAGCATCCCAAAGTCACTAGGGAAAACAACAGTTACATCCATCAAACCACCAACCAGTACTTGTTTCACCACCATGGTTGGTTACTAGTCCCTGTTAACCATGATTTCTGATTATGTCCTAACCCCTCTATGACCCCTTTAAAACGACCAGTCCCAGTGAAAGTTCGTCTCCCAGTGGCAGTGCCACCAGCTGGCTGGTTCCAGCTCGCTGGCCCTCCCTTTAGATCCCTTTAGCCTACGGGGGGGGGGGATGGGGTGTGCCTTGGCTCAGCTGTAGGGCTGGCACAGGCACAGCTGACACCAGTCCCGTCGGACGAAATCGGCTGCACCAGTTGTTGCATAGCAGGGTTTGAACCATCCCAAAACATGGTTAACAGGGGATAGTAACCAACCAGGGGATAGTAACCAACCATCCCAAAACTGCTATAGGGTGGAAGACTTCGTCTATCAACAGCAATATCATGTCTATCGATGGACTACTCAAAGCATCGTTTGATGGGGCCCGGTCGCCCCAGCAATGGGTGAAATTCCCGGAGAGCCAACAGCGTGACTGTGGAGTCTCAAGTTCGTGACTGTTCACTCCTCCAGTTCTTGACAGAAATTCTAAAGAAGGGATCCAAGGCTTGCATCAATCGCTAGTTGATGTTTGATTACAAAGTGACTTGATGAATCCCTGTGGAGGGGGATCTTCCTGAGCACAGAATTCAACACAGGTCCCCCATGTGACACCGGCAACCAAACACGACTGTTGGGACCATGAAGGTTTCACCAAGGACCCCAGGCACAGAATCTCTCCTTGTGGGCCATGCCAAAATCACATCAGATTCACAGCCAATGATCCGTACATTCATGCGCATGACACAAATGATCTTCGCAGGATATTCGATCTCTTTCAGGATGGTCATATGATGTCATACTAGTAGAAATCTGATGCCAGTATTATCATATATAATCATCAGCTATCATTCAGGCACAAACGCATAGGATCTGCCCTCATGACAACATCTGAACATCCCGTGGGTGGTAACCATGCTTCGCGCTGCAGGCTCCACAGGCGATGCACCTCGTTCCTCTTCGTCTTTGACAAACTTATCCATGGCCTGACGCCAAGGTGAAAGCAACAGGACCTTCACAGGTTGAAACATGCTGCACAACTGGTTGAAGATGGTGGTTTTACATGCTGCCCCACTTCTGACAATGATCCGGGGCAAACCGAACTGACAGAAAACTTCCCTGGCAAAGCAAACCGAAACACCTGACAAGCTGATGCAATGTTAGGGTCTTGGGTGCTCCTGACATACTCTGGTACACATTTTGCTTGTTTCACTGTTCCCCTCCTCATCTGCTGGCATGTACTCTGGCTGTATACCACCTTCGTAGTACCACCTGGCACAGGTCACACAGGTCTGCTGTTGAAAAACTCCAAATGAAATATCAGTCCAGAGCCCCTCATCACATATACTTTTATGCGTGTGCAATCTATAAGATACATACATATACATTCTATACAATACATACATGATTATCTATCATTATCTATCTATATTCACTCATGACCTATCTGTTCTTGTGGTAGGATCCAGTGTGCAATTCTACATCATTTTGGAGGACCGCCGCAGACCAAGCAACTCCATCGACCAGTGATCCCATGGCCCATAGCCATGGTGTCATCCCAAAAATTAGCGGTTTTCCTGATCAAAATGACCATTTCGGGACGGTTGGGGTACCAAGATTCGCAGTTTTCACCATAGCATGGCTTGAATGCGAAGAAGGCGACTGCCGAAGCTGTGAACTGAACAAGGACAATGATGAAGTTGAAAATCGAAAGTGGTCCCTGATGATTTTTCCTCTTCTTGATTCCTTTCCTTGTATCACGGTCTCCTTCTTCTTCTTGTTCTTCTTTTCTGCTTCATCATGAAATGTCGCCATGTTATCCTAGGTTCTAGGCGCAAAAATTGTTCAAACATGTCTGCGTGCGTGTTGTGGCCTGCGATTTGGAAGCGACGACACCAGAATCATCCCTGAAAACACTCGGGTTCTGTTTGAAAACAATTAGGCCAGCCCAAAAACCATCCAATTTCGGGCCCCAAAATGGGTAGTCACAAACATTCCAAATCCAAATGCATCGGATGAACCGAGCCCTTAATTTGTCTCCACATATACAGTACCTGGCTGATGGTTAAAAACACTTTTGATTTTCCCTGGACTTAACAAATGGCTTCAACCCCTATGAAAACTATTGGTCAACCAAGCGACCATTGGTTCACGCATTTAAAGAAAACAAAAACATGTCAATCAAACCACCAACCAGGTATAAACTTCATGGAAACTGTTGAAACCCTTGGGATGACCAACATTCAGCTTTTACCAACGACCAACCAGCTATTATAGTTGTTTATCCCCCATAGTTCACCACTATTAACCATACTTAATCACAGAGAATCCCATGTAAAATCCGTTGCTTTCCTTACAAAATACCAGTAGTACCGCACAAGGCGGTGGCGGAAGTTTCCAAGATAGGAGCACTATAGGAGTGTGCAGTTGTGGTTGCGACAATGTGAGCATCGATCTGGCCACTTGACTGGCAGCCTATCTGTCTAGCCATCTTTCTATCAGTGGATCAGTTTTCTTTCTGTCTGTCTGACTGTCTATCTATCTATCTATCTGATGATCTATTCGTTTATCTATCTGCCTATGTACTTGTCTTTCTATCTACATCACTATCTATCTCGTCATCTTCTTGTCTATGTATCTATCTCTCGACCTGTCCATCTATCTATTTATCTATCTGCCTATCTATCTATTTGTCTATCTATCTACCGAATTATTTGTGTGATCATCTATGTGTCCATCTGTCTATCTTTCTGTCTATCTACCTGACTATCTATCTACTTTTCTATCTGACTCTCGTTTCGTCTACCTATCTGTCTATCTATCGACCCATCTAGCTATCTGAATCTGCGCATCCAATTATCTATCTATCTATCTAGCTATCTATCTATCGATGCATCTATGTCTCTGTCTATCCATCGAGCCACGCATGGATCTGACTATCTACTTGTCGATCTATCTGACTACCTCTTTGTGTAGCCACCTACCTATCTAGCCATCTTTCGTCTATCTATCTATCTGTCTATCTGTTTCTCTATCTATCTGCTGCAGGCAGCGCAGGCAGCGTGCCAGTTTTGAGGAGCATGAGTCATCAAAAGTGCTCCAGAATGTGCTTCGCGCGCAGGCGGCGTGCCAATTTTCATGATCATATGACATCTCCGAAAAGTGGCCCGAAACGCTAGTAAAATTGAGATTTTATCTTAAAAATTTGCTTCGCGCGCAGGCAGCGTGCCAGTTTTGAGAATCATGAGTCATCAAAAGTGCTCCGAGCATGTAGTGTTTTTACGATTTTGACTTCCAAATGTGCTCGGCGCCTAGGTTTTTGCACGATTTTGCAAGTTGCAACTTCCAAAAGTGCTCCGAACCTGACATGTTTTGATGATTTTGACTTCCAAATGTGCTTCGCGCCGAGGTTTTTTCACGATTTTGCAAGTTGCAACTTCCAAAAGTGGTCCGAACCTGACATTTTTTTTTTTCGATTTTGGCTTCCAAATGTGCTTCGCGCCTAGGTTTTTTAACGATTTTGCAAGTTGCAACTTCCAAAAGCGCTCCGGACCTGACATGTTTTTACGATTTTGACTCCCAAATGTGCTTCGCGCCTAGGTTTGTTAACGATTTTGCAAGTTGCAACTTCCAAAAGTGCTCCGGACCTGACATGTTTTTACGATTTTGACTTCCAAATGCGCTTCGCGCCTAGGTTTTTTAACGATTTTTGCGCACACCTTCCGCCACAGTGGTCCGCACCCGCCGCTTTAGCGAGGTACCCTTCTGGACCCTCATGACGCACAAAACCTTGCAAAACACAGCATTTCGCGACTTTCCTAACATTTTGGCGCACTCGCACTCTCATCTTTCTCACATCTCTTCTTTCTCACATCTGCATGGGCGATCTGCCCTAGCTGAGTTGTCCATATTGTCGGAAGTTAAACTTCTAAACTTCCTTCGACCATGTTTAACCACTAGTAGCCATAATTAAACATGGAAAATTCCATGGTTTCCATTGAAAAATCCGTGGCGATCTCCCAATAGATTCCACCGTAACACAGGCAGGTCACGTGCCACGCCGGAGCACCCACTTGGGTTCCACCTGTGGCAGGCGGAAATCGCTGTTTGAGGAACCATTAGCTAAATCATGGGCTAAGGATGGAGGGGCCATGGTGAATGCCTAGGCAGGGACGAACAACCATGGACTAGCCATCATTGATGAAGGTTGATAACGGCTCATGGAGGTTAATTAAGGTTGATGAAAATTGATGAAGGGTAATGAAGGTTAATGAACGTTCATGAAGGCTCATGAGGTTTGATAAAAGTTGATGAAGGTTGGTGAAGGCTCATGAAGGTTAATGAGGGTTGATGAAGGTTAATGAAAATTAACAAAGGTTCATGAAGGTTTATGAAGGTTAATGATGGCTAATGAAGGCTAATGAAGGTTGATGAAGGCAAATGGTGAATGACTATGTAAAAATGAAAAGCGGTGAATGGATACGATGTATGAATTTCGATCATGGTCAAAAAAGGCCATGGTGAAGTTGGGTGAAACATTTTGATAGAGGATGATATTTTAGATATCAAAAAATCACATGCAGCACTTGTCACCAACAATAAAAAAACCTATCTAGTTGGTATATTGTAAAACAATGGTTGTTGCTGAAAAGTTGATGGGAAAAATACCAATAATCCATCACCAGTCGATTATCAATATGAAACTATTTACTTTCCCTTTTGTGATGTAGGGCCAAGCTTACAACCCAAGTTGTTCGGAGCTATCGATCTAAGACCAGTGATGGGAAACATTGGGGGAATGGTTGTGGACACCTTGTACCCCAGGCTGACCATCGATTGCAACCTGTTGCTACCCATTGTATGCTTAAGTATAATCATAGATTAGCTGGACTTGTCGCAATTACTAGGGGCGTTCGTGTTTTTGCTGGCATGTGTCTGCTGCACGGGCTAAATTATATATAGATAAATATATGTATGTTTCAATACCTGTCTACAGGTCTCAAATCTGATCTGTCCTTCTCGATTCAAGACCATATTCTTTTACCACATCATGCCTACCTTGTCTATTCATTCAGTGTCTAACTATCAAGCCCTCTACCTAACTTCTTACGTCTACCTAACTATCTTTGTCCAAGGGTCACCACCAGCAATATGAAATGGACAATTCACGGATCTCGCACTACCAAGATTACTTTCCACTTGCTTCTCCTGGCGGCGCCAGCAAGCTTTTTTCGCACTGCCAGGAGTCCAGCAAAACTGCAAATCACTCAAAGTGCCAGGATTCCCTTGGCCAGCAGCAACCTGTGGCCCAACGGTAAGGCCCCGGAGATCTAAACATAGTACACCCCAACCAACCAGTCGACCGACCGACCAACCGACCAACCCAGCTGGATTGATGAAGTAATCAAACCCGAAACTTGAAACCAGATCGACAGCAATTGGTCTGGTTATGACTGCAATCGCACTTACTTGTCCCCTCCCCTTCTCAGGTCGTCCCCAACTTCTGCTTTTTCAGGATGAAGTGGAGATATAATCATGAGTCCATTCGGCGTGAGACAAGTATCACCAATTATGGGTCTGACGGCACCATCATGATCTGCAGTATCCCCATCGGTCTCTTTCCCCGGTCGATTTATGTAAAAGTATGAGGGTGAACAACAACGTCTGGTCTTCAGAAATGTCTGCATCACCGCAAAACAAGCCTGCCAACACGCAAGGCTGAACATGGTTGATATCAGAGTGTGTGATTTGGTAACGCGGTACAAGGCCTGGAGAGAGACCTGTGCACCGCCTATGACTGAACTAGAGCCTATGGGAATCCAAGACTCTGGCGCGGACTGTGGCCAAGTGATCACTCACAGACATAGCTCGCTGCAACGAATCATCGGGAGCTGACCAACCTAAGCGGCACTGCATTGGGTCGGTTGGGGGAGGGGAAGGCCTAGTACTAGCAAAGTGAGGGCACTGCCATGCTACGTGATGCCAATCCGCCACCTCCGGTGCTGAACAATACGGACACTGTTGATCCTGCGCAAGATCTCTGAAAATTTTGTACATGGCTGGGCTATTGGCAGCTCCAGTCAAGACTGCTTTTACATGTCTGGTACCGGCTTGGTACATGTACTGTGTCTGTTTAAGTGCATGTTCACTATAGTGTGCATTATGTATAAGGCATTGACTATCTCTACGGTTCTGGTGATGGAAAAAGGCAAATTGGGTCCGTCGCCAACTTTCGCGAAGGGCGTGGTCCCAAGTGAATTTTCTGCTCTCCCTCCATTTCATTTCTCCACAAGTTTCGTGGACCCAATGCCACGGGCCGGCAATGGACCATCCTAAGTTGCTCAACCATTCACGGACTTCACCTTGCCAATGGCCTAAAGAGAGGGGGCTTCCAGGAAAGTTGCAAAAACTGATAACATCTCCAAAGGACTTTCAATGCATGGAAACCTGCCATGAACTGCGGGTGCATGAAGTGACCTTCTAACAAAAATGTCAAGGCTGTGGACGCCATGTGTTGGGTCCGGAAAGCAAATTTGAAGGCTCGTCGAAAACTATTAGACATGTCACTGCGCGGGAGTCTCATCCCCATGCCCCAAACAGCGCGGGGAATGATGCGTGTCCGCCACATGAGTCTACCTCTATGTTTACTGCATGGAAGGGACCTGAGTCTACTAGCACTGGCTAAGCATGTTTGATGACGCTTTGCTGTGGCTGGTCGACTCGCCTGGTTGGCCCGTGCGGTGAAGTCCACGCCGAGCACACGGCAGTGGGTCACCACGGATTGCTGAGGCACTTGCAAGTCCTGCAGGGCACGGGCGTGCTGAGGTTTCAGGGCTACAATCTGCAGCGTGCTGGTGTTATCCAACATCTTATATCTGTCAGCCCATGTTTCCCAAAATTGCAATAAGATGGGGACATCCTGGGGTCTATTTACACATGTAACCCTATCATCCAAAAACCCGGAGGTGATGGTGTCAGGTACAACTGTTTCTAGTTGGCGCAAAGGGGCCGCCATCATGACTATCAGTGCAAGAGGGCTGAGCGCATCGCCCTGCGGCAGTGATCTAGTTACAATGCATGGTGCTTCGGCAGTGGCCGCACCGTAGGTTATCCACCGATGCTGTTGGGTCCAAACCTTTGAAATCAAACGTGCCCATGTCGGTGGAAAACCCGCCTGTTGCATTATGGCGAGAGCCATGTTAGGTGAAATGGTGTCAAAACATTTTTCGAAATCCTGGGAAACGATGATGCCCTTTTGCGAGCGCCATCTGTTTTCAAGGGCTAGAATGCCGTGAAAAGCTTCCCGGCCTGCAATACCACCATGAGAACTTGGTGGCGCTATGGTCTGAATCCATTCCCGAACTTGAGGGGTTTTGGCAATTGAGCTGGTCACAAGTCTCCACCAAATGGACATGATGGAGATAGGTCGAAGCTTACTGGGATCCGATGGTGAATTATCCTTGGGCGTATCCTTCGGTAAATGTATCTGCCTGATGTGCAACCAAGCTGTTGGGACTTCACCTCGCTGCAACCATCTGTGGATCAACGTGGAAAAGATCTCCCATACGGATTCTGGCAACATGCACAAATCATCACCGTGAAACCCATCCAACCCTGCAGCTGCACCCTGAAATTTTCTGGCTTGGGATTGGAGGAGCTTACCTGTGAGAGGCGGGATCTGGAGGGAAACGGGAGAACCGCATGCTTGGGACCAAGCATGAGTGATATCATCCAAGTTTTGTGGTTCGGGTCTGTTCCAATACTGTTCCCAAAAGGTCTGAATTGCTTGTAGACTTTCTTGGTAAGTGCTGGATTTCACCCCTTCCGGGTTGTTTTCTGTGGGCTGAGTGACCCAAATTTCGGGCGGCAAAGGGGCCTGCTGGTTGAGCAACCACTGTGTGGTGGCCTGGTCATTCGTGTTCATTCGGTGTCTCCAGTTCCTAAGGCGTGCTTTGCCTAGAAGGCGAAGTTCTGCGGCGAGTTCCTGCTCAACTAAACTCTCGGTTTCTGCTATGTTTGAGGAAAAAGGAATGCATGCAGGCCATGCTTTCTGGATTCTTCTCCACAGGGAAGCCGTGGATTGATGCTTATCTTGTTGGCGTTGCCATTCCCGCAGTCTACCTAAGAATTTCGCCAACCTGCGGCTACGAAAGCTTGTGTGGGAAGGCTTCTTAGCGTTCAGTGGGATTGCCTGGGGCACACTGCCCATGGCTCGAGATCTCGGCTCGCATTTCTGGTTCGGACAAGCTTGTTGCCATTTTTGGGTGATCTGCGCACAAAAAGTGTTCCATTCGGTCTCCGTGTCGGAGATAGGAGGGCACTGGATGTCCGCAAAAACATTTTGCAAAGTTTTTCTCCACTGTTGAGATGACAAATGCTGTGGGCGGTGAAAGCGGGTTACCGGTCTAATGGTAGTCGGGTTCTTACCAACCTGGGGGAGGTTAAGTCGAAGCTTATAGATCTTGTGATCTCCTAAGACATGGGGATCGAGTTGCGGGGATCTGCCCATATTGCTGTGCGAAGTCACTGCATAGTCTACTGCTCGATTGGCATGCCACCGGGTGGGAATTAGGTTACCTTCAGAATCCACAACCGGAAGAAAAGTACCTAAACCTATGGCTTCGTTTTCTTCAGGAGTCCAGTTCCAGTCACCTATACCTATCCAAGGCAAAGGGTAGTAGGACATGCGGTGCTCTGTGAGTGTTTGGACGAAGCTTTCACTGTCATTCTGAGGTCTACGCCAAACACAAGTGATGCAAACGTCATTGAGAAGGACACTGAGCATCTGGCCTTCGTCGCCAGACCATTCTGACACGAACTGTGCCGCCAGGTCCTGCCTGACTGCGATTGCCAAGCCGCCAAAATGCACATCATGGCCGAGCGAATTGGTTCGCTCGTTGACTCTGGAAGTCCAAGCTCTATAGCCCTGTTTTTGGAGTAGGTTAAGCCAAGATTTCCGCTGGGTCCTATCAAAGTTAGTCTCTTGAAGACACACGATGGCTGGTTTCTTGGTGGCCAAAACTGGAAGAAGCTCAAAGGCATGGGCGGCTCCATTGACGTTGATTGACCAACAAGTATAACGTTTCTGCTTTGAATCTCCATCACGGTTGCGATGAAGGCGAGGATTTGTTGTATCATTGGACGAAGTAGATTCGGAATCTGAGTCTGAAGGAACTGGCACTGCAGCTGGATCACTGATTTCCGGCTGAGGTCCAGGGTGAGGATGGATCCCTTCCTCACACAAGTTGCGAATCCATTGCGAAGCCCGTGGCACTGTGCTACCCGCACTGCTTTGAAGTGAGCCCAGGCGCCGAGTCCAGAATGGCTTTTTCGGAGGCTGTGAGTTTCCAGGCATTCATCAGCTGAGCACGCGTGATGGGGCGAACTCTTTCCCACCAGCGTCTCTTGGCCCGGAGGTTTGTCATGCGAAGGTCTTTTTGACAATGGACTGCATTTGCCTGTCTCTTGGCTTGAGACCACGCTCGCCATTGCCCTGTGCACTTTTGACAAGTGTAGCTGAACTTGCGCACCTTTTCCTGAGGTGTGGGGACTGCAATAATGGAGTGCCCCGACATTTTGCTCAATTGCTTGCATGGATCGCTGCTTTCGGTGCGGGCAGCCTTTCGCACAAGCTCTTTTTCAGCATGGGTAAGTTTCCAACACTGAATGACCCGGTTCTTTTTGGTTACGCTCATTTTCTGGAGCGTGGCGATTCTCTGCAAGATGTTGTTCTTTCTCTCGTGAGAAGAACACTCAGTGGCATCATGGCAATCGCGCAAGACATCGATTCTGCACCAATATCGGCAACATCTGGAACAAGCGAAGGATGCATGTCGGCCCATTGGTCCCACGGGTGTGAGATCATGGGATGAACTGTTTCTGATTTCTTCAAAACGCCCGGCCTTTGCATACATGCTGGCGACCTGCGCAGGGCTTGCCTGGGGGTCATATCCAAGTTTCGGCAAAAGAGCTTTGGCATTCTGGGACATGGTGGCCTGCTTGGGGGCCTGCGGGCACTGTTTGAGGTGTGCTTTGGCCGATGCTTTGCGTTGTCCCACTGGGAGGGGAGGAAGCCTCTTATCACACCATGCACACTGCCAGCCTCCAGTACTCAACGAGAGGCCATGGCTTGCAGGGATGATGGTTTGGCGTGGCTGGATCTGATGAAAGAAAGTCCTGGGAAGGTCGGCATGATGCTTGCGAATGTGAGCCATTCTTTTGGCTGACAAGTGCGAAGTGCTTTTGCTGCGAAGAATCAAAGAGCATTTGTCACAAACCCAACGCTTATCCTCAGCTCCTGCGGCTGTGGTGGTCTTCCGGGCATGGCTGGGCTCTTCTGCAACAGAGCTGTTGGCGCCTCGGGGACTGGACCGTTGACTGGTTGCGAAAGCAGACAAACAAAGGGAAGGCATCTGCTTGGCACCGCGTTTTCTACCAGAGTGCGAGCTAGCTTTAGTCGAACGCTTGGTTTTGAGCGAGCTCGATCGGATACTATGGCTGTCAAAGGCTGAGAAATCAAGGGACTTCACACTGTTGCTCTTGGCTGCACCTCTGTGTCCTGTGGTAGGACCGTGGCTGGCTGCTTCCCACAAATGGCTTATGGCTCCACTATTGCACTTGACCCACTCATAATGCTTGCTGGCATAACGGAGGACAATGTAAGGGCTGGTGTCATCTCCCCCTTCAAACTTGTGAGCCAAATTTGTGTCTCCGTCGAGGTACTTCTGCGACTTGGCAAAAATGCTGATTTCAAGGAAGCCCCCCCAAGCTCCAGAGATTTCTCCAAGGCTCGCGGGTAGTCTTCGAAGGTCTTGGTGGTGACCTTGTCGTCAGGCATACGTTGATCCCAGTGAGCAGCGAAAGTGTCTGCATGCGTCTGCATGGTGCTGACCAGGGCTGCTCTAATCTGTCTGTGTGTTCTGTTCTTATTCTGGATCCAACTGGTGGCACTTGCCAAGGAATGAAAGAGACAATTGCCACCTCCATCATTTGGCACTATCTGCGCACCTTTTGGCATTTCGATTTTCTTTGGCTTCTTGGCCCTCGAGTCCTGCGAAGGTTGGACAGAGGGGCGTTTGCCGTTTTCAGTTTGACCCTCGGTCTGTGACTGCGCAGAGTCCATCGGTGCGTCCGGGATAGTTTCAGTTCCGGCTGCTTCAGGTTCTTGCTGACTGTCACTGGCTCCTGGAAAAGGCCAATGGTGGAGTGTGTGTCGCTGCGGTGCCACAAAGGAAGTGCCTTTTTCGCGTCTCAAAAGCACAGGTTCTTTGTTGGCAGGTCGTTTTCTGAAATCTCGCACTGCTGTCAAATAAACTGGTGATTCATCTGTTTCTTCCCCCAATCTGATGGGGACTTGCACTCTTTGGTCTTTGCGCAAGGCTCGGAAAAACCAAGCGTTGAGACCGTGCTTGCCTGGGCTCTTGGCAACGATTTCAATGTGGTCAAAGCCTGTTTCTGTAAGCAATGATCGAACTTCTTCATAGGAAAATCTCTGGGAACACTGTCAAGTTTCCAGGCTGCAATTGCTGGCGCTAAGCGGGCATCACTGCTCGGGGGTCTGACACCTACCTGCTTTGTGCCAAGTACCATGCCGAGTGCGGATGCTTGCAAACGGGCCCTGTCCAGGTAGGCTGTTGGGTCCTCCTGGTCTTCCGTAGGGACCCACAGTGTAGATGGCTTTTCCAGGCCAATGGACGGCCAATGAGCGGCTTCGATGAACCAAGGAATGTTTCCAGCCGATTGACCGCTTCTCTGGATCAATTCCTTAGCAGTGTCTTTTTGGAGAGGCGCAAGCGGCCTCGAATCATGTTTGCATCTTCGACTTCCCAACCCCAAATGTCTTCGATGTGGCGAAGATATGTGTGATCATGTCGGGCTATCCAGTCACGGACTGCCCGGCCTGCGTTGTGTCTGGCCTGTTTCCACGTGGCCTCAGTCACGAAGCGTCTGGCCAAAGCAGCTCTGATCACGACCGAGTCCTTCTTGGTTGTAGCTGCTTTTGGCCTAGCAGCTACTTCAATCTTGGCTTCCTGTTTCAACTGCAGGGTCTGTTCTTGACCCTCCGGCGCAAAATGTTTCACATACACATGTTTCATTTTCAGCGTTCCCGCCTGTGAACCTGGCAGGACCTTTTGGGCACAATTTGCCTTCATGAAAAATGCTTCTGTGTCTGGTGTCTGTTGGCCTGAAAATTAAATGGTTGCTTTCTTGTCAGGCGCTCCTTGCAAAAGTGCATTCATGTCTTTCCACGTCTCGAGTGAGCTAATTTGGCAAAGCAAAGCTGTTGAGGCCGTGTCCAATGCCTGAGCTAACTCTTCTTCTGTCTGGATGATGTGGTTGAATCCTAGATCTGCCGCTTTCACCAGCCAGGGCTTTGCGATGACCTTTCCGGAGTCCGGGGGTCTTCGTGCTGGTGGACCGGTTCTGGATTCTGCTGTGTCTGTTTGCTTCGGCATTCCGGGTCTCCTTTGGGGAGTGCCGGCTTGTTGCTTTGGCTGTTGCTGCTGTTGGGGCTGATCGACTTGCAAATGCCCTTTCTCGGCTGCATTGATCACACCCTTGAGCTGACGAAGTAGCGATTGGCTGCTTGGTTGATCTCTCTTGCTATGTCTGGTGATCAACTTCTCCAGGGCTCCCTGCAAGGAGTCTCTGGTTGTTGGCTGTTTCTTGTTCTTGGGTCGTCTTTGCTTAGGCGACTCTTTGGTTTCCGCTGTTGTGGATTCACAGTCTTGCAAAAGCTTTTTCAAGTTGTTCAGTAAATGGGATTCGGTGCGCTTCCTGGCTGTGACATGCGAACCATGTGCTCCCCCTCTATAGCTACGAGTGGTACGTTTCTGGGCTAAACATCTCCAAGCAAAACGTTCCCTCCATCCTTTGTGTGGTTGTCGCACCCTTCTATGGCCTACCCATCTAGCACGCACGGGTCTCCAAAATGGTCCCCTGCAGAATGCAAAACAGGCAAGTGCCGACCATGCTAAACACAGCAACAGGCACAAGTGCAGCACAACATGCATGCTGAGTCCTAGGTAAGGCCCGGACTCCCTAATCAATTGGACACCGCTTTGAAAAAACGGTGATGCTGCGCTAAGTGCATGACTGACTGACACTGTGGCAAAGTACCACAGCATTGTGTTCAGAAGCATTGTCACTAGATTTCGTGCCGACCTGCAAAGAAGTTGGCCCGGTCGCGCCACTCTGGAGGCATCTTCTTGCGACCATGGTTGATATCAGAAGAGCTGAAATGACGCATCCATAGCTGAGACCTCGGCAGACCCATGGCGCCGGGAGCTGAGCGCGGGGCTCCGGAGCCTGGTCACAAAACAAAGAAACACACCTCCATCAAACCGTGTTACGATCCACGCCTCTGCAGTTGAAAGGAGGCGCGCCAAGTCAGGCACCTTGGTTGCAACATTTCTGCATGTTGCTTCCTGCCTTTAGTGGAACAAACCCATCATCATCAGCTATCATAAGCCATGATAAGCCAGAGTCTTAACCATAAACATATCTGAGCCATCCGTTTATGAATCCATTATCACCTACTTCTCTGAGATCGAGCCCCGGCTTTCACCATGGAAACCTCTGCAACGCTGGTCTCTAAGGCCATGACCCCCCGATACCGCAGTGAACTCCCTGATGGCGCGCAGACTCCACAAACGGGAATTGGCAACCAGTTTCGGGCGCTGGAGATGTTGGACTCCCTGTAGGCCACTGACATCTCGTCTGGAACCATGATTCCATGCTTGAATAAGATCCGGACACAGCAGACGCATCCAGGGAACCCGTCTACCAAAAATACCTTGCCAGCATGGAGCTGGTCGAAAACCAACAATGCACATGCTGCAGTCCTGAGTCGCTGACGATTCGGGCCATTTCGGGTCTGGAAGAGATAAACAATAATCACGTTTATCCAGTGCTGCTGCAATGGCAGCTGTGTCGAAGTGAAAAATTAAGCCGCCAAAATTCGAATAAAAAAATACTATTCCGATACCTGCTGCGGCTGCTAAGCGAAACACCATTGCCACCACCACGAGTTCTGCAACTACTTCTGATTACTTCTATTCTACTGCTTCCAACATTGCCATTCGGCATCGAAACTGAAATGTGCCTTGCGCATTGCAGTCGAGAGGCCTTTGCTTTCATGTCTTGTGTTGTGAGACTTAAGGACAAGCTGAAAGGCTACCGCGGTCGGACGCGCTCGATTCCGACATTCTTGCTTCTTGGATAGACAAGAATCATCTTCCCTTCGCCATCATGCTTTCTTCTTTCGACCAGGTTCCGTGGTGACCCTTCCCACTGGCCTGACCGGCACCGGAGTGCTGCGCCCAATGATGACTTTGCATCTGGCTCTTCTGGGTTCTTGTCACTGTCAATTCAAACACGAATCAAGCGCAAGCTCTGTACATGCGACTTGCGCGTTCCATCGAACTCTATCTCTCTATCTGTCTGTCTTTCCATTTATCTCCTCAAACATTTGCATATCATACATATCTATCATTTCTCTATCTCTCTATTTCTCTTTGGATCTTTCTATCTATCTCTCTATCCCCCCATGTATTTCTCTATCTTTCTATGTATTTCTCCATCTCTCTTTCTATCTTTCTAGCTCTCTTGGTATCTCTATCTTCCGGAATATCTCTCTATGTATCCCCCTATCTTTTATTTCAGCATCTATCCACCTGTCTAGTTTGTGTGTTTAAATTATCATCTAATTATCAATCTATCTATCCATGTATCGTGGTTATCAAAGGGCTTGAATATGACTAAGCAATTTTTCAATGTAAGAAGTAGCTCGCCTAGCTCAGTCGGCAGAGCGGAAGGCTCTCAGCCTTGTCGTCGTGCGCTCCAGCCCCACGGTGGGTGCTATTGATTCAACTTTGTTCTTCTTTGGTTTTATTTCGTCATTTTTTTGACTTACTCTTTTTAATTACTTTGTTCCTTGGGCATTTGTTGTCTTTTTCTTATTCCGCTTTTCTTTTTCTTTTTTGCTTTGTGTTGCTTACCTTTTTCGTTTCCCCTTTTTTTTCTCTTGCTTTCCTTTTCTTTTAATTCCTTGTGCTCCTTTGTCTACGTCGACCCGTCCATCCTCTTCTTGCCCTCCTAAAATTGCACCGGATGAATGTATTTCTGAAAGCACTCTCCAAAATCCTTGACATAGACCAGCACCGTCAAACATAACATCTTACCCTATAGTATGTGACAATATGATTTGTCTAGAAATATGTTTGGTTTGTCTGTGTCTCTTACTAGCTCAAAAAAAATAGCAATATTGGGTAATCAATTTGATACATTTGTACTATTTGAGTTTGATATTGTTATATTCAAAATAAATTTCAGGCACGTACATGTATATATTGACCCAATGAATAAATACATGATATAACAGTGCTAATCAGGTATTTCATAGAACCGTTCTGAACCGTTCCATGGCAGTAGTAACTCAACATTTCCACAGTTCGGGAACTGCGTTAAATAGTTCCCGCCTCGGGAACTGTTCAGAACGGTTCCTGCGCATGGAAAAATTAAATAAACAAATAAATACATACATACGTATATGTATGTATATTGCCAAAAGGTCACTGGTAGCTACCCTCCAATCACCAGACAGCCCTGCTGTCTTCCCAAGCCGCTGCAACCCTGGCAGCAATGTTTCACCAGCCGACGATGCTATCACCGAATCCACGTAGCTACCTATGACCACACCGAGACAATGGCTCGGCCGCAACTCCCACCGCTCCCTCGGGCTCTGAGCCCTCCCCGCGGCTGCGGTGGACGAAGAGACTTCCCTGAGACATTGATGAAGGTCGAAGATGGCACATGTGAACAGGCTGGATTTCACATTCCTATTATAGTCTTTTTTTTTGTTCACTATGTGCTGCACTGGACAGCACTGACTGGATGCAGTTCCCTATATCACACATGATATATCGCAAAACTAGGTGGTACCCTTACCTCCTATTGTACCCAACTCTGAATTATCCGTGGGGCTTCGTTGGCTCTTGAGCCACTGCAGTCTGGATCTGGCATCGGAACGTGCACGAAGGATTTCAGCTTCATCGTGGAGGCTGTAGAAGCCACTGGATAAGCACAACCTCAACATGGTATTGTCCATTACCTTCGTGAGACTATCTGCTACTTGGGCTCCCGAAGGTACCCACCGTATGCTTATCCCATTCTGAAGGTGTTCACGAATCAGCTTGGCTTGGAGAGAAGTTCGGAATTCTGTGCAGCTTGGTGGAGCGGTTCTACTTATCAAGTCAAATAACGATTTACAGTCCGTGGTGAGAATGCTTGACTGATCAGCTGGGAGTTTCTGCAACCATGGTTGAAGATGGTGAGCCTCAGGGACTGTCTCATGTTCTTCTGGTGGTAAAGCTGAAAACGCTTCTGGGAGTTGGGGAAGTGTTTTGTCTGCACTCCGCCAATCGCAGTTGGCATTACATATCCATGCCCAGAAAAGTCGAACCCAGGAAAGCGTGTCGACTGCTCCGGCTAGAGCAGTAGCTTCAGCTGACAAAGTACTCACTGTGACTCGCTGGATCTTTCGTGAGTGCCATACAATTGGATTTACAGGACTCTTCTGATTCTTGCCAATACACTTATTTGCAGCCATGATGATCATTCCTTGATATGACTCTGGTTGTCGAGGAGAAGCAAAGGAAGCATCGGAGAATGCTACAAAACAAAGGTCTTCAAGATCAATTGGTTTCGCATGGATACTTACATCAGCAAAGCTCTTGGCTTCATGAAGAGTACGGTTGGCCTCCAAGAGAGTGGACACCTTTGCCGTGTTGACCTGGCTTTGAAGTTGTCCCAATCTGCTACAGAGATCAGGCCGCGTGTTGATCGCGGCATACTGAAGGCTACCAATGACAGCTCTCAGCTGTTGTCTTTCGATTTCATTCACGGGCTGTTCGGGGTTCATGCGTTTCTCCCGGCTCACCGGCATGGCATTGATGTCTTTGACATACTGTGTTTGGTTGACCTGAATGCTGTAGTCACTGTGCTGTTTGATACTCAGTCCCGTGAACACAAATTCCTTCGACTTACGACTACCAAATGGAAAACGTTTCTCTAGCAGTGCTATCTTTTCGCGAAAGACCGGAGAGCCACAGCAAAGGCCATCGTCCACGTGGACGCCTAACAGGCCTTCCGTCTTTCCAGAGGAAGGGCAGACCAATGAGAACAAGCATGGGTCGAATGGAGACTGTTGCATGCCTAGTTCTTCCAATGCTCGCTTGAACTCGATGAACCATAAGTATGGCGCATCTACCCTACCGTATGCTCCTTTAAGGAGCTGCACCACTTCATTGGAGCGCAATTTGAGTCTGGTGCGCATTTCCTCTGGTGGTTCCATGCCTAGCACTCTTTGGGTATCAGCACTGCCTCGAAGAAAGGCGGTCTGTACATCGAAGCTTTCAAGAACGTGATGATTGCTAGCGGCAAACTGCATGATCAACATTCGTGTGAGCTTCGACATTGTCGGGCTGTCACGAGGAATGGAACAAACCTGCGGATCCTCATAGCCTAATACCACAAGTCTGGCTTTGGGCTTGTACTTGTGTTTTCCTTCCTGTGAGGATTCAGGGTCTACTTCCTTCCATGTGAGTATCCACCTACAACGAAGAATATTCTCCTGTGGTAGTTGGTTCCGCAGAATGCGACAGATCGTTCCAGTAGTCAACCAGCTTTCCACTTCTTTAGCCTTGGCCTGTTGAAATCGTTCCTTGTCTTGTTCTGACAAGTCCTTCAATTTCACTTCGGCTCTCTGGCGTTTCGCCGCTGACACTAGAAATGCCATCTCATGTGGATGAGCTTCACCTCGCCATTGTTGGATGTCATGTTGACTGATGTTCACTTCCAGTTCCCAGGCCTGTTGGTCTGTAACATGAAAACATTCGCTGAACAGTTCATCATCTTCAGACTCTGGAACTGGGACCTGAACAGGCAGTTCAACATCGGTTGGTTGTTCAACCGGAGGTGATTCATTGTGTACGGATGGTGGATGACTTGCGGGGATTGGCTCTTGATCAGGCTGATCAACATTGATGACTGGTGGCTCCTCTGGCACATCGGGGGTGTTGGATACGATTGTGGGAATCTCTGATGGTCCGGGATCTGTCAGCAAATTGTGGTATTGTACACCTCCATGAGGTGGCACTACACTCTTGGGTTCAAACGGTTGCGCTAGCATCTGTTGGTGGTTCAATTCTTCTACAGCTGACAGATGACGAACATGCTCCGGGGCAACACGATACAACTTTGTTCCCCATGACGTCCACAGGATCTTTTGACCATCTTGAACAATGACTCTCATGGGACCTATCCAATTGCCATCACTTTCTCCCCTTTTCCGCCAAACCATCACCCATTCCCCTCCTTGAAAGCTACCTCGCACTGGACGACTTCTATGTATCAGAGCTCTGCGAAGCACTTGATTGTTATCGACACTGGCAAAGGCTTTCCGAGCCTGTTCACGAAGTTCTAGACTCTGTCTGAACCGAATCCCTTCAGGAGTGTTGGAGTCAGCCAACATGTGAGATGACAGTTGTTCATCTGAAGTGATGGTTCCGGGTATTCGACTGGCTTTACCAAACACCAAGATTTCAGGAGAGAAGCCTCGATACCTACACCATTGGTTCTTTGTGTGGGTGGCATGCTGAAGTGCTTCTCGCATCTTATGGACATCATCGATGGGGTATTCAGTGTCCATTTTGCTCAAGATCTCTTGGAGTACTCGACCATGTCTCTCACTTCGTGAATTTTGCCAATGTGCATCGCGAGCTATGGTATGGCTCTTGGTGCCTAGCTGTTGCAGATGTCGCAGGAAACTGTCGGCATTGAGTTCGGTCGCTGCATCAATCACCAACATCCCTGGTGGGCCAGCCCATTGGAGCCAGCCTTGGCCCAAGGCATTGATGGCTTCACTGGTGTCTCGTGATTGTGTCAAAACAGCAGTGTGAAACAAAGTGCTCTGATCTATCATGTGATAAAAGTGAAACGATTGTCCTTGCTTGTTGGACCATGTGACTCCATCCATGGATACGACATCGCCAAAATCGCTCTGTGGGTGAATTGCACTGGGCCGAGCAATGTGAGGAGCTTGATTCTCCACACATGTGGAACATCGCAAATCCGGAATTGCTCTCATGATTGCATCAGGACACTGCAATTGCTGACAAAATGCCCGAAGTTTCGATGCACTTGGATGACCTAGATTTCTATGAAGCTTGAGTATCCATGTCTGATGCTCACGAGACAAGCTCTGGAAATGTGGCCCATGTTTCTGGCTGGCCAAATCGATGACTTCTCGATCCACTGAAGTGTCTTCTGATGCTTCAAGTGGTTTCTCAACAGGTTCTGGGGAGGGTGCACCATTCGTGGTCACCTGACTGGGAGGAGTCATCGCTTCAGCTCGCTGACAATGGCGTTTCGGTACTGGTTCAACGTCGGACTGGGCTGGTGGCTCATGAACTGACGGGGCATCGGCAGAAGCTGACTCAGGATTTACAATGGGACTAGCAAACACCGTGAGACTTAGTCTGGCAGGCACTCCTGTCTTCCGGAGATGTTTGTACGATAATCGTTCCCAGGGTTCCCATTCTGGTTCCACTACGATGTCCTCAAGGCGTCTGCGGATGCAGATGCGTCTGCGGAGTGGTGCGGTACCGGGGCTCATTGCCCGAGTGGGTCCCTGATGACGATCTGTTCCTCTACATAGTACGGCATGATGTATCTTATGTTGAGGACATAGTTGTTGTATATCATTGATCAAATCCCCTTGTTCAATCACTACTGAGCCTACTCGTGGCGCTAGCCGATCTGCCTGGGTCATGACTGTCCGCCAATTGATGCAGTTGGCTCGACGTGCAATCTCCTGTGGGCCCATCTTCTGAAACAAACGACGACGTTTGGTGGGATGTTCTTCGATATCTTGTTGGGATGATTTCCTGACTGCATATGTGGGAGCCTCAAACTTATCATGGATCATGATCTTGACCAGTTGACGCGCAAACTTTCGTGGATACAACTCAGTATATGCTGATCGTGCTATGGTCTTGCCATGGAATGTGGTGGATCCAGCTACCTGTTGATGTGAGTGATTACCAGTGCATCTCTTGCCATGGATTGCACGATGCATTGATTCGGAGGTGGTCAATACAATCAATCCTTTCTGGATTGGCATGCCGGATGCGGGATCTTTCAGGTTTCCAACACGACAGAGATCAAAATCACAACGGTGAGTGTGATCACATATTTCCTTCATGTCTGGTACTTGCAACATTCCTGATCCTCTGGGTTGTTCCCAGTGAAAGTGTTGCTCCTGTGTTTGTTGGAACCTGAAGAGCACGATTCCTAAGCTGATCTGCCACAAGTGAGCGTGTCGCTTGGTCATAATGTCATGATAGCCTTGCAGAGACTTTCCTTTATTCAAGTTGCTCCATTTTCCCCAGGGACCACATTCAGGACTATACCACAAGTTTCGGGGACGACGTTGGTGAAGTATGTGAAACAGTCTCATGCGAGACGCACGTTCCGACAGATCACCTTCTGCCAATCCGAATCGTTGACTCTTTCCACCGAGAGCACTTGCCTGTGATGTCAGTTCACTCGCAGGGGAACACATGATCTCCAGGACATCCAACCGACTTTGACTCATGTTTCGGGATGTTCTCTGGACCATCTGAAGTTCAGCAGTAAACTGTTTGATCATTCTACGGCAAACCTGACTGAAACTATTGGGATTGGGCGTCGCATGGAGAAACTCATGATCGACCTGATCGATCTGGTCAGCTGCAAACAGCTGATCATAAATCCATGTGGCTTCAGCTGCGCTCAGGGTTCGGTCTTGACCTGGGAGCGCAAGTGGTTGGCAATCTCCTCCATGTAGGTCTCGATGCGACCCATGCGGTTGCTCAAGTTGGCATTCACTTGACGAAGATCTGCCATCTCTTCCTGGATGAGTGTCAGGTGTTCTTCTCCCATTGCCAGAGAGACTGTCTCCCACTCGTCCGGGACTGGTGCTGCCAAGGCGGTCTCCTGCATGGCTGCCTTGAGCGTTGAAGCAGCATAGCTGTCCGGAATCTTCTCGGGGTTCTTGTTCTTGTTCTTCGGAGCTGTCTTGGGATTGGGTCCCGTTGAGGGACTCGGTCCTGGTGATGTTTCCCCGATCATCAGTTCCACATAGCGGAGGAACATCATGTGCTCTGGTTTGACACTGGTCTCGTATCGCTTCACGATGAACTCGGTCCATGACTGGTCCAGATAGGCTTCGTGAAAGGTGTGACCTTTCTTCACCTGACCGAACATGATCTTCTCTGTGGCTAGCTCTTCGAGGGTCATCGCCTTCAACACCTCCTGGAACGCTTCGGCTTGCTCGTTCTGGTGGATGACCGTCTGAGCCTTGCGATGCTCCTTGAACTTCTGGCTGAGAGTCGACATGGCTCGAAAGAACTCTCGGAAACGATGATGGGCGAACCGCAGTGTCCTTGACAAGTGATGCTGCATGCATGGACTTCTCTGCATCACTCTCACTGCTGAAGCGAACTTGCTTTGGACTGGGCAACACCTGGCATGATCCTCCCACACTTGGCTGATCCTGATTTTCCGTCATGGTCATGTGTGTGGGATTGGGTTGCCCTTCCATGTCCCAGAGTTGATTGATATCCATGAGCAACAAATTCTTGGGAGATCTATCCAGCTGAATATCTTTATTGAGTAGCTTACTCCACATGGTGCCCTTCTCCGTGTCAATCACAGCTTTGATTTGTTTCAGAAACATGCTGGATAACAAAAACGGGGTATTTCCTGGGACAATGGCCACTCGAAACCACGTCTTGTGGTAGGGCAACAGCAAAGCGTGATTGCTGGTTAGGCACTGATGGTTGCCAAACCGGAAAACCATGTGACATGCTGTGCGACGAACCTTGGAACGAATCTGCTCAGGCAATTGTTCTAACAGCTCGGAAACCTGTTGGCTTCCCATTACAGTTTGCGATGCTCCTAGATCAACTATTCCTATAGTACCCGAGGATGCAAATTGAATGAGATGTTCCGGCTCGGATGTCACTTGCTGTGGTGATGCCGACACTTTCAGCATCGAGGCATCAGGTCGCTCAGTCGTGGGAAGTCTCCTGAGACGAGCGAGCATGGCCTGCTGGAAACCCTTCGATGGCTCTGGTTTGTGAATGGTTTCGGATGCGTGTGACATGTTACTCAGTAGTTTACCTATGGTGACAAAACAGCATGCTCCATCATTACCCTGTGATTCCTCCAAAATGACTTCAGGGATATGGATGATCTCTGGCAGGATGTCAGACTGCACGGTCACCACCGAAGTTGGAGCACTGGACGTAGTGCTCTTCTCTGATGGAGGTGAGCTTCGATTGGGGCACTCAGATTTCCAATGCCCACGCATGCCGCAAAGTCGACAGTTGGAGTTGGCGATCTTCTGGGCCAAGCTCATCTTGCCTTTGCCACCTCCTCCTTTGCCACCTTTGAATCCTGCCTTTCCTTGACCTTTGGGATTGCCTTTCCGAACGGGCCAGAACCCTCGGGTTCGAAAGCGCTCTGAAAGGCGCCTGCGAGCGTCTTGGCAGGTACTGAAAAAGGCAGAAAGTTCGGGATCGCTCTGGATGCTTTCTTGAACAGCTTCCTCAAATTGCACCACAATGGATGCATCATCATCCTGATGCTCGGTTGCGAGCACCACAATCATGTCCTCCTCAGTCATCTCATCCTGGTAGGGCTCTTCATCGTCATCGGCCTCTTCCATCCCAAATGCGAGGTGATCGTAGGTCTTCTGGGTTTTTCACGTTTTGCTCCAGTATAGTCCTGGAAAAACACTGATCCCAGCATACGGATGGCGGCCACGACTTTGGCCCATGATAGCTCAGGCTTTGCTTCGGCGCCTGACTCAACCAGGACCCTCTTCTTGTCCTCGGGCAGCAATTTGCTGCCGCGAAGAAGCACGTAGGCCTTGATGTGCTCAAGTGTGGTCTCCTTCATCATGAGTTCGGACCAGACTACGTCTAGGCGATTCACATAAGAATCGCCCGATTCATCACTGC
>VSDK01027208.1:98716-110784 GCA_009767595.1 Symbiodinium kawagutii | reverse complement strand
AACACCAACACTACTACCACCATCACCGCCACCACCACCAGCACCACCACCAGCACCAGCAGCAGCAGCAGCAGCAGCAGCAGCAGCTGGGCCTAGGTTCTGATCTGCCTGTTCCGCGAGCAACTCGTCCGAGGCCTGTTGCCATGAGGGAACGGATAGATGGGACGCAGAATGCGAGTAGCACCGAACGGCCACCTTTAAGGGGGTTTGCCATGTGCCCCGTACGGATCCATACGGTACCTGGATGCGTACACAAGCGCACAGATAATGATTAATTATATACAGTTCTGACTGAAAATATCTGATATTATCTGATCAGATCTGATCATATCTTTATATCATGCGCATCCATGCGTACACACACTCACACATGAATTCGTTGAAACATCGAACAAAGGCACGGTTCTTTCAATGAAGTTACTGCCCAACGCGATGGCTTGTTTACCAAGCTGGCAGATTGACACAAAGCCCGCACATGTTTCCAAAGGATAATCATCATCAAAAAACCACCAGTTGACATCCCATCCCGCCAGCTAGCATATCTTATATACTGACATCCCTGTGTCCGCCAGCTACCCTTTGTCACCTGAGTTGCCCCCTCACCGCATGGCTCAAACCAGGTGGTTGTAGGTCAATGCCCTGTACCAGGCCAGGTGAACCTCCCCCATAGATGACCCCTTTTCCTACGGCAGCGGTATCTGCACGGCAGCGTGACACCTGGCAGGACCGGTCACTAGTCGACTCGTTGGGATGTTCACCTACTAAGCCATTTTAGTTGGTTCATATTGTCACATAGCCAGGTCAACGTTCGCAATCAGAGATGCCCGAAGGAGGTCCTCCAACACATTCCGAATCCGTGGCAAGGCCGCATGTTGAAGGCTCCTTTCAGCAGGCTTGCGGCTTCATGGAGGAAAGATGGTTCCATCACCACAGCATCATGGCGTCAACTGTTGATGGGTGTTAAATAAACACCAGTCAGGGGGTGTTCACGAAAGATTTACAGACATTGGCGACAGTGGTGATCAACAATATGTGTTCAAGAATTCTAATAGGTGTCTTGGTGGTCAACAAATAAAACCAAATGTGTCATCATCGACCGGTGAAAACTAGCGGGTGCTACACAACTGCATGATTGGTCAGAACATGTCAGAAGTAATAGGATCTATCAACTCTGCATCACGAGGTCACATACCCAGAAACTTGCTCAACATACGAGGCTTTCAAAAGGCCCTATTGGAAACCTCGCAGTAGGTCCGGCATCATCATCATCATCCATATCCTCCTCATCCCAAACAACCCCGGTCATCTGGGCCCTTTCGGCCCTTGGAGGACTCCCAAGCCCTGGCTGCCCTGGCGGTCTCCCCCGCGGTCTCCGAGTTCCCCGACCCAGAGCTGGACTGCGCATACAACGAGTTCAAGGCCACGATCTCAGCAGCGCGCCTCGCAGCCATGGGTTCCCACCACTTGGGACGTAACATGGCCATGGATTACATGGTGGTTTCTCAAGCCATGGGGGACCCCTGAATCCATGGCAGGGTTATTATGGTTTATTACTATAAATGACTAAATATTGGATGACTAGGGGGGTCCCCTACTTTGATAACCACATCATCAACCACACTGGTTTTCTACTCGATTTGGAGGCATGACTCCTCGTGTGCCCAATGCAACGAGCATTTCCCATTAGAGTGGGAAGCAAGAAACTATCCAGGTCGAGTGTTTCTCCAAAAATGATACTCATCACGCAGCAACTCTGTCACAGGCCAGCATGGACCCGAGAGAAAACACACACACACACACACAAACCAATCTTTCTTTCTTTCTGAGCATCAAAAGGGTTCGTTCCCTTGCCGCTACAAAAACATGCTAAATTACCAGCACGCTTCAGCCTTGGAAGTCGCGCCGGATTGAAGCGTTGGCATCAACACGCGCTGATATTGATGCAGCTTCTGCCACCCATTGAACCAACTCAGCCGAAATGCCGTCCTGTGCAGCAGGCCAACTCTTTACACGGCCAGTCCTGGCATTGGCTTCAAGCTGGAATCCTATCGACTCAGCAAGTGCCTTGCAGAGCTGAGGAGGATACTCCTTCAACACGGTGGTTTTGAACCGACCTTGGTTGTCGACTCCTATGGCAACGGACTCCGGTCGTTGTGCGTCAGGGAGGTGGTGCTGCCACATGGTCTTCCAGAACTGAGGGACTCCAACTGTGAGGAACCCTGTGGGTTTGCAAGCAAGCGCTCCCCATCTCCACTGACTCAGCACATGAAAGCCACAATCTGGATGACGTCGAAACAGTTGCGTCAGGGCCAGGGACCAGATACTGGCGCGTTCTGGCCGGGATGGCGGACCCGGGTGTTCCATCACGAACAAACCACCTCTGCCCAAATGGCCGCCTGCGATCCGCAGCATGTTCAGAACAAACATGGTGCCATAATCCAACTGTTTCAACTCTCGCATCGAGAGTCCTTCCAGTCCAAAAATCTCCAAAAAGGAGCGTAGTGGACGTGGCCACCGTCGAGCACGTTCACGAGGGAGATCAGCCGGAGGCGGATTGTGGCGTGCTTCCGTGTACGTCTCACATGGTGGACCACACAACGTGGCCGCCACCCAGCCGTTGGAGTAAAGCTGGGTCAACTGCCGCCGTGACGGCGATGTTGATAGAAGGTCGCCATACCACTCGGATACAGCTGTATCCATGCTCAAGATCCTGACATCATAGCCACGACGTTCACCCCAAGCATGTAGAGCCTCGTGGAAGTCTCCAGCCCTGCGTCGCCCGCTGAACAGGTGACATACCAAGAAGCATGGCCGCTGTGACAAGGAAACAAACAATGGTACAGGCTGAGTGGCGGGCACAGTCTTCCATTGCAAGTCACGAAGTCGGTCATGCCAAAGCACCTGTTCCTTGTAAGCCCGCGGAACCTCGGTAACCGGCAGTGGGCGACGGCTGGACAAGCGAGCGGCGCCGAAGGTACCCCGATGCGGGAAGGGCTCATCCATGATCATCTGCAGATGACGAAGACGGTGGTCAATGGCATCACAGCGCTGACGTCGGCGATACTGCGTCAAGGTCTCCGCAACGGCATAGAAGGCAGCGTCAATCAAACCTTCAGCTTCTCCATCAGCCAACTCATCAATGACCAGCCCCAAATCAGAATCACCCCAATCAAGGAATTGCAGAGCAGCCCAATCGTGCAGGTCATCATGACCAGCCATAAGCACGGCCAACCAGAGGTCAGGGAGCTCATTCTCAGAGTCAACCACATGGTCGTGGGCGACAAACTCAGCAAACCAGTCCTGCGTAGTAAGGGAAAGATCTTGAAAGAGTAGCAATCGACACTCCTCCACGTCGTCAGGCACATAGCGAGGACATAGCTCAGCGCGGGTCAGCTCCAACTCCTCTCTCAATCGCGCAATCTCCTGTTGACGCACAGAGGGACCCTGAAACATAGGGCCAGCCATCTGCACTGCTTCCACCCGATGAAGTCCAGCGAAGGTCTCAGGCATCTTGCAGGGTTCATAGGGCAAGTGAAAGCCCCATGCTTGGAGTTGCTGAAAACAGCGGTTGAGACCGGTGCGGCGACTTCGGTAGGCCAAATGCTGCTGCAGTCGCTGCGTGCACCAAAACTGGCGCATGCAGCAAGGACAACAAGATCCTTGGAGCAAGTGATGCTCTTCACTGTAGTGGCCATGAACCTTCCTCCGATGGGTCGCCAGTCCTTGACCCGTAGAGAACGACTTGCCACACTCACATTGAAAGCAAAGATCAAGTTGATCCAAGTCTACAAACGGAGAGGGATCAAATTCGGCCCCACAAAGGCGAAGTTCGCGGAAGATCTGCTTGTGCGTCTGTAGAGTGCGCAGTCCAATTTCCTCCTGCTTCAAATGGCGAAACCAAACCTGACGTAGAAGGCCTTTCCACGGAGTGGTCGGATTCTGGATCCAGTCGAAGAAGTCTGTCAAATCCTGCTCCCAACCAGATGGCAATGATCCTGGACGCACTTCCTCAACCCAACGCAAGTCCATGCAAACGCCATGAAGCCATGATGAGGACTGCAGGAATTGGTCCTCCTTCATGACCATATGGATCGCAAAGTCAGGGGCATGCTGAAAGAACCGGCGAGCGTAGAGGAGTCTGTCAAGAGCAAGCCTCACCCTCGGTTGCGCAATGCCAGTCCTCACAAAGACTTCTTGCGCAGACATGCTGGTGCGTGTCTCCAGAGGTAGTCTCAAGATCTTCTGGAGGAAGCGAAGAACCGCCGCCTGCAGTCTAGAAAGCTGCGCAGGTGTAGGAGTCGCCCATGCTCCCAATCCAAAATACAACCGGCTCTCAACCAAAGTTCTGTAAAGACGCACACGAACAGGCAAGGCCAGATGACGGTTGCAGAAAACAGCCCTAGACATGCTGGCGAATGTCTGCTGTGCAATGCCAATGCGCACGCTGATCTCCTGCTCAAGCGAGTGGTTCTCGGAGATGTAGGTACCCAAGTGCTTGTACTTACTGACCACAGGCAGAAGCAATGGTTCCATATCATCCTCACTGGGGGCACATTCGAGCATGGCTGAATCTGCCTGCAGGAATTGGGCTCGACAGTCGGGAGCTCCTTTGCCACGATGAGTAAGGATAACACTCGTCTTTCCACGATCCATATTCAAGGCAAAACCACGGGAGCGAAACATGCCTTTGATGCGCCGCATCAGCCGACCAATCGAAGGTGCTAGCGCAGAGGCAGTCCGTGAAGCCCAGGGTATAGCCAAGTCATCACTCCAGAGGATAGGCTCTATCACAATGTCGCACTCCTTGGCAATGCTCTGCAGCTCAGCATCCGAGGCGAGCCATGTACGCAACTCCTCTGCCACATCCAGCATCAGCACATGAAAGATGATGTCTGCTAAGGGCGATCCAGGCCTTGTTCCACGCCTAGTCACAACCAAATCAAAGTGGTGTTTCAGTGTGTACCATGTCCCATGGTGGATGTCGGCGAGCAACTGGCATAGCAGTGGGGAAACACCCAAGGACGCCAGTAGCTTGGAAGTCTGCATCCTGCGCCCCACAGAAGCCACATCGCCATTCTCACAAGCCAAGCCGAAGAGAACATCAACGCCCACCACCAATTCACGAACAAGCCTGTGAAAGGCCTGAGTTAAGTCCAGAAAGAGCAAACCACTCGAGATGCCCTTGTAGTCCATCAGTCGGCCAAATGTCCGCAAACACTGGCTCCCGAACAGAACCTCCTGGTGTGGAAAGCCGCCAATCTGGCCAGGCGGCCGTTGGGGCTGCAGAACTGTCATGATCCGCTGTCTAAGAAGTCCATGCAATCTCTTGGAAAGCGTCGGAAGAAGAAGCACTCCGCGAAAGTGTTCAGCCCGACTGCAGACTGCTTTTTTCGGCAGGGTGGCTAAGATGCCCCCTTTGTAGAAAAGAGGTTCGCTCTGCCAGGCGAAAATCTTGAGGAACAAGCTGAAGCAGCCCTGAGCAAGCAGCTGGGGGGCACAATGTGCCAATGACGATGGCACTCCATCAAAGCCAGTGGCTTTATCTGCTCGCACAGCACGGCAAGAGTCCTCAATCTCATTCATCGACGGGAGATCAGCCGGGTACAGCATGTCTTGTGCGGGAGCTGTCTCTGCCTGCCGCTGTTGGCACTCATCCCACAGCTGGGATAAGGAACAGGACTGTCCAAGTTCCAGGCGCTTGAAATGCGGACCCCATTGCTCTTCCAGCGCTTCGATATGACCAGGATCACAATGAAGACGACGTGTGCGAAATTTGGGCATGCTACGTCTGATCACCCCCCAAAATTGCTTGGCCTGTGCCGCGGAGCAGAACTCGTCCACATCCTTGAGCCGGCCCTCAAAGAACTTCAGATCATCATGACGCATGGCCGAAGTCACCTGTCGTCCCAACACGCGAAACTGAAAGTAAGCTTCGGCAGCAAGTCGGTCTTGATCACGTCTCATGGAGCGAACCATGGAAGCATCGACACAGAAAACGAAACCTTCATCCCCCTCCTCATCATCTGCTTCGTAATGGGTCCATGCTTCAAAGCAGCACTGAAGAAATAAAAGTCTTTGTGAGGCCTGAGCATCAGCAAGATGTCGACGCCACATTTTCTTCTCTTGAACCAATTCCCATGTGGTAGCAGACATGGAAGTCTTGAGGGGTGTGGCCGGACGAGACTTCTGTCGCACAAAGGCCCTTGACAAGCGCTTCTGTAGCAAGAGCGCATGAGAGTGAACATCGAGGTGCGCCGAGATCGGGGTGGAACAAGCCTCAATGACTCGCTCCCAGTCAGCATCATCCATAGTCGCTCTTGGTGGTGGCCGGGCGCGTTGTTTCTGGTAGGTGAAGATCTGAGGCAAATCCATACCCACTTCAACGCAAGCGACATAGTGATCATCCTGGCACATAGCGATCTCAATGTCCTGATCAATCCAGCTCACACAGGAGGACCATTGCCATGATAGAGGAATTCCCACATAGTCGATCCGTTTCAAGGCACCTCGCTGATGTTTCCATGTGAAGCCTGTGCCAGCATGTAGGCCTTCAAAGGTGGACGGGAGAAGCAATGCATGTGTGTGAACGAAATCCAAGAAAGGGGCATTCTTCTCACCACGGGCACCCATCGAAGTCTGCCATGAACCTACCGATGCAGAGGGAGAGGCACCAACTTCAGCGTTGGCGTCACATAGAAGCAAATGGTCCCATCCATCATAGTGCGAGGGCACTTTCTGCGAAACTGTAGTCCAAAAGCGTTCAATGGTATCAAGTGATTCACCACGATGGGGCGCATGAACAGCAAGTACAATGCAACGTAGGACCGCAGTCTGAACTCGTAAGATGAGATAGCGAGGCTCTGAGCAAATCAGGGAGATATCATCATCTGTGAAGACCACCGGGCTGCCATCGTCCAAAAATCCATGGGGAAGAAGACGACTGAAGCCAGCTAGCATGCCGTAGTTGCCTCGACCATCTGCTGCACTCTGCCAAATGACAAGGCCATCATCACGGCATCTATGCCGATTCGAACATCGAGTTTCCTGCCATGCAAACATGGAAATGCCCGCGTCATGAAATTGACGAAACAAACAGGCCGCTCTGGAGGGTCCCATGACTGCCGGCACATCATCACTAGTAGCCGAAGGTCTCAAAGTCAAGACATTGCAAGTGGCAAGTCGAAGAGAGAGTCGCCCCGATCCAACACAATCCTGTTGAGGAGGACCAATCCAGTCATTCTGACAGGGTGTGCAATGCCGTGGTTTGCCTGGCAATTCCAAAACATGACCATGCCATTCACCCTGACCCAGTGAATGGAAAAGGAACCAGAACCAATCAGCATGGTGCACGAATGTCTTCTTCGAGACATAAGCAAAGTAATGTGACCAGTCAGCCGAAGGTCGACCCTCAGCTGCAGCCAGAGCCAGAGCATCGGCGGCTTCATTGCCTGGGTTGCCCTGATGCCCATAGACATGATGAAGACTAATTGTCGCTCCGTAGCGAAATTCACAAAGCCTCATCAAGCTACGTTGAAGACTGCCAAGCCAGGGATGTGCTTTAGCCGCCCAATCCCCGCATGCTTGCCGTCCCACTGCTAAATTGTCATAATGAATATGGACCTCCGGGATGCTGCAAAAGGCATGGCAATGCAGCTTCAGGAAGTCATGGGCCATCTTAAGAGCGACAAGCCCAGCTCGAGCTTCAGCTTGAAATGATGTTGTGCCAGAATCAAGGGCGCATGATATGACACCACAAAAAGTCCAACCATTAGGGGTCAACGCAAAGCCCACCACGCCAAGTCCAGCGCGTGTACGTTCGCGGTCAGCAGAAGTGGGACCCCAGCCGTGGGGGTGGTGTAGCAAAACCATGGCCGGCGTAGCCACTCAAGAGCACAGGGCAAAAGATGTGCTTGCAGAGACTCAAAATCAAAGACCGGCAAAGATAAATGAGCATCCAACCACTCAAAGTCTACTACCACATCGTGAAGATCAAGCTGTGAAGGTGTCCAAGTAGCCGATGGCTCCGAATGGGATGTCAAAGAGCCCGGCCTGGGTGGATGCTGGAGCAGAGATGTTTGGTCCTCCACATCATCTGCCCCACTGACCCGTGCATCAAGAGGAGCAGCATGCTCATGAACAGCAACATGTAGATGGGTGCCAGGCACAGGAGCCAGACTGGTGCGTTGGTCCATAACATCTTCCCCAATCCAAACCACACAGTTGCTATCTCCAACCTCAGGCCCACAGTCCATGATCGCACTGTACCAAATGACCTGTTCCCATGTCAAGGACGGCAAAGTAGACAATGCACTGAACGTCCAATCTCTCCTGTCACAGATGGATAAAAGAATCTCTGCACGAGGTTCACGGTCATCAAACCCCTGAGAGAGAAGAACATGCACCGCCAAGGGCTGCGATCCTTCATGAAGAGGTTGAGGTCGAATGATGGACGCAGAAATGGCTTCGCTGGTCATCCTGGCATCTGCCCATAGAGCACGAACCTGATCTTCCCACTCATCAGGATTGCCCGCAAGGAGCAGCAACCGAGAAGAATCACATCTTTTGGCATGCCGATGGTGGATATACCAGGTATGGACCGGCCAATGCTGTTCATCATAGCTGTCATCAGTGGCTGCCACCGCTTCATGGAGGGTGGTAATCAAGGCAGGTGACGACACATAGTCCCCCAAGGCATCTGTAGGGAGATGGGCATGTACATTGGCAGTGATGCTAACTGCCAAACCGTCCCACACTCGACGCTGGGTAGCAGTAGTGACAAGGGTGGAGCCAATACTGACTGAGCACGTCAACTGCAACGTGTGCCGGAAGCAAAGCGGTCCCATCTGCGCAAGCAGAATCAGGGAGTATCGGTTCTGAGTCATGGAGGTGAACAGCGCAGCTCTTTGCCATCTGTCAGCCTCATAACGTGTAGAGATGTGTAGGGCCACCTGATCATCGATCGGATTCTGAAGAAGAATAATAGCACCAGCAAAACCTTCTTCACGAAGACCAGGGGGACATTCACGGACCAGCACATAATCCAAATCAAAGAGTGGGTCAATGAGCTCCCTCCAGGCTTGAGTCAGTCTAGAGAACCACTCCGAACCAACATCTCCAAGAACCACCGTCCGTCCAAACTCACAACGACGTTGTCGATCACCATGAAGAAAATAAGTCAAAAATCGAGCTTCTCTGGGATCTTCATGAGGCCGTCGGAGGACATCACTCCACCATGCTCCCGAAATCCATTGAAAGGCATTGGGTGAGGTATTCGACTGCTCTTGAAAGAAGATGCGACCATCTGCCGGTGGATCATGCTCAAATAAGGGAGCTTGCCATGCATCATCCTCCCCAAAGCGATCACAGTCCGGCAATTCCAGCCCATCAACCACAGGCGACGGCTTCAAAGGAGACATAAGCACCTGCGAGGCTTGGAGAAGAGCATCGTCCTCCACCTCCTCCTCATCCTGCGGGTCATCACGATGACTGCGAGGAGAGCGGGAGCGTTGCGATGGTGGTGTAGGCGAGTATCCTTCACGGCCATCCGAGGCTGAAGAACCTTCATCATCTTGCGCAGATGGCAACATCTGAGCTGGTACTGGAACTGCAGCCCGAGTGGCTTCGGATGTCGAGAGCAGACATTCTTCAGCTCGAGGTGAAGGAGGTACGCTAACCTGATAGTACCATGCATGCTCCACTGCATACAACTTGACATCCTGCTTTGGCCAAATGCGAAGGTTGCGCTTCACAATGCAATGTGTGCCAGGTCGATCGCAGTAATGATTGACACGGGTCACTTGCAGGACATGTTGACGTGCAAGGAGATGACTTGTAGCCCGCACCACACGGCTCACACCCGGTGGGTAGGCTCCATCCCCATGTTCATGATATTCGATGTCAAAAAGTCCCAGTTTCCCAGGGCTTCCTGGTGGCAGGTCACTCACCATCTGCATGATGAAGCTATGGGCTCCAGTCACTTCACCTGGTAAGTCCACCTCAACTTCATGCAAGGCCATGACATCCATCTCGTCAACATGCAAAAGTGCTGCACTGTGTGCAATCATTTCTTCATAGCTGTTGATCCGGATATAGACCCGTCGAGGTGGAAAGGTGAGTCGGTAGATAACTGCCAGCCTCAAATTGTCATAAGGATTGAGGCTGGGCGGAGGCACATGGCCAGCAGGATCCACATGTGCCACTTGCATGAGGCTCTGTTCATCACCAGCTGCTCTATGGGAACCGACCGGGTGGATTTCAACCAACACGCAGGCTCCATGTGAAAGAACATGAGGTGGCATAGGGTTCCGTTGAATCTCACAACTTCCATGCTTCGCAATGCACAGCCTACGCAAATTGTTGGGGTAGACCCTGCCAATGACAAAGACGTCATCACTGCTGCATGACTGCGGAAGGAATGCAGCTTGGAAGTCCAAATCCGGCAAGGCGGTGGAGATCCAATGAAGAGGGATTAGGGCTGCAGCGTCCCCAACCTGGGGTCGTTGAACGACCAAGATATGCGCAGGTGAGATGCGGCCTTGGGCATCAGGCGGTCGAGGGCGTACTACAAAAGCATCCCATGCAACACCAGGTAGCAGCACATCATCCCAAAGCAACCCCAGATCATCCTGCCAAGCATGGAAATGCGCATTGATCCTCCATGAACGTGTCTCACTGGTGTGGCGCCTGGTTTCCCCAATGAGGCACCATGTGTTGACATAGAGGACCCTGCCTTCTTCCAGTTGTTCGATCGCACCAAACTCACCCAAGGTTGCATGAAGGTCTCTCACCCAATGCGGTCGCAAATGAAGTGGGATCCCGCCTTCCAGCATATCAATGGGTAGTCCGCGATGGTCTTCTTCAGTGTCGGACTCCAAGAGAGCGTCGAAGTCAATGTGGAATTCGTCATCTTTCCGCCATTGGAAGATCTGCGGAAGACTGTCCACAAGCTGATCACGAAGAACTTCTAGACGTAGTTGTTCAGCATCACGTCGAGCAGTGAAAGGATCCACAACCGTCGCATTCCCAAACATCCCCAGATGTCGAGATAGACAACAGTCTGGAACACCATGCCTGAAGGTAGAGCATGCTGCACGGTCAGGGGCGTCATCTGCATTGCGCCCTTCTTCACCATAGGCCTCAACTCCATCCTTCCATGATACATGAAGTTGCCCATCGCAATGACCACTCAACCATCGACGTCGTGCATTGCGGGCAAGCTTCACGACTTGGCATCTTCCAAGGCGCGCTTCTTTCTCCTGGAGTCGTTGTCCTGCTCGTCCTCGTCGCCATCTGAGATAGACTCGGCATCCTTGGAGTCTTCCTCGATGCCCAACGAGCTTGAGAATGCTCGAAGATTGGCCAACAGAGATGATCTCAATTTGGTTTCTTCTGCATCTGTTGCATCTTCGGTGCCAGCGGGGGTCTCTTCCTCTTCCGGCAGCTCTTGAAGAGCAGTTGAGTCCCCTAAGGACTTGGAGCGGGCATTCAGTTGATGCAGCGTCTTCCGGGCTTGGTCTATCTCGGCCGCTGCTTTGCCCGACTGCTCCTGCAACAGTGCCAACTGTTGTCTGTATTCCTGGAGTTGGGTTTCCCACATCTTCGTGCTCTCGGTGAGATGAACCAACCACTGCGACCGAAGTAGCTTCTTGGCTTCGGTCAATTCTGCCAAGTTCTTCTTCCCTCTTCCAAGGGCTGTTGTTGCCGCATGCATCGACTTGATGAGCGACTTCCCGGACTCCTGCTCGTACTTGTCCAGGATCTCCTTGATGCCAGGTGGTATCGTGTCCTCCTTCCCAGCATAAGCTTTCTTGATCTGCATCACCATCTCTGCATTGTTGGATGACGTGCCAGCCTGTGCATTTGCCGGCCCTGTCGTAGCACCCATGGCCATCTGAAAGGGAGTAACTTCCGCACTTCCCCAAGTGCTGGAGCTCTGCGATGGTCCAGGCGTAGCAGAGTACTGGAACGGGTTCAGAGCTTTGGACAGCAACGGATTGGATAAATCCGGCCCCTTGCTGCCAGGCATGAACAACTTCCCTTTGCCCTTGCTCTTGCCCTGCTGCTCTTCT
>VSDK01027208.1:52198-98504 GCA_009767595.1 Symbiodinium kawagutii | reverse complement strand
CCTGCTGGGGTGTGTCGCCAGAGTGGCTGCGATGTGACGCAGCTGGGACCCCGGAAGCCGGACAAACCCCCGGCTGTGTAGGTACCACAGGCGACGAGCTTTCGCTCGTTTGCGCCGAGAAGCTCGACGCTGTCCAGCAGTGAGTGTCGTTGCCCTCGACAAGGAAGACCCCGAAGAGCAAGACCAGCCACAAAGGCATCCACAATCCAGCAACCGAGCGTGCCTTACCACACGCAAGGTCCAAAGCGCTATGGCGAGCGCCCGCGGCAGGGAGGAAGCCCACCGCTCGGGTTTGATAGGGAACACACTGGGCTGTCCCTTGATCTCAAACGCCTACACAAACCAAAGAGAAACAAACACTAACCCAAGAGAAACTGTTGGAATGTTAACCCCAGATTAACAAACCCCTGGTAAACAATGTTAATTGATAAACATCGGGTTCACAAAAAAAGCTGGGTTAACATTATAGATAGAGGAAGAACTTCCAGAGACCCCTGCTCTGTTTATGGAGTGCACGGAACTTCCATCCGACCGCCTCCTCAAATCCAACTTCCTGGAAGCTCTATCCTCTGACCTTAGCACAATCCAGGAGCTCAAACAGCTGGGATTTGGCAATGGGAAGTATATATTGTCAATGGTCAACCAGCTGGGAAGTGGAAACAAATAGTAACACCTATATGTAGCTATGTATTGTTCATGGTCAACCACTCATCATTTTTATTCTCCACGATGAACCCTTAACCTGACAGTCCAACACCTGCAGTCCCATTTGTATGAGGCGTTGTGGCGCCAACGAATCCATGCTAGGGCACCGGCACGCGCGTCTCTGATGCTGACCTTGACAAAGCGGACCTAGGACACTCGCGGAAGACCAGGGTGCCGAGCAAACCACCGATGCTATGGAAATCTGCGGGAAGATATGATGACATCCCAATGGGGCTACCCTCAACTGACTGGGTTTTCTCCGTTGAAAAACAAGAAGGTTGGGTGATTCGGGGATACCCTTGCCGACCCCTGCAATTAGTATGCCGTGTTGGCGAACTCCTGGGTTGAAACATGTTGAAACAGGCGTACCACAAAGAGCTGTTGCTTTCGCTCCTGTTCCAGCAGTTTCCATGCCATCGACGTATGGTCGGTTCCACTCGAAGAGATTCCCATCATGGACTGATCCCCAGCAAACGGGCTGGGAAGAAACACCATAATTGACAGTGCTAAACCAGTGGTTTGACAACTGCCTGCGACCGCAAGGTATAACAACAATGCTGCTGCTTTTACGATTATCGTCATCAATCCGGTGTGCCTTGCATCATTACCCAAACTTATTCTCACTGTAGTGGTTATGTGGCTGGCAGTCAAATTTTGCTGGCACCCCTGGCTGTGAAACCATGCCAAAAACGAATAAACCCCCTAACAGGTTTGGATACCTATCCATTGTTGGGCATAGTCGGCTATGGCCAAGCTCGATATGTTATGAATAAACCAAACAAGGATCATCCCGAGTTGCCATTCCAAAGCCGCGAACATCGTAGGTACACAGCAACCAACCCTCGCAAGCGTGGTGATTTCTCTCAACTGTTAGGCTCCCACTTCGGCATGCCACCTGACATTTGTTGGCGATCTCAAGCAGAATCGTAAGGGGAGAATATGTATGTACACACAGTATATGCAATTGTATACATTTGTATAATGTATATATACACGGCCACGCAGGTATGTTCTATAGATAAACCATGTGTCAAACATAAAAGAGCCTTTCTACTCCTTGATTTCTATAGGCACTACCTGTTCTGATCCTACTCGAATGAGCACACTTACCATCACAAGGTCGAATTCTTTGCATCCGCAATTCTTGGGGCTGATGTTGTGTGACCGCCCCGGGCTTGGAATGGTCTCAACACTTTCGGCGTTGCTGTGACCCCGGCGTCCAAGTATGTCAAAACTTGGCTGTAAGTGTCGGAGTCTAGAATTTGATTTTGGAAGTCGGAGTCTAGAATTTGGTTTTGGAAACCTGCTGAGGAGAAACTATCACAGGTGCCGAAAAATCAGAGACATGCTTTTCTCCATGAACACTACAGGAAATAAACAATCAACACAACATACTCGTTGGTTCATGGATATTCCCATGATGTGCTACAGTACCTCCCATAAACACAATAGTATGTTCTATCCTCAAAAAAATCCAAATCATATCATGGGTTTCTGATACCGCTACATCGTCTATCATAGCATCCTGTGTCACCCTGCCTTGGCAGCTGCGCTTCGCTGTCGCTGCGCTGTCAAGCTGTGACTTTTCTATGCTCGTGGGTATGTTGCTGCACCAACTCTTTACGTCAACATCTCTGAAAAACGACCAAGGGTCACACCTTTACTATCGGCATAAGCCCTCCATGGTATCTTGTTGTCACTTCCTTCTCCTTCTACTTCGCCGGATAATTCCGGCGTCTTGAGCATGAATGCATCCACAATGCCAGCTTCACGCGCCCTACGATGGAAAACCCTTTGATCTTGATATTGGGAACAATGGCAACAGGAATGGATCAAGGATCCCAGTTGCTTCAAAAGAACCCCAGTGGTACATGGTGTAAAGTGCATGGCCAACCCAAATGTGAGCAAACAACCCAAGCCAGACCAACCAAACCCAACAACCAACGATCAATGAGTTGTTACTGATGGTCGCAAAAGTTCCATCATCCAGCTATTCCAAGAGCTTTGGTGGCGCGCCTTTTGGTTATTGCTCGTTCCACAGCTACTTGCAGCTGAGGCAGGCCTAAAGATCCGTTAGTTGTCCTGGGGGATCCAAGCCGCCCAAAGATCTGTCGATCTGGCGCTTCAGACTTCATGAAGTCGGAGGGAGGGGCAGAACCAAAGAATCCTGATGTAGAAAGAAACAAGAGTTGAACTCTAAAGTTTATATCTGTCTACCTGTCTATCTATCTATTCTAAGGTCTATCTATCTGTCTATCTATCTATCTACCTGTCTATTCTAAAGTCTATCTATCTATCTATTTATCTATCTATCTATCTATTTATCTATCTATCTATCTATTCCAAAGTCTATCTATCTGTCGATCTATCTATAGATTTATAGTTTGTAAAATGCCATTTTAGATACGTAATATATGTAAATATCAAAATCCAGATTTTCCATTTACAAACGCATAAAATCTAATCAAACAATATTCAACGTGTCATAAAGTGCCTGTACCAAATCAAGGGACACCAAGAGTCAAACAGCTTGATGCCCTGAAGAACAACACTCGGTGTCCCAAAGCTCAAGATCTGAACATTTCGTGGGCACCAATGGTTTGCAGCTCAGATCCCGAGTGAAACAGCCGCACTGCCTGAGAGTACTGACGCAGGTGTCCACAGTCGTGATGACACGGCCGGTATATATCCACTATGTAGTGCATATAATCTTGTGGTTACCGTATATGCAAAAAGCGGTTGAAATTATGTGGTTGGTGGTTTCAGCCACGCCGACCCCAGCATCTCAGCGGGGGAGCGCGCCAAAGGAGAACCAAAACAATATGATTTTTGATTTTGCCTGTTTCATGAAACTTCGTTTGGCAGTGGTGCATTTCTGAGCCGGCGCTTGTTGTATACGCCCCAACACGGGGATGTGCTGCGGCGAAGGGGTGTTTGACTTGTCCTTTGCTAATGTTTGGTTGGAGATTTCTTGTTTTTTTCACGGATTTGCTGTGGAGGAGGGATGGCTTTGAATTGTCCTTTGCCAAGGGTTGCAGACTACTTCTTTTTTTCATGGTTCCTGTAGGTTACGTTTGGCTCTGCTGCATTGCTGGGCGGGTACCTGTTGGACACGCCCAAACTTCGGGATTTGCTGTGGCGAAGGGGGGGCTTTGAGTTGGCCTTTTCCAAGGGTTTGGTTGCGGACTACTTCTTTTTCTCATGGTTCCTGTAGGTTACGTTTGGCTCTGCTGCATTGCTGGGCGGGTACCTGTTGGACACGCCCAAACTTCGGGATTTGCTGTGGCGAAGGGGGGGCTTTGAGTTGGCCTTTTCCAAGGGTTTGGTTGCGGACTACTTCTTTTTCTCATGGTTCCTGTAGGTTACGTTTGGCTCTGCTGCATTGCTGGGCGGGTACCTGTTGGACACGCCCAAACTTCGGGATTTGCTGTGGCGAAGGGGGGGCTTTGAGTTGGCCTTTTCCAAGGGTTTGGTTGCGGACTACTTCTTTTTCTCATGGTTCCTGTAGGTTACGTTTGGCTCTGCTGCATTGCTGGGCGGGTACCTGTTGGACACGCCCAAACTTCGGGATTTGCTGTGGCGAAGGGGTGGCTTTGAGTTGGCCTTTTCCAAGGGTTTGGTTGCGGACTACTTCTTTTTCTCATGGTTCCTGTAGGTTACGTTTGGCTCTGCTGCATTGCTGGGCGGGTACCTGTTGGACACGCCCAAACATGGGGATTTGCTGTGGCGAAGGGGTGGCTTTGAGTTGGCCTTTTCCAAGGGTTTGGTTGCGGACTACTTCTTTTTCTCATGGTTCCTGTAGGTTACGTTTGGCTCTGCTGCATTGCTGGGCGGGTACCTGTTGGACACGCCCAAACATGGGGATTTGCTGTGGCGAAGGGGTGGCTTTGAGTTGGCCTTTTCCAAGGGTTTGGTTGCGGACTACTTCTTTTTCTCATGGTTCCTGTAGGTTACGTTTGGCTCTGCTGCATTGCTGGGCGGGTACCTGTTGGACACGCCCAAACATGGGGATTTGCTGTGGCGAAGGGGTGGCTTTGAGTTGGCCTTTTCCAAGGGTTTGGTTGCGGACTACTTCTTTTTCTCATGGTTCCTGTAGGTTACGTTTGGCTCTGCTGCATTGCTGGGCGGGTACCTGTTGGACACGCCCAAACATGGGGATTTGCTGTGGCGAAGGGGTGGCTTTGAGTTGGCCTTTTCCAAGGGTTTGGTTGCGGACTACTTCTTTTTCTCATGGTTCCTGTAGGTTACGTTTGGCTCTGCTGCATTGCTGGGCGGGTACCTGTTGGACACGCCCAAACATGGGGATTTGCTGTGGCGAAGGGGTGGCTTTGAGTTGGCCTTTTCCAAGGGTTTGGTTGCGGACTACTTCTTTTTCTCATGGTTCCTGTAGGTTACGTTTGGCTCTGCTGCATTGCTGGGCGGGTACCTGTTGGACACGCCCAAACATGGGGATTTGCTGTGGCGAAGGGGTGGCTTTGAGTTGGCCTTTTCCAAGGGTTTGGTTGCGGACTACTTCTTTTTCTCATGGTTCCTGTAGGTTACGTTTGGCTCTGCTGCATTGCTGGGCGGGTACCTGTTGGACACGCCCAAACATGGGGATTTGCTGTGGCGAAGGGGTGGCTTCGGACACGCCCAAACATGGGGGTTTGCTGTGGCGAAGGGGTTGCTTCGAATTGGCCTTTGCCAAGCGTTTGGTTGTAGACTACTTCTTTTTTTAGTGGTTCCTGTAGGTTACGTTTGGCAGTGCTGCATTGCTGGGCGGGCGTCTGGTGGACCCCAGCTTTCACAGCCAGGGGTCGGCGGCAGGGGGCGGAGCCTTTACAATTATGTGGTTGGCGGTTTCAGCCACTCTGAAAGATATGTTCGTCAATCAACCAACTTTGCCAAAGTAATTGGGGAAATAAAACCAAATCAATCAAACCTCGGCCCAGAGGTCGTTACACCATTATTGTTGGTTACTATCCCCTTGATTATTAACCCTTAAAATGGCTGTTGTAACCCCTATGTATATGGTGGTTTCTCAAAATAAGGGTACCCCACAATCATCCAGTCTCAATCATTTACAGTAGTAAGCCATACCCCCATTTGGAGAAACGACCAGATGACCCCTTGTGAAACCAACGCCTAAATAGTATGTGGTTGTTTCTCAAAATAGGGAACTCCCAAAACTGGTAGATTTATTACTACAAATGGTTAATCAACCGATGATTTGGGGGTACCCCTATTTTAAGAAACACCCATATCTATCAATGGGAGATCTCCTTTCAGGTTTGCTTCACCCGGAATGCTCCGCTGGTTTCCCTGTTTTGGATGGCCAAGCTCCGATCCAGCTATTCGTAAACCGGATCTGTTCAACTGGGAGAGCGATCAATGACAGTTATAAATGGTTGACAATGGTTAATGATGGTTAATAATGCTAGTAGTTCATAGTGATGAATAATGATCATTATCATGATCATACATGATTGATAATGGTCAACATTTTGATTAATCATGCTGAATCATCATTGGTAGTGGTGCTTAATGACATGGATAAGCAGATCCAGTTGATGATAAGTCAGTTCCCCTATTATAGCCATTGTTTTCCCTATTATTGGTTGGTTAATAATCACTATTATTGGTTGGTTAATATTGACCCATAGCCAAGTCAGTCCTTAACCTAAGTGTTTTCAAAAAGTTCAGATCACCAGGCAGGTTGATCCTGCATTACCCATCGACCAAGCAAGATGTTTGTGGCTGGGATACCCCATGACATCATAGGACATCCTGGAGGCTTGGGTAGTGGGCTGATTTAAAGCATCCAAGAACTTGGAGAGTGATTCATAATCATGAATTTCTGAATAATGGTCATAAATGGTCATAATAATGGTCATAAATGGTTTATACTCATTATAGTAATGATTTACTCAGAACTTGACCCATCTCAGTTTCCAGTACTCATAGTTCTGGCGGCGCATTCCTACATTTCTGGCGCTACCTTCTGCAGCAACCATCTCAATTCAGCACGAACTGCAGGGTCCCTGGGTTCGCCCTTTTGTTGCAGCCACACCTAGAAGATGAAGCGTGGTCGCCAGGACAACACCAGGTGCTTCACAGCAAAAATCTGGTGCGTCCCTTGCCATGAACAAGGACATCAGCCACACCTGGAGACCTACCTTGCCATATATATGATATAAATATATATATATATAGTATATCAATTATTTTATATAACATATAAATGATATATATCTCATATATATATATATCATATGGGTGCATTATGGTGCATCATGGTGCATCATGGTGCATCAGGATTGGGCAATCCCATGACAACAACAGCACCAAGCTGAAGGCTGTCACGAACCCAGTTCCGAACGTTGCATTGACTGTAGGCCGATCAGCGCCGATCGGCGGCAGAGACGGATCGCTTGGAGCACATTTGGACAGTCTTCCATAGGTTCAGTTGGATGAATCCAACTAGTTCCAGCTATTGTTGGTTATTCTCCCTTGCTATCTAATACTTAATGATGGTTAGCAGTAGTTCATGGTGCCTAATGATGCTTCGTGATGGTACAATTGTGGTTACTGGATAGTAGTCAACAAATGATCTGCAACAAGTATTCAGGAAAATTAGATAGTATAGCTAGTTGGACTGGATTTCCATGAATTTGACCTTGACCTGCCAACAAATCCTACAGGGGAACCAGGAAGTCAGGCCATCCAAGGCCCGGGAAGCAACCCCGCATGGAACTCCGCAGGCCATGGGCCCTGAAAAGTCAGGACCAAAATTTTCGCCCATGTGAACGCAACAAAAAATGAAGGATTTCAAAATCAAAATCTATCTGGGATGTGTTTCCCCAATGTGAACGCAAGTCAGGCCATAGCCAAAACATGGTAAAAACCAAATGTTTTTATATGCTCCGCGGACCCTTTCCCCAATGTGAACGCAGCATTCAGCACACTTGTTTTCCCATATCCGCTCATGATCAAACCACTGGAAGAATCATGTGTTTCCAATCACCTCCAGAAACCTTTCCCCCATGTGAACGCAGCGTTTAAGAAATTTGTTCTTTCATCTCCTTCCATCATCAAAACATTGGCAACATCATTTGTTTCCAATTACTCCCCGGAACCCTTCCCCCCTGTGAACGCAGCATTTAGGAAGTTTGTTCTTTCATCTCCTTCCATCATCAAAACATTGGCAACATCATTTGTTTCCAATTACTCCCCGGAACCCTTCCCCCCTGTGAACGCAGCATTTAGGAAGTTTGTTCTTTCATCTCCTTCCATCATCAAAACATTGGCAACATCATTTGTTTCCAATTACTCCCCGGAACCCTTCCCCCCTGTGAACGCAGCATTTAGGAAGTTTGTTCTTTCATCTCCTTCCATCATCAAAACATTGGCAACATCATTTGTTTCCAATTACTCCCCGGAACCCTTCCCCCCTGTGAACGCAGCATTTAGGAAGTTTGTTCTTTCATCTCCTTCCATCATCAAAACATTGGCAACATCATTTGTTTCCAATCACCTCCGGGAACGCTTCCCCCATGTGAACGCGGCATTTAGCAAGTTTGTTCTTTCATCTCTTTCGATCATCAAAACATTGGCAACATCATTTGTTTCCAATCACCTCCGGGAACCCTTCCCCAATGTGAACGCAGCATTGAGGAAGCTTGTTTTTTCATATCCGACCATCATCAAAACATTGGCAACATCATTTGTTTCCAATCACTTCCCGGAACCTTACCCCCATGTGAACACAGCATTGAGGAAGCTTGCTTTTTCATATGCGACCTTCACCAAAAAACATTGGCAACATCATTTGTTTCCAATCACTTCCCGGAACCTTACCCCCATGTGAACACAGCATTGAGGAAGCTTGCTTTTTCATATGCGACCTTCACCAAAAAACATTGGCAACATCATTTGTTTCCAATCACTTCCCGGAACCCTTCCCCCATGTGAACGCAGCATTTAGGAAGCTTGTTCTCGCATATCCGACTACTATCTGGGCGATTTCGGTTTCTTGGATCTTGCGGCGGCTTCGAACGAGGTCCAAAACGAGGTCAAAACGAGGTCCAAAACAACCAAATTGTGTCTTGCCGCCCAAGCAGCCCCGCGAGAGCGAGAGAACCAGCAGCAGCAGCAGCAAGCAGCAGCAGCATCAGCAGCAGCAGCCCCACCACCACCACCAGCAGCACAAGCAGCAACGGAAGAGCAGGCGCCGGGACAAGCAGCAGCAGCAGCAGAACCAGCAGCAGAACCAAGAGCAGAACCAACAGCAGAAACAGCAGCAGCAGCAGAACCAGCAGCAGAACCAAGAGCAGAACCAACAGCAGAAACAGCAGCAGCAGCAGAACCAGCAGCAGAACCAAGAGCAGAACCAACAGCAGAAACAGCAGAAACAGAAGGAGCAGCAGCAGCAGAATCAGCAGCAGCCTTGGCGAAGTGAACTCCGATCAATGTACACATGTATTAAATGCGACGCTTCTCCCAATGGCACAGCGGTTTTCCCATGGGAATATTACACGCTGCCTTGGACAACAAAAAGCTTGCGCGCCATGCAGTTTTGCCACGATAGGCGATGTAAACATGTATCATTTGTAAAGCTTCTCCCAAGGGCACAGCAGTTCTTTCCCAAGAGTGCTAAAAATTTCAAAAAACAACCTTGGACAACAAGAAAACTTGCGCCCCATGCACCTGTGACAAATTATACAAGGCAAGAGAGGACACTGATCAAAGTAAGCATGTACCATGTATGAAGCTTCTCCCAATGGCACGGCAGCTTTCTCATGGGAATGCTAGGAACAACCTTCGACAACAGCAAAATATCTGTATCTGTGGGTGCCATGCAGTTTTGACAAACGGGACTGAACATGTATCAATGTAAGCATGGATCATGTGTCAAACTTCTCCCAATGGCACAGCAGGTTTCTGATGTGAATACTAGAAATAACCTTGGACAACAGCAAAGTGTCTGTATCCGTGTGTGCCAATGGGAATGCGCACTGATCATGCAAACATGTACCATGTGTGAAACTTCTCCCAATGGCACAGCAGGTTTCTGATGCGGATAACCTTGGACAACACTGCGAATAAGTACTGCTCCCCCAGCTGAACGCAGTGCGGCCCGACTTTCCCGAATTGATTCCCGCAACTGACTATGACATTTACTGACTGACGGCCCGACTACCCGAGACCAGAGTATCCTTTTGCACGAACACATCCAGCATCCAGTTCAACTCCAAGCAGACCCGGTGGAACGACCATCACGCGACCTACAGCGACCGCTTCTCTCGGCAGTCCACTTCCACCTGCGACGTGAAGCACGTTGCGGTTGGTGTTGCAGTGATGATGGTGAATGTTGGTGGCTATAATAGTGGTTATATAATAGTGGCTAATGCTGGTGCATTGGCAATGCTTAACAACAGCAGCAACCAGGGCAACGACAAGCACCCTGCGCCGGCCTTTCTTCCATCAACGAACATTGAAAGACAAATAGCAAATGTGTCTCGCTCCTGCAGCGGTGAGGCTGGGGAAACTGGTCTGCAAGCTGATCACCAACATACGAAATGGGATGAACCGGTGAAACATGGTGAAACATCAAGAAGGCTCACACGTTCACACCATTTGTAGGCAGGTCGGTTGATAACAACCACACACTGTAGGTCAATACCAGCCACAGCCGAGCGCCAGAACCCATGATGTTTCCGATTCGAAGATTCCCCCATGAAACAGGTTAGTGGATTGTGGTCCCATAAAATTTGACGGAAACAAATCTGAAAATGTGGGATGGAGTATATGAGCACAGCTTTCCTGTGGCATTTCACCGTGACTTTCCTAGTCCCTCGCCGCAAGACAGCACGCGACTATCTCATCAGGAGATATCAAGAACGGAAAGTCAGAGGGTTGACCAATGATTATCGATTTCTTCACCAGTGTTTAGTTGCAAAGTTTAGTGGCAAAGAGAGAATTCAAGGTTCTCACCAGTATCTATTCAGCGCATTGATTTTCTTTTTTGTCCATCAAAAACATGCTAGAAATGGTTGGAACCATGAATTGCGCAGGCATACACAAGCAACATTCAACATTTGGACGGCATTGCGTTTCCCAAACATCCCCCTATGCCTGAACAAATCAAGCAACAATGCGAGAATATACGCGACGTCATCCAAGGGACGTGGCCATTATATAGATGACTACAGCAAGAGAAAAACCACAGCAAGGTGGGATCATGCTCTGGAAAAATGATCAGGATGCAAAGTAGTAAGCAGGATCTTTTCAACAAATATGCCTTTGTTTTACAGAATTTTCAAACTCCTTGATGCCATACGCTCAATTCAATTACTGTCCCGCGACTCTATGATTTTCATTGTAGACCCCAAAACGCCTCGTTTAAGATGAACAACCTATGAGCCTGCAAATTTTTGCGCAAACCATGTTAGACCAACCCGATCTCCTCCGAAGGTCTGAAATGATTTTGGCTAGGGTCAACATTCACGAGTCATTCACATAGGCGGCTCCTAGAACTTCATTGTAGGCCTTTTGGGGGGCAAGGTCTCACGTGGTGAGTGGAGGATCAAGTACAAATTTTTCTGGGTCAAAAAGAAATTAAAAAACCTGAGGACCAAAAACTTAATAGATATTTCTATTGGTTGGCAAAGAAAAGAATCCCCTTTATTTTTTTTGATCCTTCAGAATCTTTCAACAAAAACAAGTTTCTTTGATCTTCAGACAAAGCCGAGCGCAGACTGGAAAGGATCAAAACAAATTGGTGTTTCTATTGGTTGGTCAAGAGCAAATATGCATCTTTTTAACCAGACAAGGTCGAGGTGGCAACATTTAAATTGCGACAACGTCCTTCAGGTAAAGGATCAAGTAGGGTACCTTCGCCCAATGAATGCGTTGTATCTGGCTGAATCTTGTCTAGTCTACCACCTCTTGAGCCTTGAGGCCCATATATACAATGCGCTCTCGACCCACGCTATGCCCGTGAGCATGATGATTTTGACGATGATGAACGTGATGGCACTGGAACCTTGGAACTGGCATGTGTTGGTCCTGGAACCATTGTAATTCGCATGGTATTGGCCACGTTTTGGGCTTGGCGCCTTCTACTTGCACGGTATTTGCAACACTCCAGGATGATGCTTTTGAAGATGATGAGGATGGTGATGATGGCGACAGCTGTTTTTTGATTTATGATGATAAGTGGGGGGGCGCGTTTATTTCACACTGGAATTAGCAGCTGCAGCAGGCGCAGCTCCGTCTTGCTTGTTGGCCAAAATGGCTGTAGCAGCGGGGGGCTTCTTCTGTTTCTTCTTCTGTTGCCTCTAGCAGAGGAATTGCCGAGAAACTGTTGAAGCATATCATCCTATCACGCGCTAGCTTTTCCAACATAGAGAGCCAAGCAAACCGAAACCACCACCTGTCTCAGCCCTCATTCGGGCTGCGCGTCGGAAGCCACCTGGTCCAGGGTGACTGGCTTCTCCAATCCTTCGACAACACCGCGGGTCATGGTGACCAGTGAACTTGGCACGGCGGAAAGCTTCGCTGCCTCCGCAGCCACCGTGCACATTGCTGGAAACTGCTTCCCTTGTCTTCGCTGCAGGCTGCGAAGACAACACAGGAACAGACAAGGCACTAGCAACAGCTGTCTTAGTCACAGCTGGCTCACTCTTCTTCTTCTTCTTCTTCTTCTTCTTCTTCTTCTTCTTCTGCTTTCTTTTCTTTGGCTTCTTTGACTGCTTTTCACTGTCTGCTTTGCCATGGTTAGGGCTAAGTCTCTGCAAACCCGACAAGTGTCCACTTAGACCACTACCACTGCCAAGCATCTTGGCCACGGCTGTGACAAGCTCCTGCGCGAGCTTGTCAAGCACAGGTTTGAGCAAAGCTTCCAAGTTGAAACCGGGAGCTTCTGCCACGTGTTTCTGATCACGCGCTCGAGCAATTCTTCGGGAGCCAGCCGGCCCTGGGCTGCTGGCTTCTCCAACTCTGACTTTCCACCAAGGGTCATATCGAACACTGATTCTCCAAATCCAGAGGTCCCAACTGCGAAACTGGAAAAGGGTGGAACATGGGCGCGACGCCATGCCCATAGCCTAGTCAAAAGCTTTCCACTTTCTCTGCCTCTGACATTGGAGGCCCCGCGGGGACCGTGGCCGCAAAGGTCTGGAGGTTGTGCATGTCATGGCTGAAGTCTTACATGGGTCTGATATGGTCTGATATGGTATGCCATAGGGCATTCCTAAAGTCGAGGATGGCACAAACCCAAGGAAAAACATGAGACGCGCTACTAATTGCGCAAAAAAAATCCAATTTTACAAGCTTTTTTTATTAATTATTAAGATTGAACGCGCCTCGCTGCGAAAAATTAATGTAGAAATTGCATTTCGTGCAAATGTAGCATCTAGTATGATTTCACGGGGAGGCTATTAACCACATCCCTATTGCTAACTATGTTTCATGGTTATCCCGGTGTAATCCATTCTTGCATTGGATTGTTATATATTTGGGGTTCATGGCTACGTACCGGTGAGCATCACCCAACGACGCCGATAAATCAATACTTGTTGGATTAATGCCAGCCGGTCACAACAGCCTCCGCGGTTCGATTTTCGGCAACTGCGAGTTTGTCAAAGTGAGACTTTGAGGGTGCCCTAAACAGCTAACAACTGTGGCCTGGTTTCTCAAGGCAGTTTGGGAACTTCCAACATGTGTGCTTGGATTTTCTAGGACTATAAGCGGTTAAACCATTGTGGCTGAAAAATCGACATCATAACTGGGTAATAATCAAGTTGTGGATGATTTTTGGCCTCTTTAAATGATTTCATACACCCCCTGAAATTCCGATGACTGGCTTACCCAAACTGAAAAACTTTCGACTGGCGCGCTGAAACACCGCGGGTTTGCAGATCTGAGGACTGCTGGCGCCGCTGGCGCAGTGGCTCTACGCTTTAAAACCTCTGCTTCCAACTCATCCAACCTGAGCAGCAGCCGTGGCGGTCTACTATTGTTGGTCCGTCGATGATCACAATATTTACATTTCATAAATGAATACATACATCAATATATGTAAACAAATGCAAATGATAAATAATACTTGCACATGCGGCCATTGTTCTTTCCCTTCTTCTTCAATCTTTTCGGTGGGTTTTGGGTGCTTGATCTCGTCGCGAGCTGACGAAATCTATATTGACCGAGGCAATGGGCCGCAAGATCTACACTCACCATCCGCGCTGCGCTGAACAAAAACTTTATTCTATGTCTTTAATGTATGGGTGTACAAAACAGATCATTCAAACGATATGGGTTTCCTTTTACTAGGCATATTTTAAAAAAATTGAAAGGCTTGAAACACGCAAACTGCCGACCTGTAGGAGGATCATCAAATCTGACTGCCACCCAACCTGCCTCAGCAAACGAAAATATTCAACGAATTCTCGCACAGTCTGCATCTCAGATTTTTGAACATATCATGAAGTAAAAATCTACTGACGAGAAACTCTTTCAGCTTCGCGACCTCTGGCCTGAGTTCACAAAAAGGTTTGGCGCCCAATTCTAAGGCATACAATAAGCAAACTAACGTAATCTGCCACTCACATGATGTGAGTATACAAACAAATGCACTCACACAACAACACTGACAAGTTACCTGATCTTTTTCTCTTTCGGCATTCTGACGCGCTCTTACAAGTTGAAGCTCTGCTTCAATTTGCCCGAATTCCCCTGCAGAAGCTTGCATGCTCCCTCCTTCGACAGAGATCGGACACTTCCCGAGTCTCATCCGCTCGTTTAGATATGAGGTACTTGATGTAGAGTCTTTTGACCGTCGCCGGAGAACCGGGAGCCGGTCCAGACGCACTGGATGCTGACGTTGCATCTCCTTCTGTCGGAAGCTTTCACGCATGCTTGGGACGTGCAAAGAAGGCCACGCAAACACTATACATCAAAAGCGCAGTTGTGAAAAAATCTTTTCCAAAAGGCGGATGTCCTGTCTGGCCTGCGGAGAACATTTTCTCGCTGAGCGCTCCAGGCACGTGGCCTAACAAACAGATTTGGAATATCATTGCGTTCCAGGCAGCGCCTTCTTAACCTTTTAAAGGCATAATTTTAATAAGAACTAGCCTTCCTCCTCTGCAGCTTTCACTGTCGCTTCAGCTTTCGCCTTCACCGTGCCTAGACAACCCCAGTGCTATAAGTTGACGGTTCTCTGTCCATTTTTGGGATGTGTTCCACATTGCTATCTGACAAACCACTACGAAATCACTAAACCCAGGATGGGATCGGAACGGTTTATCAAATCACAGTGAGCCTGCTTGCTCCTGGTTGGCCTTTGCTTGGCGCGCTTGCGCAAGCGACGGATTCTGCGACACGGGTCACTTGTGTCCACCTTGGGCAAATTCTAATACAGAAGGAGGCGTGACCTTTGAAACCACGCGCAAAACGGTCAACTGGACAAAGACATACAGAATATAAGAACTTGCCTTTCTCCTCTGCAGCTTTCCCTGTCGCTTCAGCTTTCGCCTTCACCGTGCCTAGACAACCCCAGTGCTATAAGTTGACGGTTCTCTGTCCATTTTTGGGATGTGTTCCACATTGCTATCTGACAAACCACTACGAAATCACTAAACCCAGGATGGGATCGGAACGGTTTATCAAATCACAGTGAGCCTGCTTGCTCCTGGTTGGCCTTTGCTTGGCGCGCTTGCGCAAGCGACGGATTCTGCGACACGGGTCACTTGTGTCCACCTTGGGCAAATTCTAATACAGAAGGAGGCGTGACCTTTGAAACCACGCGCAAAACGGTCAACTGGACAAAGACATACAGAATATAAGAACTTGCCTTTCTCCTCTGCAGCTTTCACTGTCGCTTTAGCTTTCGCCTTCACCATGCCTAGACAAGCCCAGTGCTATAAGTTGACGGTTCTCTGTCCATTTTTGGGATGTGTTCCACATTGCTATCTGACAAACCACTACGAAATCACACTAAACCCAGGATGGGATCGGAACGGTTTATCAAATCACAGTGAGCCTGCTTGCTCCTGGTTGGCCTTTGCTTGGCGCGCTTGCGCAAGCGACGGATTCTGCGACACGGGTCACTTGTGTCCACCTTGGGCAAATTCTAATACAGAAGGAGGCGTGACCTTTGAAACCACGCGCAAAACGGTCAACTGGACAAAGACATACAGAATATAAGAACTTGCCTTTCTCCTCTGCAGCTTTCACTGTCGCTTTAGCTTTCGCCTTCACCATGCCTAGACAGACCCAGTGCTTTGGGTTGACTGTTCTGTGTTCATTTTTTGGATGTGTCCCGCATTGCTATTTGACAGACAACTATGACATCACTAAACCCAGGGTGGGATAGGAACTGTTTATCAAACAACAGTCAGCCTGCTTGGTCCTGGTTGGCCTTTGCTTGGCGCGCTTGCGCAAGCGACGGATTCTGCGACGCGGGTCGCTTGTGTCTACCTTGGGCAAATTCTAATACAGAAGGAGGTCTCACGTTGCAAATACCACGGAAAACGCTGACAGATCAACGTACTTTTGCTGTTCGAGACAATGAGCCCTCACACTCACAAACTCTAACACTCAACAAACCCCTCAGTATATCAGCTAGGTTGTACTCTCACAAACCTACTCGCTCCATGAGGATTTTTTATTCAAAAACTCCAAATTAACAAGCCTTGAAAATTTACAAATTCTTAAATTAGAAATCAAGAATTCTTAGAACAAGATTTCCCGATCGCACTCACCATCCCTAACTCACACAAACCAATGCTCTCACAAACCCAGCTCACTAGCACTCTCACTAGATATAGTTTTTCCCCTTTGCATTTTGCTAATACAAGCCGTCAAACAGCCACACCTGGAGTGTTATCCACATCTGCTGCTCACCATGTTATGATTCATATTTTTAATAATTGGTAGTTTCATGAGATGCCAATTGGAAGCACAGGAGCTGAAGGATTTGTATAAAAATGACATAAGGATTAGTAGCATATAAACAGAATAGTTAGTGAAAGAGTATAAAGGATTAAGAAACAGTGAATACGCAATTAGGAGAGAGTCACGGAAAAACATGTTCGACCCAAGTCCATGGACTCATGCCTAGCCTTCATCTATCCCAATTGCCCAAGTCCATGGACCCTAGCGCCCCGAAGCATCTATATGGCGCTCCCTATGGCACATGTCACTAAAGCGTCAAGTTTCTAAAAAGCACACGGCTCCCAAGATAAAACTTTACACTCTTTTAAGCGCTTACACTTTACAATTGTAATGGTGAGATTTTACCGTTCTAGGGGTTTTGGGCTTTACATTTTTTAGCGGTTGTGCTTTACAATTGTAATGATTTGATTTTATACTCTTAGTGGTTGTAGACTTTACGCTTCTAGTGGATAGACTTTACCATGAAAGCAGCTAAATTCCTTTTGTAACATTTTTTCGGGGGAGGCGTTGGTTCGGGGCCTGCCTGCCTGCCTCCCTGCCTGCTATATTTACAGCAGGGGTCTGAGATGAAAAACCCTAATGTTTCGCACATTAAGGAGTAGTAAGAAAAGGTCTAGAATGAAGTTCCTTTGAACCATATTCAAAGCACATGAACATCACAGGGTCTGACATGGTTCTGGCACAGGGGTCTACAATGATCCAAAAACCATGCTGGACCTTTACTTTTTCGGACCCTAGGGTCCAACCATTCTAGACTTAGAGTAGGTGAGGGTATTTGATGTTGCTGTATTTGTCGTGTTGTATGTAGATTTAGACCATTCAAGACCCACAAACGCCACTTCTGCTGCTCTGTGGACGGCAACCCGTCCTCCAAATCCCGAAATTCCAGGACGATCGACGGCCCATAGCCTCGCTCTTTGCCGCAGGTTCTGTTTGGAGGCTTTGAAGTCCGAATCCAAGAAATTCAAATGCTGTTTATGACACCGGTTGTCCACCCTAGGCTGCTACTTAGATATTGAATGGATTTGGATTTGAATACCAACTAACCAACAAGCGAACAAACGGTCGTGGTTGATCATGGTAACAGGCGGTCGAGACCGAGACGTCTCGTGGTCACCAAGCTCAACAGTTGGTCGATCACAGCACCAAGGAGGTGGGGATCCAGCCGCAGGCCATGTCATGCTGTGCCGTTAAGCTTATGGGATGCTTTGGGGGCTATGACTTGAGAAACACCCATATATATATATATATATAAGCGATGATGGATTATGGATATGAGGCGGACCTTGTGCCACCATGGATTCTCCCAAACGCAGCTGCCGTCCCCCAGGCGTTTTCGACAGCTGCCTTCGTCCAAGAAGATCGTGACGGAGAGCTCAGTAGTCATCATCCGGCCCTGGCGTCCGCGAGCTTCACCATGGCTGGCTGCTGGTGGCTTCATAGGATTTGCCTTCATTACCCTCTGGTAAGCTAACCCCGTTGTATGAAATCCTTCATTTATGATGGTTCACAAGCAAAACTTGTGATGTTTAGCTTCCCTCTAGTTCCCTCTAGTTTACTAGAGGGTAATTACACTGGGTTTCCCCGGCAAAAAATGGCGGCTGGTACAGATGGAAGCAAATGGCTTGTGGTCAGAGAAAAATGTCAAGTTCCATGCGCAGCAAGGGGCCCCTTTCAAAGGGCTCCCACAGGGTGACCCTGCACATACGGGCCGTTCTAGGTAAGCTACAGTGCTACAATAATCATCAAAAAATACTGTTAGATTGCTCATACGATACCCTTAGTATCAATCCTTGCCTCTCATCGCCGCAAATGAATCCCCATCTCAACAGGGTTTCCTACTACACCAGGCTTCCAGTTTGATTCTTAAACTAATATCAGCAGCGTTTTTGTCCATGACCAACTGCTGTCAAACAGTATCTGCCATGATTGCTTGCTATAGCAATATAGTAGCTATATCGGTGTTTCTCAAGCCATAGGGGCCCCAAGAGCTATGGTTTGTTTTCTACTATAAATGGTGAATGAACTTCAGGATTTGGGGGCAACCCTATGACTTGAAAAACCACCATATACAGCAACCACCATACACACTCTAAAACCCAGGGAGCCCCAAGTCTGACACGATACCACAGTACCCCTGTCGGGGAGCCGTCCTCTCCAGGGTTGCAGCATCCGAATGCGATGCTGGCGATGCTGGTGAGCCTCGGTGGTTGATACCAGGGAATGACTAAGGCTGGTTGTGATGGTTGGTAATGGTTGCTGGTGGTTGAGAATGGATCGCCAACATCAATAGTGGATACTTAATCTTCAAATAGTAATCATTGAACAAAAATAAAACTGCATGGTTATTGCACGATTATTGCCTATGATCATATCCCCTATTATTAACCATCATTACCGACCACTATTGACTAATATCATTCATTATTTCCTGCGCCAATCGGCGCTATTCAGGGGCACCAGCCGAACCTTGTTAGCCAAGATTTTAACTTAGCCAACCATCTTCGCATCAAACCTACCATGCCGAGCAACCACGGCTAAGTCATATTATGCACTCATGCTTGTGTCCATCCTTGTCCAAAAAAAGCTTTGAACTATCAACGCTTCAAGCTTTGTTGGGCACAAGCCCGTGTAGTAAGAATTGCAAGATTGCAAATACCGTATGATCGTATGGCCACGTCTTCCACTTTGATGAAATAGAGCTTGGTGTGCTTCGGTTTCACAGCATAACTCCTGCTGTTGTCTTGTCGCGACTATTGCGTAAATTTGACAATGTTCATTAGCTACTGCCTTCAAGCACTAGCTACTGAATTTCACTAGCGATCATTAGCTATTGTCTTCAATCAATTGCAAGCATGTTGGCACAAGAATTTCGACGATGAGCTACTGTTGACTTCAGCAGTCTTCAAGGTTCCAACTTGGTTCTGAGGTAAAACCAAAAATAACAGGCCACCAAGAGTAAGAAAGAAACCATGCGGCGGAACCATCGAGATCAACTGTCATCAAACTCTACCATCCCATGGGTTCTTTTTCCTCCAAGTGCGAAACTTTGAAACACCCAGCTATACCCAGCTACTATACCACCAAACTACCAATTGTGACCACCAAACTTGAACACTTTCTCCAGCTGACACTTTGTTTCACCTGTGACCAAGCTTGAAACACCCAGCTACGATATAAGCTAATGATTCTTGTCTGTTGCAAGGCGCTTGTGCCACCCATGTTTTGTGCCACCGGATCATTGAGTTGCCCGGCGGAACGGCCAACTGCATGGAAACATCGCCCTGCTTGGGCTTGTGATGTCCAAGACATGCTGCTGTAGAATCAACCCCAGTAGGTGGGGTGGAAACTGTTGGATGGTGAAACGATCGTTGACAACCATGGTGAGTGATTCGTCAATGATGGTTTATGATGGTGAATGATGATTAATGATTGATTCTTAATGATTGTATAATAATGATGGTGAAAAGAGCTTGGGATGTCCAGCTGCTTCGCATTTTGTAGGCCTATACTTCCTTTTATGGATGGTTGATGGTGGATCCCGCTTTTGTACACAAGTAGCTGATTTATTTGGAAAAACAATCTAGTTTGGGGGTCCCGAATTCAGAATTCCTGCTGTTGAAAACCCATCCCGAGAGACACGGAAAAGACACCGCATGACATGATGCAGTTGCAGGGGTACCCCTACCAAGTGCCTATCAATGCAATGCCTGAGCTCGGAGAAAAATCATGTTTAGCCTCAGGAAATAGTCAAAACACTAATGACTACTGCCCAATATAACTTCGGGTTCCCCTCTGGTAAACTAATATGGCAATAGAAAATCCACCACTTCAATAGATGATTTACCCTCGTTTTTCCTCACAAAATGGTTTGGCACCCTGGACGCAACATCTCCATGCAGCAAACAGGGAACCTGCAGAGATTCCAACCCTTGACAGCAGTTCACTGAGCTTGGCGCTGTGGGATTGCTGGATCGCACACAGAGCTTCTTCATTCGTTTGTCCAGGGAAACGATCACATCCTGGGCGCACCTTCAGCCAAGCTGGCAGCTCTGATGGGTGCCAACAAGCAAAACGGCTTGGTGAAGAACCCGCGGCCTCACCAAGCAATGGGGTTGGAACCACAAACCAGCTAATGGGGTTGGAACCAGTGCCAATGCTAAGAATGTCAAGCCATTGGGGTTGGAACCAGCAACCAGCTGCGCAGTCATCTTCAAGCTCAGCCTTCGAAATCACTGGGATCCAGACATGTCTGGCCAGGCCTTATGGCTGCACCGATGGGCAGATCCGAAACCAAGCACCGCCGCTGGGAAAGCACCCAATGCTTCTGGTACGATGGGAGCTAACTTTATTAAATAATGATGATCTTGAAACATTGTCTATGTTAGCTCATGAATCAATAAAGTATGTACATAGATAAAGGTTTATGGATCTCGCATGATGATCATGAAACATTATCTATGTACACGATCCATTAGGCGCCATTAATGATAATGAACCACACAATGATCAAGAAACCGCTATACAAACAATGGAGCCAACCAAGTTCTAAGACAAGCAGGATAAAACTCAGCCTATTTTGCGCATCTCTCCCATAGAAGGATCGTTTTTCGGGATGCTAATGCCATAGCCATCACCAGCATCGGTGCCCGCCACCGAGTTACTGCGGGGATGATCGCTGCTTTGCCCTGGAGCATGTCACGGACAAACTTCCTGGAACGGTGCCATGCGACCGGCAAGGGCAAGAACCGGCGGCTAGCGCCAAGGCTGATGGTCTTGTTGATAGTCTTCTAATAGTGCAGGCATATTAAAAAAACATGATAAGCTGGTATTAGTGTAAGATATGTAGCTAATTATAGTAAGTTTATAATCAGTTCATGATAAGTTTGTATCAGTATAAGATATGTATGCTGTATGTAGTTAGCTTAAGAATATCCCATGACTCTGTATTAATTGTATAATGTTGTTGGATAGTGCCAATCACTTGAAAAGTACCAAGCACTGATAAGCCCTGGCCCTGACATGTTGTGGAAGCCTAAGTCCCTAAAGCGGTGCTTGAATATGTCTCTGTTTCATGCCATTCCCTGTCAGTCTTAAAGTTTTACGAGGCTATAAATGCTATAAATGTGCACACATGCTTGTATTGTATTGTAGTATTATCTACAGATAACTAACTGCATAATGACACAATATCATAAAATTTAAAGCCAAAAACTGGTAGCTCAAGATTCCAACAAACACTAGATGCTCATAAAATGTCATATATGGTCCGGTGGTTTCCTATCATGGGGGTACCCCTGAATGATCCAGTTTATTAATCATTCACAGTGATAAAGCAATCATCTGATTGGGGTTTAAAATGGCTGGAGAACCCCCTTTAAATAGTTCGTATATCAAATAATATCCCCTACAGTATATTATTGGATGCTTAAGGAGTACCCAGATGTATGGACAAGCCATGGTTCAGGGGTACCACCACTTATTGCCCATACAACCTGGTGGATTAACCAGAAAACCTGAAGATAAACCATATAGTCCTTATAGATCATATCCGATATAAGGGATCATGGCCACACCTGGTGGATCACACTTGTAGCCCTTACCACTTATAGCCCATATTATAACCCGAAAAATCACACTCCTGGTGGATCATGATCCCATCACAGCAGCTCCGTTGCCTTACTAAATCCCGTGCGGGACTGGATCCTCCTACCTGGGCGACGCGGTGGAGTGGCGGATACCCCAAGCAGCAGCGGCGAAATGGTGGTTTCTCAAGCCATAAGGACCCCAAGAAAGGGATAAACATGGATGGTTTATTAAGTTTATCATGGTTTATTACTCTAAATTCTAAATGTTTTTTTTCAAGGATGATTTAGGGGTCCCATTTTGAGAAACACCCAAATTTTGATAGGACACCAAACGTCTGTGGTATGATCCAAGCAGTCCTCGCTCCTCAAGAAACTTAGTCAGCATGAAACTCACATCCAAAAAAACTCCTTCGAAAGGCCACCTGGCATCCACCAGCTGCATCAACCTTTCACACCAAGCTATTTGGCAGTGGGTCAGTTCACCCCAGACCCCTGGTTCCCCCCTATTTACCATGGCTTTCCCTATGAAATTGTTGGTGGAACCCCCCCTATTAGTTGGTTGGTTACTATTGACCCAATATGGGCCATAGCCATAGCTGGTATATCCACTACTATTGTTGCTTCTTATCCCCTATCATTAACCATTAACAAGCCATTAGTAGTGGATATAGCATCAATAGTTGTTAACCGCCATTAATTGACAAGCTTAGTTAACCGCCATTAGTTGTTATGGCCAACTATCATTAACAAGCTAGTTAACCGCCATTAGTTGGTTGGTTAACATAGTTTCGCGCATCTTGGGGGCACCTTGCCACGACCTTCGAGGCCCCTGCCGCGGTTGAAGTCTCATGTGCCGCTTCCAACGGGTTCCTGGGACACAGCTTGGCGGATGCCACTGTAAGCACCGCTGGTTTTCGGGTGGCCCAAAAATGGGGTGCCCCTGGAAATGGCTAGTTTTCCAGAGTTTTTCCTATTCAGTATACAATGGGCTGGTACTATTGGATGGTTGGATCTGGTTAATTATGTTAATTGGTACCACCATGGCTCTGGACAAATCCGTCTGGGTTCCAGAAGAAAAACGTACAGTACATCATGTTTGTGACAGCCGGGAATGCAAACTGTCGTGTTGTGACCCAGTTTCCGAGGGCACTTTGCAAGTGACAGTTTCTCTGAACTCATCCCCCAGCCTTGATGTAGACCTTGGCCAAGCAAGTGGCTGAACACTGCCCAAAGAGATCACAGCACTGCTCAGTTGAGCAACACATCCAGCACCAAGCGATACAAAGGATACAAAGCATGTGGGATCCATGATCCACCTGTGCTAAATCACCATAACTATCCTCATACATCATCATGCATATCATGCATCCATCATCCATCACCATTCATCACCATCCATCACCATCCTTCATTTTCCCATCACCTCTTCAGCCCTTTGCCCAAGGCTGCCCAAGGCCCAGGCCCGCAGGCAGGATATTCATAAGTTGAAGCATGATTCTTGCTCCACCTCAGCTGCCAGCACTGGAGCAGTCTTCCAAAACCCATTGGCTACGCTTCAATTGCTTGATTGGTTGCTTGCTTGCTTCAGTTGTTTGGTTGGCTACTTGCTTCGGTTAGTTGCTTTGGTCAGTTGGTTGGTAGGTTGGTTGGCATCTTTCGGTCATAGCTTTCGGATGTACCACGCCCAGCACCAGCGATCTTGAACCAACGACCAGGCTCCGGACGGGCCCAGCACCAAGCCGTCAGACGAAGTCTGCCGGTTCTTCCAGTCAGTACCTTGGCTCGGTGGGTCACAGTGCATTGGGAACCACAGGTTGGGAGATCAGAGAAATGATGATGATGATGATGATGATGATGATGATGATGATGTATGATGGTCATCGGTCTAATGAGTTCACTGTTACTGAAACCAGGACACCACCTGAGGCTGGAACAGCTGCCCACTCCGGTGCACATAGATGTGGGGCCTCCTTGGGCGAGCACTGCAGAAACTCTCGTGACTATTTTGTTTAACTTCCCAGTAGCCATTCTGCAGGTAAACCATTTCTAGCAGCCATACCGCAGATGAAAATCATCTCTACTTGAAAAAATTGGCACGGCACATGTCGGGCAATGTGATTTGCCTGAGCACAACCAGAAGCAAAGCACGGGCAGTGTTGCTACATAGCATATCCGGAAGTTTGGACGTTCATCTCTTACGCTTCCATTGTCCCACCAAAAACCACACCAGGACATAAGTCCAACGCATACTGAAAAACTCCATCATTGCTTATGATCCTCCGATATTTTGCTTATAGAAACATCCGTAAATCCATGATGCTACCATCTCCAGCCCAAGTACCAACCAGCTGTGCGGATCATCCCACCAGACTCATCTTCGCGCTGAGTGCACGGGCCACAGCCCAGACGTACTCCGGTGGTGTTTCCCATCCTGAACAATGCTGGCTGAGAGGGAGATGGGGCATGGATGAACGAGTTCTTTGGGGACGTATTGGATAGAATGTATATACATAGATAGATATAGTAGATGGGACAGGATAGCTTGGGTTAGATACTAGGTAGATTACTAGACATGCAAAACACAAATTATGATGAAAAGGGATCTCCAGCGCATGGACGGAGAAATCATGAGAAATCCCTGTACTACACAATGATTCACATAAGTCATCCTGTCTCTACAGATGATGTGGTACCGCCCCCAGAGCCCAGTCCAAAGACATCATCGTAACGACTGAGAGCCAAACGAAACGAGTCAAGTGAAAGATTAAACGTCATGACTCAAGGACCACTTAAATATTCAACATTACTCAACCAAACAGGAGAACCAATCGAATGTCTCACATGTCAAGCAGGCTGAGGTGCGAACGCCAGTCCCGCAAGGGCAATCCACGGGCTTGAGACTGAATTTGTTGGTGCTGCAGAGCACAACTGGACCCAAAGTCATCCATGTGCTTGGAATCCAAAGGTCTGGTGGTGGATCAAGCAACGGATCACTAGGGCCACCCCACTGATCACTAGGGCCACCCCACTGATCACTAGGGCTACCCCACTGACCACTAGGGCTACCCCACTAAGAGCACCTACCACTTCGCTGTCGCGAGCTACACCGAGTCCCGGCTCCTGAAACACATCATTCAGCGCAGGGAGATCAAACTCAGGTTGGTAACGACCCAATGTTGGGTCCACATCGATGAACCCGACATATTTGGGATACATCACCAGCAATTTAGAGAAAACTGGGGGTGGTTTATTGATATGGATCCATGCATACCGTTCTAAACCATTATGGTTTCTCAAACTACGTCGACAATGCATTCGCAGCGTCTTCACACAGCAATGAAGCCATCTACTGTCACTCTCCGCGCTGTGCCGCACTTGTTTTATCCGGCTCATGCAGCTGGACTGGAACCCAGCCTAAGTGTCCCAAATCCTATGGTCCAAGACGCCGCTTCGGGCCAGACGCGAAGTCATGATCCGATTTGGATCAGCACTTCACAAAACGCCTAGTGAGGATGACGGACGTTGATAGGAATTTGACTGTTTGTGGTAGAAACGATCAGACGTCGCAGAGTCTAGATTATAGATTCCACTGATTGGTTGATGTGGAAATTCCAAATGGTCTAGTCTTGAACTTTTTACAACGACCAACGTTTCGGTGACTTTTATGACATGCAGTTTTCCGTTCTGGTTCCGACATGTCATAAATCAAACCTCGCGAAGAACACATGTTCATGATAAAGCCTGGGTGGATACCAGCCCCTGCGTTCAACGTTGCCATGTACACATGGCTATGTCTTGAGTGAACGCGTGTTCCAACGTTGATCGTCGTGGGCCACGGCATCATACTCAGCCGCCATAGCTGCTGCGATCAACCAGTTCCTGGCCCAGCAATCAAATGGGAGCGATGGTTAGGTCATGTCCGGTCTGCCAGAAACCATGCTGTTGCCCCAGGCATAAAACCTTCTTAGGACCAAAGTGCGGTGTTGCGACCAAAATGGCTACTACTATTATGATGTGCTACCATTTTAGCACAAGTCGGGATGGAAAAGGCATGATGCCATTGAATCACATGGAATCTTGAAACCACCAATCCGTTAGCCTTGAAACCACCAGTCAGTTATAAGGAGAATTTGAAACCACCAACCAGGCTTCATCATCGGCCTCAGATTGGCGGCTGTTGCTTTTGTTTCCCTCAGGGCAATCGATTTTCGTCGGTGAAACGGAGAAATCAGGAGCTACTTGAGCCTCAGGGCTTGGTCGACCGGGGTATGAGTGGGGAGTCTGAGCAATGACACATTGTTTCATGGAGCAGAACCCGGTGGTTGGGTACAGGGAACCAGTCCGGTGGAAATCCCACGATGGGGACGATGTATGACAATGCCCATTGGGTTTACATCATATCCTGTACGTTGTGAGTTTCTCGACAGCGGCATTCTACTGTCGAAGCCAAGCAAGACTTAGTGAGTCCGCGGTCGCTGACACGTTGTTGTTCATGATTTGGGGCCCCTTAGAATTGGTGGATGTTCGATTGAACGGTTTTATGTGTTCTGTTTTTTCGACAGTTTCGAGATGTTTACAGCTATCCTTATGCTATATAGTATGCATGTATGTATGAATTATGTATACCCCAATGAATCCAATGAATCCAAGTGATGTAGCTACACGTAGCTATACAAACATGCAATTTCCATTCAAACATGGTGGACAGCCACAGAATCTGCAGCAAGCGCTGGCAAGGAACGCATCGGTCACCCGATCTGGTCCACCTGCTCGCAAGGCACGGGGATGAAACAACACTTTGAACTAACCAACAACCAACCAGCAACAAAAACTTGGTCACAGCTGAGGAAACACGCTGATACCATGACCTACACCTCTGGTGTCCCCCACCGTCCCACTTGTGACAAACCAGATCGCGAGCTCAATCAACCTGCAACTAAGACCAGTATAGCACACCCAGTTCATGAACCCTGATTGAGCTGACAAACTAGTGGTCCACCCTCACAACACACCTAGTTCATCAACCCCCTAAGATGACTTATCCCTGGCAAATCCTCCTGGGGACAACCCATGGCAACCCCACCACTGCCACCAGCTTTCAGCGCCTCCCATGACGGCCACCACGAAGATGCCGCCCACCAGAATGGCTGCGCCCATCACGCCCAGGGCGCCAGTTTCTGAACGCCAAGCAACGGCTCGAATCACCCAAGGATGGCATGCGAGCAGGTGAGCGTCAACCAAGTTGGCAATCATGAGCTATGATTGGCTGTGATCTGAATTCAGATAACAGGAATGGTAGGAACGTCATGAAACATCATGTTCATTTTCATCAAGAAAGTGACAGGGTCAAAGAGGAACAGTACTATTCTGACTACATTCTGGTTCGCCATCGATACCGGGATTATGGATTATCATGATAAAATAGTGAGAATAAATAAACATCATCAATAAATCAGCATTACAAAGTGAAAATAGATATGCCCATGTTTTTCCAATCAGAACCATTTTGCAGGCTTAAACAATCACCAACGACGACCTCTCAATCCTTATTAGCTGCTTAGCTCGTCCATCCCTAATTGATGCTAATGTCATCATCGGAAAACAGGCCGACGACGATCTCAAACAGATTCCAATCAGTAACTTCAAGAGTGATCTGATACCCACTTGGTGGACATATTTGAGCTCCAGCCGTCATGTCACTCCTAAACCGTGGCTTTAGATCACCAGTTCTGCTGGCGCAAACAACAGGCACAGTGTCACAAGATTGCTGACCTATACAATAGTCTGAACATGTCTGAACAAAATAAGAATATAAGGAGTTGGTTTGACAATTGCACTTGGTATACTGTAGCCATGCGCACAATAACCATGGCAATTGATTGGCCAAGTGACCGAAAATATTCATCTCCTTCTCATCAACTGCCTTCTCCTAAGCGGAGTTCCGAGCAAGGTGTGCAAAATCCCAAAGTGTCTGCAAAATGAATCAGCAACCATTATGGCAACAACTACAGTACTAGTGATCGAATGATACGAGGATAGATTCGGATAAGCAGTCGTCAATGATTGAAACCGTTGTAGACATCATGGTTGAATACTTATTGCAAGTCATCAAAGAACACTTTCACCAGTGGACAAATCTCATACTGAACTCAGCACATGACTCTGGCAGTCTGCTGGAAGCAGTGCTCATAACTGTGGGTCATGATATCCCACACAGTGGACACTATTTTTTTGGGGGTCGTCCATGGAAGGTGTGCCCTAGAATTGTGGATTTCCCCAAAGTGGGGATCGTTGTGGGTGAACATCAATAAATATCGAAAACTTCACATGGCTGTAGGTCAAAACCCTGTACCTCTAGTTCGTGAACATCCCCCAAATCGGTCAAAACCCTGTACCTCTAGTTAGTGAACATCCCTCTAGTTGGTGCCTGTAGGTCAAAACCCCATACCTCCAGTGAACATCCCTCAAATGATCAAACTAGTCGTCCAGCTGTTGGGATGTTCGCCTCATCCAGTTTCGGTGACTGGACCCCACATCACCACCGCTTGGATCGCTTGGATCCCAAGTGAAACTACCTGGCGATGGCAGCAGATCTTTAAGCCCAGCTTCTTCGGTCTTCAACGACTCCAAAACAGCCTTCCCCTGAGGGTTCACAGCAGTGGCCGGCAATGATCAACTAGGGCTTTAATGGAAACTAATGACTACATGGCCTGGAACTTTCAACAACTTTGAAGAATATGTTTAATAATTGGAAATTGATAAAGACTCATGAGTTGGATAAGTTCCCTCATATCCAATTCACAAGTTCTCAACCAAGCGTTTTTGGAATGGTATTTGGTCCTTCCGTCATGATTTTTGCCTTTCTCAACTTGGGGAAACCATCGGTCATCCGCTCTATGTTGTCCACATAGTAAGACTATATGAAAGTTGCAAGAACATAAACAACTTATACCAAGCCCACACTTTCTTAGTATCTACAGACTGCGTCTATATCGTACACCGACGCATGTTCATACTTACTTGGAGAAACATATGCACTAGAAACATCACTATAAGGCAATGTGAGGCAGGAATATGTAGATCAGATATAGAAAGATATAGCTGCGTCCATAAATGTACCCCCCCCAAAAGAAAAAACTGGCAATTTCTTTACAGTACTAATGATCATTATTGGTTGCAGAACAGGTGTACCACCAGTGATGGATACACCTCAGGCGACCCGCTGTCCCCAAGTGTCGTTGTGGTTGCTCCAGGGGTACCCCACTAATGCCTGTCCCAACGGCGGATGGATTTCTCTGCCTTGATCGACTTGGGTTCGGGTGGATCACCTGAGCTTGGATGGCACGTTTGTTCAGAGCTGACGTATAAGCAACATGGCTCTGGGTCAATATTGACCAACAATAAAGGGGGATAAGAACCAACAAAACTATAGGGAAAACAATGGTTGATGATGGGGAACCAAGGGTACAGGGTCTTACATTTTGTGCTTTTAGGCTGATATAGTGGTTTCTCAAAACAGGGGACCCCCAAAATGGTTGGTTCATTACCATAAATGGTTAACAGCCAGATGATTTGGGAGTACCCCTATTTTGAGAAACAGCCATATAGCAATGGATAGATTTTAAAGAACAAACACATGGATGATACAACAACTGTACATACAACCCATGATGTAACAATCCTGAATACAAGTAGGTCGTGGGTTCCCTATCAACAAAGGTTTTGTCCGCAAACAGCATCTGGGAACAAAGCGAAGTCAAGGATCTTACCCAACAGTAAAGATCAACCCAACTATCATGAAACTGGTTGTGACCAAACTAGCCTAAGATATTTACAACACAAGATTGACCAAACTATGAATCACTTGTAAAGACAAGCATAAGATGTGTTTGGAGATCTGCCCGGCTGCCAATATTCAATTACTTCGAGCCACCCTCAACTTGCCCCAAACAACGGCTCTCACATGTTCTCACCACATCTAATTTCAGTAGTGTGGCTTGCTGATTCAAAATCGAAATTGAGTCACATCGTTCAAGAGCTTGAAGAACCTGGTCAATCCCTCGAGTAGAGGACAAAGTAGTTGAACACAAAATTCGAAGACATAGGGGTACCCCAGTTATCATCCACTTTTGTTTACCATTTCTAGCAATCAACCAACAATTTGTGTGGTTCCCCACTTTGACAATTCCTCATGAGTTTCTGGTGATTCCCTGCCCTGTCGCTCCGCAGCTTGCAAGTGACTGTCTCCATCTGCCTGCCTGGGCCGAGGTTGCCGCCCCAAGTGAGTGACAGCGGGTCCGGTCACCGCAACCTGGTACCCCCCGAATTTGTGGATCAGTGATGAACAGAATTGAATCCACGAATTGGCAAGGATCTGATCATCATCACATTTGTGGAAAATGAATTGTGGACAGAATCACTGATCATGAACAGAATTGAATCCTCAACTGATGTGAAAAAGATTTGGAAAGGACCGTAGTACATGAGATTTGCTGAGACAATGTGGCGATGACACCAACATACTATTCTTTGAGAGACATAAAACGACTCATGGATTATCCAGTCAGGACGTGTATCAAATCCAAAAACACACATAGCAAACACATGTAATTAATTCTATTCAAATGCCTGTAAGTATTATTATAGGGTATTTTTGCATTACACATATATCATTATACTGACAAAAATCGCTATATAGGCAATTCAAACCTCGGAGGTATATTGTCGTACCTAGCAATTTACTACATAATAAACCTGGTACCTTACTGCCACTGTTCATCTAATATACCTTTTCATATGATCGTGGGTCAAAGCCCAGTACCCCTGGCTGTTCACGTCCCCTGAATGACCAAACTAGTCCAACTCTTTGGATCTTACCTATTTGTTGGTTGGTAAATATTGACCCATCCCCATATACCTGGTACCATACCAACCCCTGCAGTTGGAACCCTGTCCCGCAGCCTCGCTATGGTGGGCTGCCTAGCAGGCACATGCTTAAGGCTCCTGAGGAACTGCCAAGCTGGGATGGTTGTGGGATGTCAGTGATGGACAGCCTGTGGCGCCAAGATCAAGTGAGTCGAGAGATTAGACAGTGAGCACTTCAAACAGCAAAGTATCAATACAGTTTTGCTCGGGGCAAGTACTGATCAACTCTGCTTCGATGCTACTGTGAGGTATCTTGATTGCATCACACCTTTACCTGGTGGCTTATCTGGTGGCTTTACAGGACCAGGACAAGAGTGCGGCTATCTATATCTCCAATCTCCGCTTGAGGTACAACATCATGCTACTGGTATGTCATCTTATATCACCATCCAAATGCATTCTTGATACTTGATGTTGTTCATTTACTGTGTACTGCCATACTTGGTGAATAGTACTACTCATGCACACCCTTTGGCAGTGCCCAAGCGTTGTGATATACTGCTTGTACTGCTCTCGCTCCGTACTGTTCTGTTACTGTCGGTCGTCCCTGACTTTGGTCGCTCCATCTCCCAGGAAGCCCGTCCTGTCTCTTGGCGCAACAAAGGTCAGCAAGAGTGGCCATACGAAGACTGCCCTCAGCGACCAAGGTCATTGCCAAACGTTACCTGGAAAAGGTATGGTATGGTATGGCTATGGGTCAATATTAACCAACCAATTATTAGGGATAATAACCAACAAAACCATAGGGAAAACAATGGCTAATGATGGTAGATAAGTGTATATTCCGCATCGACGCTGAATACATGTTGATGGGTTATTGCGGGTTCACTATACGGGTTGGTCGCTGGTTGATGGTCAAAACCATTTGGGAGGCCATGCATGCAGTAAAGTGCGGTAAAGGTACCGGGGCCATTCATCGACCAAGCCGCATGAGGCATGGTCGAAACACTAAATTTCCGCACCGTACGGTCATCCAAGCAGAATCTGGATTCATTTTATTCGCTAGTATAAACCCCTATGAATGGATTCAGGAACGTCCCCCTCAGAGTATCTAATCACCATTTTTGATGGTTGTAGGTGATTGATTATCCCTTAAGCTGATGATTAACCCATTTCTATCCATTTCTAGTCATTACTCACCAGTACCGGGTTTTAACTAGTAGTTACCCAGGACTAACCATGAATTATGCAGCATTGACAATTAATGGATGGACCATCATAAAACCGTTGATTCTACTGCTGTTAACGATGCTTCACCACCATGGTTTGGAACATGGCTCGTGGATCCCCGACAAATCACCAAGGTCCGGACAGCAGGAGGCAACCGCCAGGACGCAGCGCGCGAGCCATGACGGGCAAGGACCGAGGTGCTGCCGAGGTCCTGGGACCTCCAAGTTGTAGCTGCACCTGACACTTGTCATGTGCTTTCTTGTAGGCAACTATCTCCGAGTCTGGAGGAAAAGGTTTGAAACAATTGCCGGGTCCAAGTTTGCAAAATACAGAAGGTCTAGAGCCACATGTTCTGGGGACTGGCGAAGGTAGCTGGGAGCGTTGCCTTGGTCAAGAGGCATTGTCAAGCTACGGCTGAGCCAAAATCAATTGCTCCGGTCTGACGCTCCAAGCGAATGACTCAGTCAAGACGAACTGCCACACACTAAAGCGCACAGCCCCATGAGCAGGCTGCGCAAGCATCGACAAGCAACCAATGCATGATGTATATACAGAAAGACAAGGTGACTGAGCAAACGTTATTGGAAAACTTAGCAACGCACATTTTATAAATATAGAAAATAAGTCCACAGCCTGTGCCTACGAACACCGAGCCGGCCTTCAGAATTTGAGCCAAGCCCCTCGTCGGCCTTCGATGAGCGCTCAGCCCCTGGCAGCCAACTTTGCAGTCTCTTCACGGCTTGCATTTTCACAGCGGCAAATCTGACAAAAATTCGAACTACATATTTAATTACAGATATTGTAACAATACATCATACACGATAAGTAAACACATCTGGGCCCGGAAGATATCGAGTACCATGATGCCCTACCTGCTGAATCAACTTGCACTCCAACTTTTGCATGCCAGTCTTCACACTGGATGCAAGCACCCGTTTTCATTTTGTCCTCTCTGCGTGGTTTTGTTGTCGCTTACCATGCAAAATGCCATCCTGCAATGAGACGATAACCAATCTGCAAGGTCCTGTAGCTGACTGAGCCACCAGGGTTGGCTCCTGAAAACGTGGCCTGGCTAGGCGTGAACAAAAGCTAAATTCATGCGGTGCAAGGTATCTTGCATCGCACCGGAAATTTCCTGCGGTTTCACGTTCGACATGCAATGCTCTGATACTGGGGATCCTGGGTACATGGTCTCGCAAATCTGGTCCAAAGCTTGAGCTTGTTCTTCTGCAATAGCAAAGAAATCTAGGCTCCCTTTAGAGTCCTTGAAGCTCTTCATATCAGCGACTTGCTGAGCTGGATATAGAGCAACTCCGTCGGTGTAGAGGAGAATGAACTGCTTGTCATACTTGCCGTTGGCTGCCAGGACTAAGCGCATGGCATCCTCCAAGGGTGCATCAAAGGAAGTGTCGCCGCCCATGTATTTAATTGAATTCATGCAATCGACATGCTCCTTCAAAGGCGTCTGGTTGCAAAGCACTCGGCTTGTTTCTGAGAACATCACCAGCGACACAGCTGAGGCTGAGCCCTGATGAAGCCTTGCTGCTGATGCCAAAAAATCCGCTACAGCTTTGAAAGCAGCAACAAATTTGTGGCCGAACATGCTCCATGACTCATCCAAGCAAATCACATAGTGGTGCGCCCCTGGCTTCACAGCTGAGGCAGCCTGGCTCTGCATCAACAAGTCGTAGAACTTCAGATATGCAGGTGTGGCCTTTGCGCGGTTCCCATCAAGGAGCTGGTCAAACAGATGGCGAGACAAAGTATCTTTCTCAGAAGCTTTCTGAGATTCCAAATCAAAATCAGCAAACTTCTCAGCCAGCTTCTGAGCGCGAGCAGATTTTATCTTCTCGTAACCTTTGCCTGCCAGGTACGGGGGAAAAGCAAAAACCAATGAGCCCTACCAAAAATCAAGTCCGGCAGATCGCCAAAGGAAATACTGTATCATTTCAATCAATAAGCACACACAAATCAAACCCACAAAATTGCTCATCAAGCCCAAGTGGCTCTGGCCATCATGAAGTATGTTAGGTTGAAGACCCAAGTCCTGTTCAATGTCCCCCTGACGCACGATGAGGCCGTAGCTGCCCTTTTTGCCTTGCCGGGCTGTGCGGCCCCAATACTGAGCCTCTTCACTGGAATCTGCGGAAAGAAATGTTTGCAGAACATGTACCCCACCATTTTCCTCGAGCTTTTCATCATAGGACACAAAATCACTGCCACGGCCAAATGGTGCTGTTGCCAGAGTAATTTGCCTGGTATTGGCCGCCTTCTTGATCACGGAGGCCTTTTCATCATAGGATAGCTTCTCCACTAAAACTTGAACTGCTGGCAACTTCGCGCAAAATGATGATCTTCGGAACTCCTCAAGACCTGGCTCGTCGTGAAAAAACACTATCACAGCCCGTCGTCTCTGGATTTTCTCCTGGATGGCCGAAGCAATTTCTTGATGGAAATCTGCCATTGAAACGACCTTGATGGCATCATCTTGTTCCAAGAACCGGAATTTTGATTTGCCATACACAGACGGCAAAGTTGTGAAGACATGCAAGCCATGCTTCTTGACCTCTTGCCGCTGAAAGGGCTGAAGCTGTTCAATTGTGGCCGACACACCAAAAATGTACCGCGGGCTGATGTTGGTGTAAGCAAATTGGCCGGCTGGCACCAACATGCTGAGGGCCTGGTCTAAAAGTGTCTCTGTTCTGTTGATTTTGTTCTGCTCGTCAAGGTGCGCGTATGCGGTCTTATAGCCGGAAACTGCACCACAATCGATCCTGTCTTGCATCTTGTATCCGATGCAATCTTGAACAGGGTTGTATTCTGGCATAGGGTGGGTTTTCTGCATGTAGTCATGCAAGTCAGTGCACATCATCCTCACTTGGGATTCAACCACTAACTCAAACTCCTTGAAGTCCTGCAACACTTCCTGATATTCTGGGCTTGACGCAATTTCCATGGAAAGCTTTTGGGCACCCTGCAGTGTATTTGCTTCTGATCGCTTCTGCCACAAGTTTTCAAGCACTTTGCGAATACTGGGATGCTGCAATCTCGCAACTTGATCGTGTGTCCTTGCAATGAACTCAGGACCCATGAAAACATCCACTTCATCTACCAAAAGCACTTGATTCTTGCTGGCATCAGCTTGCGCCGCCGCTACCTGTTTGCTCAATTTCTTTCCTGCAAAAAGCTCCAGCATAAGCGATCGGATGTCACCTTTCGCTGCGACTAGGTCTTCGCTGAAGGTGGTGATTTTGCTGTATTGGATTCGTTGCAAGACTGTGAAACTAGAAAAAGTCTCATGAAAGTCTTTGGCATCTCTGCTGCTGAGGTAGTCAGAGTAGCAGGCAACTCGGACATTGAAGCCAAGCATGGCAAAGAGTGTCGCCGCTGCACCCAAAATCAGCGACTTGCCACCACCAGTCTCAACTTGGACCAGCTGGTTTGCAAGATGTGTTGTGCGATCACCAAAGCCAAAGAAACGGAGTATGGCCAGCACCTGCATGTTGTGTGGGGTTCTCACACCTCCAAGCAAGGTCTTCACGTCCTGGCCCTGCCTTTTCTTCTCAATCAGAAAAGACATGAACTCATCGCCAGTGGCCGTGATGCTGTAGAACGCAAACACGTACGCCAAGAGCCTAAGTCTTGGGCAGTGGGTTTGGCAAAGGAAGCATGTCAGCCACAAGGGCCGCATCGTCATCGCATCGTGCTATCACTGGGCCATTTGGGTCTACAAAAATTGGCAGGACCCCACAAGGCTAAGCGGCAACAGACTCAAAAAAGATGTTGCACTCTTTTTGAGATCTCAGGGGCCAAGAGGCCAGTAAGGAAATGACACAATATGTTTCACATCTGCAAGGACTTCCCTGTACGTTCGATATGTGGAATCGTACCCAGTACGGGTGTGTTCTGAGTTCTCTCTGCCTTCGATCTACTGATGTGAAAACTTATGTGAAGTATGCGAAACTTGCGGTCGATGTGCAACGCCAATCTTTCACATGTGTTGTGCAAACATTTTTGAGCAAACTATCCACAGCATGACGTATGAAAAACATTACCTGTCTACAAGGAGATTGCAATGCCCAAATGAGCCGAGCGGCAAAAAGGGGCCAAACAAGTTAAGCCTAGAATTCATAATCACACCTACGGAGGTGGTCTTGACCAGCCAAAAGGCCTCCACAAACAAGACCCCCAAAAACCGGCCAAAACGCCCTCAATGCAACACCACCAAAACACCACAATCATAGGACCGGAGAACCCGACATGTGACAATTGTTTGGCAGTATCCACTGGAGGATAAAAAGGATGATTAGCCGAAAACATGACAATCTAAACATCACCAAAACACTGCCTGCAAAAAACATCAACACCAAAGCACCGCGATTAAACAAAAAACAACACCGACCGCCGGCAGGAAAAGAGAAATCAATCTTAAGCATGCACAGCTATCACTCAGAAAACCTTGCAATTCAGTGCAAAGAAACCCAAAATTAAATCATTTCAGTTCATTTCCTTCCGAGGCTACAAACATGGAAGGGGCGGCGCCGATCCTTTTAGCACCCCGAACAAATAGCATTTGCATACATAGCAACAAGAAAGCATCATCAAACAAACGACCGGGAGAGCGCTTCTTGTTCGGGCAATTTTTCGACGCAGATTCAGCGGTAAGCATGCAAGATAAAACGCAACCAAAAAACGAGGGAAATGCTGTTTTGTTTCCACACTCATTGTCTGTAACTGCCACAAAGAAGGCACTGCAACGATACCGAAACCCAAAATTTCACGTTCAGAAACAAAATGTAGACGTGGATTGCCGGATTTCATTTTTGAGCACATGACCATCAAACAGTTTGGGGGGCAGTGCTCATGTTCTGACCTGAGCTTTTGTGGAACGCAAACAGTTGCAAATGCTACAACGGAAAACGTATGGAAAAAACAAATGGAGCAGTGCCTGCTCTTGTCACGATCCGTGACTCCCATAAAGGAAGCACTGCAACCACGCCAAAAACTCCAAACTCCATCATCATAACCATCATCATAATCACCGTCATAACCATCATCACCATCATCAAAACCAAACCTGCGTACTGTTTCATTTTGCCCCCTACGCCCTGCCCTGGTTCAAATGCCAGGAGAGCCTTGAAGCTGCCATTATTGACACCTCAGACTGCTGTTGGCATCCCAAGTTGACCAAAACCAAAATGCCAATCTTTGTGCGCACTGCCGCGCACTGCCGGCGTTTCGATGGTAGTGTTTCCTGGCCATGCTGCGTTTGTGCTGGTGGTGCTTCGGTGGTGGTGTTTTCTGCTAGCGCTGGGTTGTGTTCTGGCGTATCTTGTCGCGCTGGGGGTGTTATAGTGGTGGTGCGTTCGTGATGCTACAGTGCTTTCAATTCATGGCGTTTGGGGGTTCTGGTGGTGGTTGTGGCGGTGGTGACAGTGATTGGGTGGTGTTTTCTGCTCTGGTTTTTCTTTGCGCTAGAGGTGTTTTAGTGATGGCGCTTTGGTGCTGATGGTTTAGTTGCCGTGTTTTCGGGGTAGTGTTCTGGTGGTGTTTGGATTATAGTGTTCTGGTGGCGGTGCTGTGTTTTGGTCGTGCTTTTGTCGTTCTCTTCTGGTTGTGATGTTTGCCCTTCATTATTCATTACATCATACTACCCGGTATCCCCATTCCACCTGATTGTTGCTCCCTTGTTTTCTTGGGGTTCTCCGGCTCTATAATTGTGATGGTTCGTGCACTGCCCAGTGCTCAAAAATGCTCTTATTTGTCCAAAACTTCCAACTCTTGCAAATGGGCGAGCTGTGTAGGTGTTCAACAAGTTTTTTTTGGAAGACTTCCTCCACTTTTGCTGGACTAGCCACTTGACTAACAGACTACTGCTTGACTAGCCATTTCAGTAGCCTCTTGACTAGCTGATTATTGCTTGCCCAGCCACTTACTTGACTGGCAAATTGTGACAACTTCTTTTTTGTCCACAACTCGGAAAAGTTAACTCCCAAACTTCAAACTTCCTTTGGTCACTTGTTGGTGAACAATTTTTGGTTTAAGATGACGCAACAGAAGAAGAAACAAGAAACAAGAACAAGAACACCAGAAGGGACAAGCCAACGAGGGAACAAACCAAGTTTCACAAACAACTGACAAACAGCTTCAGTTTTGATAAAAGTAGCTGTCTGACTGAGGGCTACGAAGACTGTCCGGTGAAATACTATATACTGTCTTTGATGGTTGAGATTGGTCATGCTCCGAAGGCTGTTGGACACCAAATTGGTACATAGGAGGTCCCTCGTTTGTTGCATGTCGCTCCACCTTAGATCACCTCTGTTGGGAAAACTGCGATTATTCTGGCATAAAAACAAAAGCACCAGAACACTCCGTCGGGCAAATGTTGACTCATCACTAGAAACTTTCGTGTGGTACCCATGTTGTGCCTAAGCCTACAATGGTGTTCATGATCAACGACAATACCGTAACATCTTGAGGTTGTCGCAGAGCAGAAACACTGACTGTGTGAAGCAACTTTCAATGTGGAGGTGAGGGTTTGTAAGTTAGTGATTCAAGGTTTGACAAGTCCGTGTAAGGTTTAGGGATTACTGTGTGTGAAGCGATACTGGCTGGAGCAAAAGAATCAAATAGGTTGTGAACTTATCATGCATAGAGCCAAGCAAACCTGCAAAAAAAAAAGGTGAACTTGCCATGCGTAAAGCTGACTGTTTGCACCGTTATTGATGATTGTGATTCTTTCTGGGGTTGTTGGCGCCCTTCTCTTACTTCTGAACCTACGTGGCCATTTGATGTCCAGGCCCCCCTTGTCTATCCATGTTGCGCTAGACACTTTGAGATGGCATCGAGGAAAAGGTCGTGAGTGCAGTCTCTCTTAAAGTTGAAGCTGGAACCGCTGCCACCTGTTGATTGACAACGCTTATGAAATGTTGGATTCCTTTCACTCACTGACGCATCATGCAAAACTGACATATCTGGAATCATGTGTGATTCCGTGGGTCCAGGGCATCCCTCGTGAAGTGCAGTTGCACAAATGACGAACAAGAAAACGGAAACGAAGCTGATGCGCTAGGCTGACTGCCCTTTCTTGGCTGTCGAAGATGGTTGCTTTGTCACCAGTACTTTCACTGACTTTCTACCAGTACATCATGCAAAAATGCCTAACACAGCCAATTTTGTCGATTTCTCTATTCGAAAGCATCCAAGAATGGTCAAACATCGTTTGAGAAAGGGTATCCCTCATGAAGTGCAGTTGTACAAACAAAATGCCCAATAAAAATGAATCAAATCGACTTAAGTGAAGCTGTAAGCCCTTGCGTGACTAATCTCTGACCGGATATGTTAGCATTTGGTGGTTGGTTTGAAAAACACACAGTAATTACAAACTCTGAAACTTCAAGTTCTGCATTCGAGCATGTATCATTTTTTGAATACATTGCATCATTCTTCTGAGACTATCTGTGCCTTTTGGGAGGCCTCAACTTCTCAAAGTCGACATTAGTTCAATGTATCTGTATCAACAAATGTTGGGCTTTAGTAGACGATTGGTGACAGCTCCTCTTTGACACTTGCGTGCAAGAAACTCAGGAAGCGATGTCTTGACCAACAACGGCTCAAGCACTTGGCCACTCGCTCCATGATGTTTGCGCAAAGCAGCAACTTTCTCCAGGCATTGGCTCACAACATCTTTGAGCTGAAGGTGTCCATCGATGAACCGTTCGAACAAGGCATCGTAGTGACCAAAAAAATCGATCAAGCCCTGCTTCAGGTCATCTTTCTCCATCAACTCTGCATGGTCATTCAGAATGTTCTTTGCCTTCATTTCATGCACACACTGAGTTGGTGCCTTCTGCATTTTTGCCACCACTTTGTTCCAAAACATGTTTTGCACATTTTGAAACTGTTTGAATTCTGAAGCGATCCTCTTGGCCACGACCGACCTACTCATCGTGCCGTCATCTGCGGCCCCACCAACATCCTGGTACTGCATCAGAAATTTGCCCAGGTCCAAGAGGTACTGCACTCCTTTGCCATCAGCCCCAGCTTTGTTCAGCAATGAATTCAACTGCTGAAGAACTTGGTCTTTGAAGATCGGGATTTCGAACGCTAAAAGGCCAAGCGTCACGATGTTGTCGGCGAAGCCTTCCAGTTCGTCTCTGTCTCCACTCAACAGGTCTTTGGCAGTTTCCAGCAATTCTTTGGCATAATCCAGGATCTGCTGCCGCAAATTGTTCCAAACGATCTGCAGCTGGTCGAGCGCTGGATTCTTAAGTCCTGAAAATTTGGCTGTCAATGTTTTGATGGCTGCCAAGCTTGCCTGCAGAGATTTGTACATCCTTTTATTGTAATGCTCCTCCGCTTTGCTTGCCAGACTTTTAGCATGGGCCACAATTGCATCCTGCGGCTGGCAACACTACTATGCGGGATCCAATCGGTTCAGGGGTAGCAACAAGGACACGTTCCAGCTATGTCCCACAGAACCCGACACCCAAACACCGGTGAATGCTTTGAAATCATCCGACAAAGGACTGGGAGACAGGCAGCCTCAAAAAACCCGCAGGCATGAACAGGGAAAACAGAGAAATAAACGACTAAACATCCTGCACCCTGGAGACCTCTGAAGACAAACTATTTATGAAATTACATGCCATGCAAGGGCGGACATTGGGGCAACAGCACATGTTGGGAGACACGCACACAAAAGAAATCCTGATGCATGGGAAACAGCAGGTTCCCAAAACATTCCAACACACAAGAATGAACCAGCTCAAAGAATAGGCAAGGAAGCGCATGACTCAAGCACAACGTGGACACTTCTTCAATCATGTTGCAAGGGAAAATGACAAATCGTGGACTATGTTTGGAGAAAACACCATAATTAACGCATTCTGCAGTTGCAAAGCCGAGTTTTGATGGCCGGCAAATTTTACAATTTAGAAAATATTAGAAAGCAGAATGACATGTCCTAATTCAATCTGGAATCAGCAAAGAAGTCCGAGCTGACGTGACAAGCGCACCTCGGAAGCAAATCTACCACATTCACTTCAACCAAAAGCACTGTCTAAATCTATTCACAGTCCTTGTCTATATTTTGAATCCTTTTACATTTGCTTATTACTTTGTGCCCCAACCTCTCCTGCATCGTTCTCTCCAACTCAGCAATCCTCAACTCTGGATTGGCAGCTTGATGCAGGGAAGCCTGGTGGGCCCATTTGGGCATGCTGGTCAGAATTGCAAGTACATCATCATAGAGCCCTCGTTCCAGGGCAAAACCGAACTTTAAATGCTGTCCCTGGAAGACATCGCGCATTCTGTCAGAAAACGCGAAATGGACATATGCTGCTGCGGCCTTGCATCCTGATAGACTGGGGCATTCAGCGGAAAGGTACAGCACTGATGAGTTGTGCTTTGCCATGACATTTGCACGCAGTCTTGGAAAATCTTCGCTCAACGGAAGCACCAGTCCAAGGCGGTCAGTTGGATTCTCAGGCTCGCTTTCGGAAGCAATGGCGCGAATCAAACTGCACTCACAAGCTTGCTCTGGAGGTAGGCCGACCCGAGTCAAACTGCTCAGATACGGCGGTGATGCCCCCAGGCTTTCTGCTACGTCATGGTGAATCTGCTTGAATGATCTTGAGCATGGCACGCTGCACAAGCCTGCATCTTCAGCAAACAGAAGAAACCAGGGGACCACATCTTTGACGCATCGCCGGGCCTTTTTCAAGTCCCCCCAAAGTTCCTCCTCATTCACTAGAGCGCTACTATTGTGAAGCAGAATCTGAGCTTCATGGCGAGCTAGTGCGTCTTTCAGCTCTCGGCCAAGGTTTGCCAACTGTGTTATTACTTCCACTGCCTTGCCTTGCTCTGCAGAACGAGGAAAAACATAGCGCTCCAATTCTGAAAGTAGCTGAAGGTGGCTTTTGGTTGAAGCAGAAGAGCAACCTCCTCTGATGTCGGAAGCGACATCCTCGATTGCAGCAAAAACCCTCTTCCAAATCTCGTCAAGCTTCTTCTGCACCTTGCAAGAGCTTTGCACATTATTGCAGAAAACCGTCTCTGTTCTGTTGATGCTTTAGCCAACAATCTAGAAAAGATATGAAGAGATCACGCCCACACCCATCTAACAAGGTCGTAAATTCTTCCAATACCCTCACAGGGTCCCCTTCTGAGACGCAAACCTTGTCCTGCAAACTCTGCCGTACGTAACCTTCAAGTTCCCTCGACACCATCCTGCCACTAATCAGTAATCTGGCAGCATGAGGACCACTGGTTCAACATTCTTGAAGTCAAAGCCCGAGGGATGTTCAAACGGAAATAGATCTGGATGAAAAGAACCAATTCCCAAAGAATCAATAAAGAGATCAGGACCAAAGCTAGCAACTGCGGCGCAAATGAAAGCGCAGGCTGAACAGGAGCGGGGGGCAAAGGAATGAACAAAATTAAAATGCGGCAGCGGCGGCGCTCAGCACCTCCCCCCTGCGTGCACGGCAATCGCAGTAAGAATAGAAGCAGCAGCAGCAGCAATAGTTGGTGGCAACAACAGTAATAATAGTAGCAATTGTCGTGGTAATGGCAGCGGAAGTAGTAGTGGTAGCAGTGGTCGGTAGTGAGAAATTGTAATTCCTTTTCATTCCTCTTGCCTTTCCGTCTTCCTCCATTGCTTCCTTTCTTACTCTGAACGCTTGGCTTCTTCCTTCCTTCCTTCCTTCCTTCCTTCCTTCCTGCCTGCCTGCCTGCCTGCCTGCCTTCCTTCCTTCCTTCCTTCCTTCCTTCCTTCCTTCCTTCCTTCCTTCCTTCTCTTTTTTTGGATCCTTTGCTTCCTCTCTTCCTCCCAAGTAGTAGAGTAGGTCTCTCGGATCCTGGGCGTACTTCCTGCTTTCTTCAGTTTGTCTAGGGACTAAGGAGTAACTAGTTTGATCCTGATGGTATTATTTTGCTGATCAAATATAGAATATCGGTTTGGATTTTTCCGCAAGAAAAGCATATTGTTGATAAACATCCCAACCAAAGCTAGCTGGGTTGCTACAGATGCAAGACAACGTGCGGGGGCGATGGGGAAAATGAATGCTGATTGAATGAAAAATTGAATCAACAAATAATGTCTTGATTTTTTCAGATGTTCTTGGACCGTTCATAATGGGTGCCCTACTTGACAGCATCATTATAAGACGTGCCTGATGTATTGAGAAACCATGAGCAAACAATGTTGGGATTCTAAGTAAATCAACAAATGATGTCTTTCTTAGATAAAATGAATCCAACATATTGCAACAACTGTGATCCCGGCCAATACCTTCTGCATCTTCTGTCCTGAAGGGCTCAAAGCGCTCAAAGGACAGCACAAGATCGAAGTTGGGGTCAGAGCTTTGGAGTTCCTCGAGCTTGTCCAAGCCGGTCTGAACGAAAGTTTCAACCGATGAAACCAACGCACTGCCTTTGCCGCTTCCCGAAACCCAGCTGAACCATCCCGTTTCTGCTTCCAAAGCTTTGCGAACTCCATGTACTCCCTCTCTGGTCTGCAACGACGAAGTCAGACTCTTTTTGCCATCGGAAAACGACGTCCCCAAAGAGCACGCTGCCAAGTGTGGCTCCAGTCGGTCAAAAATTGCTACAAACAAGTAAACTGTGGCAAGCTTCGATGATTTCAGCTCCTGTGAAATCCCTTGCAGCCTGGCACACAGGTGGGCGACCCATTCATGATAAGCTGCTGACAATTCTGGATGATTCTCATGTTGCTGGAGCGCATAGCCCAAAGTCGAAGAGATGAAGCTGAGATCTGATTGTGGAACCTCCACAGACTCGTCAGGCGATTTGACCATGCTAAGCATCCGGTCAATGTGCGCACTCAGCTTCATCTTCGACTTTGCCTGCTCATCCACAAGTTTCATCTTTCCCAGAAGTTCCTTCAGCTGCAGGTTTGTGCTTGCAGCGGCTGTGTCCATGAAGGTTCTCATGCGGGCCCACATGTCAAAGAAGGCAACCAAGTCTGGCACATCCTTTGAAGAAATCATCTCCGTGAAATTCTTGTGAAGAAGAACACCGCGCTCATACAGAGTATTGGCAACTGCCTGACTCAAGTCTGCAATGTCTGTGACATTGTAGCTCAACATGTCGTCACCCATACTTGCATGCACTTGCCAAACAGCATCTCCGAAGGCAAAGACGCAAGCATCATTTTTGCAAGACTGGAGCACATCAAGAGCGCGCTTCTTGATACTGCTGGACATCTTCATCACCTTGGCAAGGCAGCGCAAACTGTGAGGCATAAGAGTCTGCCACACCACAAACTCACGACGTGTTCAATCAGGACTGTTCTGGGCATGGGCTGGGATCCGGCCTGATTGTGGGTGATACATTGAGGTTTCTGGTGTTCATGGGGCATCCATCGTGCTGTACGGCTAAGCTCTAAACATAATCCATATTTGGGCAATGAATTCTTGCCAACGCATCCTCACAAAGCATCTCTTCTTCAGATGTTTTGCAAAAGTTGTTTCTGGCTTTGCAGGAAGCTCTAGGCTGCCAACAGTCAAGAAATAGAAACATGACAATCCAGTTCAGAGTTGTGCGCCTTTGATATGGTTATGAAATTCTGGGGGAGCCAGAGATTGGGATTGATGGTTTGTTTGATTCGCTACTTGTGTGCTATTTTCTTGCTATTGAAAGTTTGTGGTGTTTAAGTGTTTCGTGCTGTTTTTACTTTAAACCAGTTTTTGGTATTTTTTGTGGACAATTGTCTTGTATTGTCTCTTCTTCGTTTGCACAAAAACCATCCCTTATTCAAGGGCTTCAGCCAGTCTTAGTTCTCAGTTCTTAGCTTATTAACCTAGTGAGGGTGAAAGAATTGCTTTGGGTATTGTAGAATTGTTCGAAGCTGGAAGACGAATGGCAAACAAACGGCAAATGCCAATTGAAAAAAAAACATGGTAATCAAAAACCAAAACGCTGCCCTTCCTCTGGTCTGGGCATTCCTGCACCTTGAAATTCCTGATTATGTTGGTTTTCGCAAGGTATGAGCTGTTGCTTGCTATCTTTTGCTATCTTTTTGCCTTTTTTTGCTATGTGTTTGTCGTTCATTTGCCATTTTTTGCTGTTTGTTTGCCATTGTGTTTGGAATTTTGTTTTGATATTGTGTTTGGTTGCCCTCCCACACACACACACACTTGAAAGACCGTTATTCAAATGTTGATTGAATCAACGTTTCAGGGTCGTTGAGGATACCATCCTTGGTTTGTCCATCTGGACATGAAATCTGTGAGAACTTCACAGTATTTCGTTAAGGCCGTATGTCGCCGATACCAACAGCAATAGAACCAAAGGCGAAACCAGCGGTGAACAGCTGATGCTCTCTGAATTCGACAAAAAACTGATTCTGCAGGTACGTCTGGCTGATCAGGCCAGATATCCCATCCAAGACCGTAGCTTCATTGCACACGGTAGGTCAAGGATGCCGTGTGCCCCTGCTGAGAATTATGTCTTCTTGATATTTGATGAGTCATAATGCTTGACCAAAAATCCTTGGAAACAGGAGTTGACTCACACACGAAGGCCGTGTGTCGCAAAATCGCACTAACAGCAGCTTGTTTTCTACTCTGAGCTATGTCTAGCAATGCAAAAGTGGAAATCAAAAAACCTGAGATATTTTACATGGATTGGCCGTTCATTGCTGTATGATGAGTGACTTCAATGAGTCGCTCGGAACGGTCTAGCCGAAGATGGAGCTGGCTGAACTACGTCCGGAACATATTCGAGGTCTAAATGATGGAGCTCTATGCCCGGGGTGAGCCTGTATATCGGGCTGTGTTGCTGGATGTCTTCCGAATCAAAAAATTGAGCATGGATTTGGCCCATCTGGATCCCGCTCCAGTGTGTTCCTAAAGTTTGGCGATCCTTTGGATACTGACGAAAGAGTTGGCCTAAATGCCAGTGAAACGGGGCGTGGTGGCCCTGATATGTGAGCCTCATATTCCTGCTGCCCACCCACTGGC